>OY757916.1:89578957-89775939 GCA_963585895.1 Sepioteuthis lessoniana
GTCAACAAAGAAGATCTGTGAAGCCGCTGCTTTGTTTTAAGAATTGTGAAACACACGGTTGTATGAAAAACTCCCAAGTAGTGAAATTATTGTGCACAATAGGATGAAAATAAATGAAAGCGAAAAGTCCACAGCCTCTTTCATCTGCTCAATTGTCTCATAAAGACACCCTTAGAGGAGTCCTGGAGACCTGATGAGAAATTGTGTTGATACCCATCTTGCTCAAATTGTCAGTGACAAGGATGGAGTTGTGGACTGGTGCATTGTCCTGGTGGAAATGCCACTGGCCCGATTTGAAGAGTGCTGGTCTCTTCCGACGGAATCTCTTCCTGAACTCCCTTAAAACCTCAACATTGTATTTCTTGTTGACTCTGCCCAGTGGGAACCCAGTGCATATAGATCATGCCAGTGCTGTCAAAAAAAGGATCATCAAAAGTTTGTGGGTGGATTCGCTCTGTCTGGCCTTCTTGGGTCTGGGAGAGCCAGCATGATTCCACTGGGAACTCTGTCTCTTGGTCTCTGGGTCATAACAGTAGATCCAGCTTTCATCGCATGGCATTTTTTTCCAAGTTTAAAACAGAATTTTATTGCATATCGTTCTTCCTCACGTCCAGATTGTATTTTTGATATTCACCAGCTGTGACAATCGGGATTTAGTAGGGTGTATTCCAATTCCTTCTGTAGCTGTTCATTTGAACATGAAATCATAAAAAATTAATCAGTCATCTTATAAGATGTATAGCAATAACATACTGAATTCTCAAGAGTCTACGACAATTTTAGATGCCTGTACAAAAAAGTCTGGAAACTTATTGAAGGCACCACGTACAAGTAGATCATTTGATCCCGGCCAGAAGACCAGAATTTGTGTTAATAAACAAGAAGGAAAGAACTTATCATTTAGTGATTTGGCTCTTCCAACAGATCACAGAGTAAATTTAAAGGAAAACGAAAAATTGGATAAATACCTGGACTTTGCCTGAGAACTGAAAAACTATGGAACATAAACCTAACTGAAATACTAGTCATAATCAGAGTCCTTGAAACAATCTAAAAGAATATGGAAAGAGACTGGAGGGAAAGATTTGAGATGTTTAGAAGGATTGAAACCGGTCAGACTATAGCACTAAATCGGCTAGACTACTGAGAAGAGTTACAGGAGAACCCAGGAGAATTCATTGAAGGCCAACTATTAAAATTAGTGTGAAAATTCGTAAAGACTATGATAATCTGCTTTAGTTACAGCGAAAGAAAAAGTATTTCAGATAATGGAATGCGTAGTTCTCACAAGCCACAGTAAAACTAAAGGAAAGCTAAAATAAATATGCTGAGTTTGTCAGAGAACAGAAAAGTTGCTGATCGGTAGCACCAATTGTGGTTGGGGCCTTAAAAATATTCTCCAAGAGGTTCAAAGAGACGAAAATTCGAGGAGAAATATAAACCATCCAGCACTAAAATCAGCTAGAATACTGAGAAGGGTCCTACTGTATTGACGAGATTTGGCACTTTATATCCAATAATAGCCACCAAACACTACTGGTTTGTAAGAAGAAGAAGAAGAAGAAGAAGAAGAAGAAGAAGGTACAAGAGGCGTTGAAAGGTTTTCTGCCTGGTTAAGAAGGGAATGACTTAGAATCATGAAATGTCGATGCAATTTCACAATAAGTAAATAATAATAATAATAATATGAAAATTATAACAATCGTCATTGGTGCTTTTGGTACAATCTCAATAGGATTATTAAAGGGACTGGAGGACGAGTGGAGACCATCCAAACTACATTATTGAGAACGGCCAGAATACTGAGAAGAGTCCTGGAAACTTGAGGAAACTTCCTGTTAGTCAAACTCCAACGAAAGACCATCAGCTAACGCTGATGTGAAAAACTCTAAAGGAGATAATAATAATAATAATAATATCAAAACGAGAATAGATAAGACGCAACAAAATAGCAAATGTAGGCTATGCGGTGACAGAGATGAAACCATCAATACCATGTGCAAGAAATTTAAATTTGACCATACGAACAAATGGTACATGCACAACTCAGCACCTGTCCTAGAAAATAACACACATAAATTCCAATGGGACTTTGACATACACACGGATCACCTAATATCGGCCTGAAGACCAGACTTAAAATAATCAACAACAAAAAAAGAGAACTTGCAAAATTGTCGACTTTGCTGTCCCGGCTGAAAACAGAATAAAACTGAAAAATTTGAAAAGAAGGATAAGTACCTCGACCTTGTTAGGGAATTGAAAAAACTGTGGAACATGCAGGTGACAATTATACCAATTGTAATTGGGGCGTTTGGAACAGTAGCAAAAGGATTACTAAAGGGACTGGAGGACTTGGAAGTTGGCGGAGAAGTCGAGACCATCGAAACTACTACATTATTGAGAACGGAGAGAGCACTGAGACGAGTCCTGGAGACTTGAGGAGACTTGCTGTCACTCAAGCTCCAGTGAAAAACCATCAGCTAACGCTGATGTGAAAACTCTAATGAGTAAATAATAATAATAATAATTGTAATTGGTGTACTTGTAATTGTTCCAAAAAAGTTGGAAGAAAGACTGGAGGAATTAGAAATCAGAGGAAGATTCGAGAACATCCAAACTACGGCATTGTTGAGATACCCGGGATACTCAGAAAAGTCCTGAAAAACTTGCAAAGAGTGAAATAATGATAATAACAATAAATGAAAGGTTATTGAGCAAGCAAATAAATCAATCAAAAAATTGATTTAACCTTGTAAATAAAGAGGCACCAAAAAAAAAAAAATCTCCGTCGATGTAAACAAGAACCAATAAAAACTAGACCGGCCTTTCCAGAATTTTTCACAATTTATATTACCCTTCCAATCATGCGACACTCAATAGTATAAAAAGAGATACTCTCAATGTGGGAACCTCTTAGTCCGATAATCGCATCGATGAGAAAATGGCAATCAACAAACTTCGTTGGCTCTGTGTCTATGCAATTCGAACTCAGATCCACACACACACACACACACACACACATAAGTTATATAACAGAAATCTCTTCTGATTTACAATTAATTACATTTCAAACCCACTCACCCTCTAAATAAATAAATAAAAACATACAAACATACGTTTCAGTTGAAAATGGTAACATTAACCAGATATTGTCTGGACGAAGGCTTGTAACAAAATGAATGAAAACACGATGCTGCGTAGGTCGGCTCTGCGCAGACATCCGGTTGAAATGTAAAAATAAATTCACTATTAAAAAAGTCCTTTCTTTACCAATCATAAACTTTCGTCCTTTCGGAGCCGATTCAATCTCAAACATGGCTATAAGACGGTCAACAAAAGATCACAAAGGGAGTTGACACTGGGGACTGCTTTCAGAGAGAATCGTCACGCGTCACACCTCAGACAAGTTCAAAGACCGCTGATGATTTATCAACCCACACCACAATCAACGCACCACACAACCAAGTCTCCGGTATTTCCATTATAAGACCAATAATGCTCATTGTTTACCGACCCATGCTATACCACCGTGCCAAAAGCAAAAAAAAAAAACAAAACAAAAAAAAAACAGCTAACCAAGAACAACTTACACCCACTCACCTCCTGATCCTTATCTGGTAGAAGAGAGTTTGCATCTTTGTTATTCTACCGACTTCTACTTATATCATCATCATCATCATATCGTGCTGGCAGCACGGATATCCCTGACCCTCTCTCGCCACTCCTCCCTATCGTTCATCGCCCTAGGTAGGTCTTCAGGACAACAACCTGTATCCTCACATAGCTGCTGAATGTACGTTCGTGCTGGTCGTCCTGCTTTTGCGCGGCCGTGTGTGGGGATCCATAAGAGTACATCTCTTATGAGTTCATCTCCGCTTCTCCAGCAATGTCCTGCATGTCTGGTTCGCCCAACAACAAAATTAAACCCAATCTTGTCGTCCGTTGTCTTTGACAATCACACGCTTGTCTATAACATTATATATATATATATATATATATATATGTGTGTGTGTGTGTGTGTGTGGTTAGGCAGCAATCGTTCATTTAAGCATGTTTCGTTAAATAATAAAGACAAATTTTGTCTGTATAATTTATTTAAGATCAGGTTTTCAGATAAGTGTCTTCGTTTCAGGTTGGAATTGGTTGATGAATTTCCCAAAATTGTCCCGAGCGCTTTCATGTACCATATTCACAATTAACGCTATGTGCGAAATGGATATATAACGTTCATAACGATAGAACATATAAAGAACATAGGAATCTCGAAATTCGAAAACACGTAACGACTTCTTGTTCAGGTACGAAACCGTTTTAGTAACTTTGAGTTCCAAAAGTCGATCCTTCTCGTTTGGCGTCTAGTACTCAACTCTCTTCAACTTTCTTCAGATTCTCACAAAACCTCCGCGCGCTTCCGGTGCGTGACGTCACCCGCACCCTGTCACCCCGTTTTGTCTCGGACTATTATGACATCTGAGTGACACCTCCATTAGCCCGCGTGCGCCCGCGTTAACACCTACCTCAATGTTGCACCTAACTAACCCATGTGATGAGCCGAAAGGTTTCTCAGCCAAACTAAACTCAAAGGCATGAACCGAAATCCCTCGGCTATTATATAAAATTCGGACCCTTCATAAGCCATAATCAGGGGTTACTTGCATGTGTAAAGTGTGTTTGTTTTTTAAAAGAATTCTGAAAGTTTACCCTGTTTTATCCAACTCTTCGTTCCCATATGTTTGTTATAATATAAACTTTCAAAAACTTTTCAAAAACCCCTGATGATGGCCTATGAAGGGTCCAAAAGCGCTCGGGACAATTTTGGGAAATTCATCAATCAATTCCAACCTGAAACTAAGACACGAATCAGAAAACTTGAAAGGATCTTAAATAAATTATACAAACAAAATGTGTCTTTATAATTTTATATATATATATATATATATATATATATATATATATATATATATATATATAAGCCCATATTTCTGTGTGTAGTGTAAATGAAAGAATAAATAGATAAGTTTTGTTATACAAATTTTATAAATTTGTTGGTGCTTCCACAGTGGCTGACAATATGCACACATGTGATTTTATGATTTTACGTTTATTTATACATTTATTCTCTTATTTATTTCTCTGAGTTTCACTGAAGTAATGTTTTATTATCTTAGCTTATCATTTTTTTGAGTTTTACAAACTCTCGTGAGTCATCAGATTACAGTGTTTTAGAAGAGTTCAAAAAGAAATCGTACATCATAACTAGTTGGAATTTTTCATATGCTTCATTGGCATTTTCAAGTGTACAGAGTTATTGAATAGTTTTCAGCATTCCATTAATCAAACATTCTACTTGCTCAATTCCTTGAAATAAAATATGCAAAAATTCTTTTGCCATAAATTTTGTGTCCATAATAAATATTACATGATTATTGAGAATTTAATTTGAAAATAAGGTTATTCGATATGGTACACTTAGATTTTTCAACAGGAAATTGAATATTTTTAGCTGTGAGATTATAAAAATTATGAGATTAATATACTCAGTATTAAAATCCTTATTGGTGTATATGCTGATATATTATGCTTGAATAAATTTTGCATTTGATGTACATTTAAATATATGTGTATATGTATAAATAGCTGTCGGTCTGATTGGATTAGGCATAGATGTAATTATGTATATACATATGATTATATAAATGTTTATATAAACAATGAATAAGTTTTCATATGTATAAATGTATGTACAAATGTATATATAAATGCGTTTATATATATATATATATATATATATATATATATATATATGGACATGTTTTAATATATATATAGTGAAGCAATAAGTGAGTGAATAGGTCTGCGTCTGTCTATATATGTGTGTATGTGTATCTATTTCTCTATCGCTCGCTCTCTCATTTGCTCAATCTCTCTCTATATATATACATTTATATATATATATATATATATATATATATCGTCAACATTATCATCATCAAGTTGTGCTGATTACACAAAGTTCCCTGACTCTTTCTTGCCATTTGTGCACAATGTCTAACATTACTGGTCAGTCCCCTAAACTGCATCCAGTGTCCGCACAGAAATGATATGTGTAGATTCTTACTGATCAGCTGACTCTAGCGAGTCCATGTATAGAAGTCTATCAGGGAATGTCTTTGCTTCTCTATCAGTCCCCAGCATGTCTTGTTTGTCGTATTAAAATGGATTGTGAGATAGGAAGCAGCCGGTCATACAGCTGCTGTTTAGTAGAGTGTTCCTTCCAGGATTTGTTCCAAACAACACGCAACTTTCTTGTGTTGTATATCCATAAAACAACTGTACGTACACATATACAAATATATGCGGAAACATAGTGAACAATAATGACGACTTCAATGAACGAACGAACTCACTTCTTTATAAAAATATACCTCTCACACTTTATTCTCGAAAGGGTGATGATTCTTGTGTGTGATAGGTGAGTTGGAGACGGAGACAGACTGCTACATATTGACCCCACGTTCTTCTGACCATAGCAGCACTTCTTTCGCATTCTGCCCGGGCTGCTCAACCGTGGCTCACTAAGGGCCCAAGCCTTCTGTCTGGAGCTGGTTCTCACTCTGCTGGCATCCTATCTCCAACTGACTCAAGCCGTCTGTGTCCTGGTCATATTTTTGTTTGACGTCCACCTGCTTCCGCTTATTTACACAGGTGCATCTCTTGATTGACGGCTCGGCCGAGGGTAAATATGTAACACTTGTATAGTTCCATCTAGCTTTTTCTCCATACTTATCGATCCATGTGGTACATCCATACACTAGTAATCACACAACCACAGCTTGGAAGAAATCTAGTTATATTTTATCCGAGAGATCAGATTTCCATACGGTCGATAGCTTGCTGTCCCCTCTTTCGCGAGGTGTATGTTGACATCTTTTTTAGTTGATGAGATATTGCTGTCGAGGTATGTGAACTGGTGTACTATTTTCAGAGACTTGCCATTTAACATGGAGATACCTTCTTTTTGTTTAAAACACATGAACTCTATTTTATTTAGACTCACGAAAAGGTCAATACCTTCTGCTGGTTACTCTTGGCTATCCAACAGAGATTCGATTAAGACTGATGTATTTGCTAGAAGCACGAAATCATTTGTCAAGTCTGCATCTGTCATTGTTTCTATGGCATATTGTCTGCTTCTTGTTCTTTTTTAATATGAAACTACTTTGGTTTGGTTTGATTTGGTTTTATGGCATTGTGGGTTATTTAATGCCAAATCCATTTTTATATATATAAAGAGTTATATTTCTGACAATTCAATTTAGTATAAGTATATTTTTTGCTTACACTCCGTTAAATATAAAAAAAAAGTTCTATGTCAACAGCTCCATTTCAACTAATTCAGTTTAGCATAAAAATTTGAATGTCAAAACAATTCCATTTAAACCAATTCAATTTGGCATAAGTACGCAGTTTAAAGGTCAAAACAGTTCTATCTCAAACAATTCAATTTAGCATAAATATGCAGTTTAGTTCTATTTGACCCATTGATAGGACCCTATTAGGTGCTACCACTCCTGACTAAAGTGGACCTGGGAGTGATGGCAGTGAAGGGGTACTCTGCCTTCGCTAAAAGCTCCATCATTACTGGAACTTCAACATCTGATTGTTTAGTTTCATATCCAGGATACTCGTTGGGTGGAGTCTTACTTGTCAGCAGAGATAAAGTCGATGTATTCGACAGCCCAAGCCTACATTTGCTTACATCTATCGACATTTATGGTATGTCATCATCATCATCAAGTCACGCTGCCAGCACGGATTTTCCTGACCCTCTCTCGCTATCCGTCTCTATCGTCCATCGCTCCCAGCAGGTTCCCCAGGCTACATCCAGCATCGACACAGAGCTGTTGTAGATAGGTTCTAGTTGGTTGTCCAACCTTTTCTGCAGCCAGTATTATCTACAGTCCCAGCAGACTGGGCAATACACAGAGTTAAATGTAAAAACAGTTTTATTTCAGATAATTCAGTTTAGCATAAGTATACAGTTTAGCTTGAGTACACAGTTTAATTGTCAAAAACACTTCTATTTCAAGCTATTCAGTTTAGTCAAACAATTCTAATTCAAACAATTCAGTTTAGCATAAGTATGCAGTTTAGTTCTATCGAACCCATAGATATGACCCTATAAGGTGCTACCATTCTGGATCAGAGTGGACCTGGGAGCAATGGCAATTAAGGGGCGCTCCGCATTCTCCAAAGCCCAAGCATCACTGGAACCTCACCATTAAATTGTTTTATGTCATATCTAGGACACTCGTTGGTGAGGAGGTTTTACTTCTCTGCAGAGGTGCAGTCGGTGTATTGTACAGCTCCAGCCGACTGGGCAATACACAGAGCTAATGTCAAAACAGTTTTATTTCAGATAATTCAGTTTAGCATAAGTATACAGTTTAGATGGCAAAACAGTTCTTTTTCGTGCAATTCAGTTTTCCATGAATACACAGTTTAAATGTCAAAACTGTTCTATTTTAAACAATTCAGTTTAGCATAAATACGCAGTTTAAATGCAAAAACCAGTAAACTCAAGAAACCACGGATTAATTCTATTTAACCCATAGATAGGACCCTTATCAGGTGCTCCCATTCTGAGCCTGAGTGGACCTGGAAGCGATGGCGGTAATGTGGTACCCCGCATTCCTCAAAGCTCCAGCATTACAGGAATCTCACCATCAGATTGTTTGGTATTATATCCAGGACACTCGTTGGTGGTGGTGGTGGTGGTGGTGGTGGTGTGTCTTATACTACTCCAGTCGACTGGGCAAAGCAAAAAGTATGAAAAGAAGCAAAAAGAATGAGAAGTCAAATAAGATGAACTAGATCGGATGTAAGCAGATTGTGTGGGAAGGTAGAAGATGAAGTATAGAAATATATCTGTGAAAAAGAAAGAAAAAAAAAAAACTAACACATAGAGAGATACATGAGCTTGTTTACTACTAATATTTACAAAACCAAGTTCATAAATATTGCAAGGGTTTAACTCGCTATCATAACAATCATCATCATCATCATGTCGCGCTGGTAGCACGGATATCCCTGACTCTCTCTCGCCACTCCTCCCGATCGTTCATCGTCCTAGGCAGGTCTTCAGGACAACATCCCGTATCCTCACATAGCTGCTGAATGTATGTTCGTGCTGGTCGTCCTGCTTTTGCACGGCCATGTGTGGGGTTCCATAAGAGTACATCTCTTGGCTTGTTAACCATCACCCCAAAGTGAGGATCGAATACATTAATACTGAAACTATGTTTCATAACTGCTTATCATATTATCCATTGTGAGTGCATTTCAATCCAATTTCATGTGAATGATGACAGCATTCAATAAATATATTTATTTAAAATTATTTCGTGTATGTCTGTTTGTGTGTGAGGGAGTGCTTAGACACTCTATTCTTTAGGACTTACGAGAAAATATCATTGGCAACAGTAATATTTAAGAACATCAATAAATATTTATATCAAAGAAAAAATTTGCGGGATAAAAAAATGCACTGAAAGGTTAAAACACACACACGCACACACACACATAACTTGAACAAATATATGTGTGCGCATATATATATATATATATATATATATGTATGCATACATACACATAACTTGAACAGGTATATGTGTGTGCATATCTATCTATCTATCTATCTATCTATCTATATATATATATATATATATATATATATATATATATATATACTTATATTATCCAACACCGATTCAGCCGATGCTGGGAACGATTTTATCTGGTATATATATATATATATATATATATATATATATATATATATATATATATATATAATTATGCGTGTGTGAATGCATAGGGTTGTGGATATGTTTTAAGTTTACAATGTATATATAAGTGAGTGTGTGCGTGTGCGTGCGTGCGTGCGGGTGTGTGTGTGTGTTTTGGTTTTACTTAATTTATGGAAACTCTTATCTTGGTTGAAAATTTTAAATTATTATATCTTATTTAATTTATACAGCCTCTAAACTACACATTAACTAAAGAATTTCCATTCATTGAATTATTCCTTCTTTTTTTTTTTTCGTCTATTTGTTTGAATGATTTAAACACAGTAATTCAATGTTAATTTTTCAAAACTATGACAGTAAATTAATTTAAGAACCGTCCATTAATCTGCCAATTTTATCAAATAACTACTTTGAATATGCAGATAAAATGAGTAAATTTAAAAACAAGCATCATTACATTATTGGGTCAGAAAGAGCATTTAATTACAGCATCACATTTCTTACTGCATTCAATATCTATTTCTTTTTAAAAATCGGACATGATAGTAGAGAGTAGTATCACATGGGTTGATGAAGACATTAGGTTTATAAGTGCTAAAAATTCACTCTGACTAGTCCGGCAAGGGCTCATGGCACAGTGGATTAGGCATTTGCTTGAAAAGTGCTTCTGAGTGAATCATCTAAAGGTTATAGGTCTAATTACAGGTTATAACAAAGAATACTTACTGTCTTATCAATTGTACCCAAATACGGTTAACAGAATTGGAACAATCTACTCCTGTGAAAAAAATAAACAGTTCAGAACATGGTTCTATGAAGGCGCCCAAGTTTGATATGAAACACCTGAAGAAGGTCAAAGGAACTATTGGCTTAAACGTCGTGAGCAGAACAATGAAGAAGAGGTCATTAGTTAAAACATTCTAAGTGATAAAAATTACTAAGCTCAATCTCAGAAATATAGACAAATGAATTTTTTTGTTTTAATAGCATATCAATCTTTCATGCAATTTGAGTTCAAATTCACAAGACAAGGTAATGTTGATCCATACAAAATCGCAAACACTATTCTCTATCTGTTTTGGTAGTATCAGGTTTACATATTTTTTCAGAAATTGTGATGTCACTGTCAGTATTATTTGACTGTCTTGAACACAGAATAGTTTTCAAAAAATAATCATTGGCACTTACCTGATAGTCGTTAAGATATTAAAAAAATCCATAAGAAACCCATATAATTTGAGTGGAACATAACATAATCTTATGTAATATTTCAAGATATGACTAACCAATGCAATAAACTAAGACTATTTTTCATACATATATTCTCACCTCATGATACGCTCTTGTCTATTTTTTAATTATTGCTATACTGCAGTGTGTAGTACTCTTTGCCTTCCTTTTTCTAATTTACCTTTGATCAGCAGGAGGTGCCCGTGGTGTAGTCGTTATCGCCGTAGGAAATGAACATGGCGATACGAGTTCAAATCCTGGACGAGACTGATTGCATTTCACATTGCACTAATACCCTTGGGAAAGGTATGAATCCAATTATTCTCCCTCTAGCTATGGGTAAATAGTAGGATAGACTAGGTTCTTCCGCCTTGGTTAGGCAACTAGTCTAGGAGAAGGAAAACTCTGAATTCAAACCTGTTAAACTCCGCTTAAAAATTGACCTTGTGTCATATCCTGCCCGAGCGGAGGGGTTGGTAAATAGTACCTTTGATCAGCAGCCCCAAATACCTTTAACCCATTTGGCTGGGGCTGTAGAATATACCAACTGCTTCTCTGCATCGGGGTAAGACGCCGCCCAACTAGTGTCCTGGATATGACACTAAACAATCTGATGGTGAGGTTCCAGTAATGCTGGAGCTTTGGGAAATGTGGAGTACTCCTTCATTGCTATCCCAGGTCCACTCTGGCCCAAAGTGGTAGTACCTGATAGGGCCCAATCTATGGGTTAGATAGAACTAAACCATGGTTTCAAGTGTTTATTGTTTTTTGCATTTAAACTGTGTATTTAGGCTAAACAGAATTGTTTAAAATAGAACTGTTTTTACATTTGAACTGCATACTTATGCTAAACTGAATTGCACAAAATAGAATTGTTTTGACATTTAAACTGTGTACTTATGCTAAACTGAATTATCTGAAATAAAACCGTTTTTACATTTAAATCTATGTATTGCCCAGTCATCTTGGGCAGTGGGATATGCCTACTGCACCTCTGCAGAGAACTAAGACCCCCGCCCAATTAGTGTCCTGTATATGACACTAAACAATCTAATGGTGAGGTTCCAGTGAGGCTTGAATTTTGGCGAATGTGGATTACCACTTTATTGTCATCACTCCCTGGTCCACTTTGGTCAAGAGTTGTAGCACTTGATAGGGCTCTATCTATAGGTTAAGTAGAAATAATCTGCCTACTTATGCTAAACAAAATTACTTGAAATAGAACTGTTTTGATATTTAAACTGCATATTTATTCTAAACTGAATTGTTTGATATAGAACTGTTTTTGACAATGAAACTGTACTTACGAGAACTGTTGTTGACATTACTTATGCTAAACTGAATTGTTAGAATTAGAACTGTTTGACTAAACTGAATAGCTTGAAATAGAACTATTTTTGGCAATTAAACAGAGTATTCATGCTAAACTGAATAGCTTGAAATACAACTGATTATTCATATAACAATGGATTTTGCATTAAATAACCTACAAAGATTGATATGCCATAAAACCCAACCAAACAACCAACCAACCAACCAAATATCTTAAATGTTGATTCATTTCCCTAGCCAAGCTTCAACCTTTATACTCTTATATAAAATTGTACATATGTAATTTTTTTTCTTTGTTCAATGAGACTATATTGCTTTAGACAATCTTTTATTCTGGTCACACATAATTTCACACCAGATATTTTGCTTATACCACTTCTTCTCTCAAAAGCTGTCATATCTCTTTTACTTATTTTTATAAAGAAGTATCGCGCCAATTCCTTCATTTTCATTATGGTCATTCGTCCCTTCATTCATTGTAGTTTTTTTCCTTGTCATGTTATACAACAATATCATGTATTTCTTGGTTTGGTTTCTTTTGTTTAATGGTGTTGTATATTGACCTCCGACCTGGCCAAACATGCCATTCCAAAGACGGCGAAAGTGCATATTCCAATGGCCAGTTATGGGAAGAGATTGAGTGGGCATTGAACTATTATATAACTCAGTGCACAGGAAATTCAATGAGTTTGGAGATCCGAGAGTTGGAGAAATGATGCTGAAGAGAAAACAGCACCCAGCGGAAGGGGCCCTCGGGACCCCTGATCAAGGAGTTTGGAGATCAGAGAGTTGGAGATAAGATGCGGTAGAGAAAAACAGCACTCAGAGAGGCTGGGCCCTTAGACCCCTGGTTGAGCAGCCCAGGAGAATGGAAAAGAAACACTGATGGCCATAAGAGTGGAAGTCAATATGTTGCAGTTCTGTTCGGTCTCCAACTCCCTCTCACAAACAACCCTTTCAAATAAAGTGAGAGGTATATTTTTCTAAAGAACTGTGTTGCTCGTCTATTATTGTGTCGTCGTTATGATTCTTTATGCATGCATCTGCATATGAGTATGCAACAATGGCATATCAACATCCATGTATTATTTAATGCCAAAATCATCTTACAAAAGAATAGCAATGATACTATTGAACCCATATCTGTGAGGAGTTCTTACTTTTCTCAAAGTGAATGTAATAATGTGACTGGAATTTGAACTCACAACAATGTCCCAGCACATTATCCACTACACTATGGGAAATTCTTCCTGAATATACTTATACAAATAATTTGTACACAGTTGTATAGTTTCACGTATTCCCTTATAATACAAATAACTTATGCACACTTATATGATTTCAAGTTCTTATTTCTACTCAATAATAATCATTTGTTTGATCACAGTTACATCATTTCAAGTATTCCTATACAACAGCAATAATTTGCAAGCAGATATATGCTTTCAAGTAACTATATTCATTATACTTCTCAAAAACAATTATAGCTTCAAATGACCTATTTTTAGACAAATAGTTTACAGTTTTATGGTATCAAGTATTCTTAACTAATACTAGTAATTTCACAAACAGATCTATTTGACCCATTGATAGGACTCTAACAGGTGCTATGAGTTAGAGTGGACATGGAAGTAATAGCAATGAAGAATACTCTGCAGTCTCCAGAGTTCTAGAGGGGGTGTCCTCATGGCATAATGGTTAAAGCGGTGGACTGCAAAATCATAGTAAGTGAGTTTGTAATTCAGTCGTGCTATTACGTTCACTTTCGGGCAAATACCCTTGGGAAAGGTATGAACCCCTTATCCTCCCAGTTATTGGTTAAATAGTACCACAACTGTTCTTCTAGGAGAATGGCTTTGGCATTAAATAACCTACAAATGTTGATATGCCATTAAACAAAGAAACCAAACCCAACCACACCAGAGCTCTAGAACTAGTATCTCATTATCTGATGCAATTTATTACCATACTCAGGACAGTTTTTTTTTGTTGGGTAGGGGTCTTATCTATATGTAGGAGATAAAGTCAGCATATTTTAAGGTCTGTTGACAGGAAAGGCAACTCACTTGGGTCATCAATTCCATGAGAGTAGAAAACAGTGAGCATCAGAAGCAAGAAAAAAAATAAGCTCTTAGTTAAACTTGAACTTATGATAAGAAAGCCTGATTCTATACCAATTTAGCTTTGAAACAATGGAGGATATTGTAGAAGTTGAAATAAAATCCATAAAGTGATACAATAGGTACAATATCTTTCTTTCCGGTCAGTGCTCTAATGTTTTACCAACTAGTAGTTTTTGGAGAATTTTTTTAAGATTAGTTTTTTATGAATTATCAATTATGATGATAGGTAGAAATCATCATTATTATTAATTATCTTGACTATTATTGTTGTTTAACTTATGATAATGATTATAATGTTTATAACAAAATATCATATAAAGAAAAGTATATTCCAAAGTTATTTCGTTAAAAATGTACATCATTTTGATGAGTATAAAATATGTCCATTTTTTATTACGGGCCAATGCTTACATAAAAGTCTGAAATTATTTTAAAGTTAGACTATGCATGTACTTAAATAAAGTACCAAACCTCACACACACACACACACACACACACATATGTATATATAGAGAGAGAAAGAGAAAAAGTGAGAGAGAGAGAGAGAAATGGGGAAAGAGAGAAAGAATGAGAGAGAGCACTATATTTCATCTGATGATTGTATTTTAAATACATGAAAATTTGTGTAATGAAATCAAAATAAAGTAGAGGATTATCAATTTCTTTTAGATTTTATACTGTTCTGCTAACCAGAATTTGAGTATTTTCCAGATTTAAGAATATGCTTTTTAAAGAATTTGTTTACTCTGGTTTGAAATGTAAATAAAAAAATATCAATTCCAAAATTAATTTTATAAGATTACACAATATCTGTCATTTTGTGTTTTTAATGTCGACATTTTTTATGATTATCTCATCCAAATGCTTGATATCAAAAGCTATACATCCCAGAAAATCCACCTTCATGTTCTGAAGCACTGATATTAGTGTTTTTATGACTAATAAAATCTTTCAGTTTATTAGTTGGTTGTAGCCTATGTTTAAAGACTTGAGCATTCAGGAATCACCAGAGGAAGTCTTCACAAAAGTATAGACCTGAAGTAGGATTCAATCATAGGATGTTACCATGGAGTGAGATTAGGTATCATAGAAATATTAGTCTCAGAACATTGACAGATGCATAGCTGTTCTCACCAGCACACCATTACCAGCTCCTGTACAGTAGCAATTTTAAATTCAGAAGATCATTCCACCAAACAACATATATATATGGGTAGGTAAATTTTAAAAGTCTTATCTTAAATAGATTTTCTTTTATTTTTCCTTCAGTAAAAAACAATCAAAGATTGGTTAGTTTTTGTCACATGGGAAATTAGGACATCTCTGTATTTCCGATATTGATGCTACAAATAGTTTCAAATTCTCTTTGGGAGATTAGCTGTCTTTATTTAATAGGAATCTAAAGAATTCCCTCATGAATATTTACTCTGTATGAGCCATTTTTTTTTTAAACACATTCTGGATCACCATTTGATTCTCTTTGATGTTCTATTGATTAATTCCAAAATAATATTTGGTAAATATTCCAGAAATATTGAGACCATCATATGACAGCTAGGTAAGCAGGATGAATTGCTTTCTTCTATCATTATTCGGAAAGGAAAACTCCTTAGGTCAATACAGGTCTTACTCCTTATTGACTTATCCTCCTCTGATCAAATAGTTAGTGCAGCTTTGGTTCATGTCCAAAATTGAAATAAAAGGACATTCCTCTGCACATAATAAGCCAATTTAGAAGACAAATGATGATTACTATAAATGCTTTCAAGTACAAATGCCATGATAACAAGGAAAGTAAAAATGAATTGAGATTTTAATCATTTTTGGTTTTGGTAAATTGAAAGTAAAGAAGTTGTTGCTTTATGAATTTCTTAACTTGAATTGATTAGCATAGTCTCTGATCCTGCTCAAGTCATTCAGTGCAGAGTAAAGGATGATTACAGACTGTTGCATACTTAATGATAATAAAAACTGACAAGTGCCAATGTGGCCACTTGTAATCCACTGCTGTCATTTCACTTGGCATGATTTCAAATTCGTTGGCCTACTGTATTGAGGTCAAATACATATACTTCATTAAAATCTTCTACTTTGAATACTGATTATCAAGGTAGAGAAGCGAACGTTTTCTGCAAGGGAGACTGATGAGACACCATTTCCTGACTACTTTTTTCCAATCTTCTTACCATACTAATCTAAGCTTAGTAAATTCCCTCAGAAAACAAAATAAAATCATGCCTTTTATGGAGGTCAAGTTGAATATGTACACAGAGCCTTTTTCTTTTTACTAAGAGGATTGTCCCCATGACATAATGGCTGAATTACTGGACAGTGGCCTTGAAGAAAGTCAGTTTGAACTTCAGTTGAACTATTACAGTCATTTTCATCTTAATTTACTAATCCCCTGACCCACGCTATTGCTTGAATAGTATCACCGTTGTTTTTATACTAGGATGACTTTGATACTAAATAACCAATCAAACATTAAGAAAAGAAAGCAAAATAAAAAACAAAAATTATTTACAAAGCTTAGCTGAGTCTGGCACATAAGCCTCACAGTACCAGCTGTTACTAAGTTTCTGTTTCATTGTTTAGTAGTATCTCAATCTTTGTCAGTTACATAATGCCAAAATTATCCTTGTAGAAGAACAGTGGTTGTACTATTTAACCCATAACTTTGGGGGAATAAAGGGGTTCAAAATGAACATAATAGAACTTCTGGAATTTGAACTTGCTAACTATGCTGTAATTCACTATGTTGGCAACTTATCCCACAGGGAACCCTACCGTTACTAAGTAGCTATCTAAGTCCTGATGTGTACAAAACTTCTTAATGGCAGCAAGATATGAAATTGGTAACTGGTATCAGATCTACAATCACTTATTTTTATAAAAATTCCTTAATAATCATCGATAATATAACATTCGTCAACAAAACAAATATTTTCTAGCAAAAGACAATAAAAAATTCTTAAAAAAGAAAGGAAGAAAAACAAAAAAATGAAATAAACAAATGCTGTTATCTGATTAAAATATTTCATGTATTGTGTCATTCACAGTGGAATCCAAACCTGAGAGTAATAATCTTGTTGGAGGGAATAAAACTGTAGCCCAAAAGTTTTCTAAATAATTGTTAAACTTTTACAATTTTCTGGGTCCTGTTGGGTGAGGGAACCACAGTTATCTTGATGATAGGAATTCTCCATTAGCTGCCAGTCTGTGTATAAGTCTTTGTTGCGAGTCTCTCACCACATAACCCATATTTATACCAACTCATTTTCCAGTGCAGGACACATTCTTCAACTTCTTTCATTGTGTCTCTGATAACATGTGTCATTTCTCAACTTGATGATACTGGAATCATTACACACCACACCTGTTTCCACTGATATTTGTGTTTAGCAACACCAATTTTCCAGCTGGAAAGACCCACTCCACTGCTTTGAAAATCAGCATTTAGAGTACTTGATTTATGGGGAATTAAAAACTAACCACTGAGAATGGTTGAAAATACTTAAGCCACACTGCTGGCCAACAATCAATTCATTTTCTTTTAAAGGGTTCTTATTTTTGTGTTACTATCTAACTTTATTTTTCAGTAAATTTCTTCTTATATCTTAATAAACTTAAGAAAGTATTTTTTAAATTCTAATAGTCTTTATATTTTCAATTAGCTTAAAGGTAAAAGTTTTAATATATATATATATATATATATATATATATATATATATATATATATATATTATGTAAGGCACTTGTAGTGTAGTGGTTATTGTTGTAGGAAATAGACACAGCTACATGAGTTTAAAATCTTGACAAGGCTGTTTGACTTTCAGATTGCACTAATACACTTATGAAAGCTATGCATATGATAATTCTTCTTCCATCAATAGGTAAATTGTAAAGCAGACTGAACTCTCTAAACTTGATATGGTTACCAGTCTAGGAGAAAGGAAACTATGAATCCAAACCTGCTATTGACCTTGTGCTGCATCCTGCTTGTACTGAGGGATTGGGTAAATAAATAAATGAAAATATAATGTTGAAAACTAAATGAATAATAAAAATTAAGAGGATGCTGTTTTCTTCAAAGATTATTCAAGAATTCCTATGAAAAAATTATGGCATTAATTACATAGACATTGAAAATTCTGCTTAATATTAGAGAGTAAATTTTTTACTCATGGAAATCCCATAGTTACTTTAAAATTGTATGATATAAAATATCCAGAAGAAAACAGTTATTGTTTCAAAAAGTTTCAAATTAAAGATATTCTAAAAAATATGCATAAAACCATGGATATACTGATAGCTGTTTTGATTTTTTAATTACAATTATAATCTTTTGCAATATCTTTTATTTGAACACTGGTACTATACTCTGATCTTAGACAGAAGTGCTGGGGAGCAATATTTTGATTTAGAACAGGACATACATAAACTGCACTCTCTTCATAGCAGAAGTTAGAAAGAAAGAAAGAAAGAAAGAAAGAAAGAAAGAAAGAAAAAACAGAAATAGAAAATGACAAAAAGAAAGAATATTTAAAAAAAGAAAAAGAGAGAAAAAATATGAAGAAAAAAAGAAAGAAAGAGAAATAAAAAGATGAAAGTTGGTTGGTTGCTTAGTTGGTTGTGTATTATGGCATATCAACCCTTTTTGGTTATTTAATACCAAATCCTGTTTATAGAAATATATTGAATATATATGATTTGTAAATGAATAATTTTTAGTTGACAATTTTGAAACAAACCAGAGCTCATTTGTTTACACCCAGTTAAATGGTTTCAAATATTGGTATCAAACACAAATAATTTTATTTGCACACAGTTAAATGGCTTCAAGTATTGCTATCTAACATTTATAGTTTAATTTGCACACAGTTAAATGGCTTCAAGTATTGTTATCTAACAATAATCATTCAATTCAATACCAATCATTTGTTTATATCTAGTTAAATGGTTTTTATATTGTTACCTAATACTGATAGTTTTATGTGAGCACAGTTAAATGGCTTTAAGTATTGCTATCAAAAACTAATTGGTTTATTTATTCACAGTTTCAAGTTCATGGTTTCAAGTATTTCTATGTATCAATAATAATCCAATTTAATACCATCATTTGTTTATACCAGGTTAAATGGTTTTCCAGTATTATTATTAAACGCTAATAGCTTTATTGGCACAGAGTTTCATGGCTTCAAGTATTGCTATCAAACACTAATAGTTCTATTTGTACAGAGTTAAATGGTTTTAAGTATTTCTATCAAACAATAATAATTCAACTTAATACCAATCATTTGTTTGCACATAATTGAATGGTTTTTAAGTATAGTAAATAATTAAACATTTCTATTTGACCCATAGATGGGACCCTAACAAGTTTTAACATTCCACTTCAAAGTGAACCAGGGAGTAATGGCAATAAAAAGTTACTCCACATTCCCTAAAGCACCAGAACTGGAGCCTTACCATCAGATGATTTAGTGTCATATCCAGAACTCATGTTGGTAGAGGATCTTACCTTCAGTTGAAATGCAGTCGGCATATTCTTCAGCCCCAGCTGAGTGGGTTAACAAAAAGGAAAGAAAGAAAGAAAAAGAAAAAAAGAAAGAAAATGAAAAGGTACACATTATTCTTTATATAGATAGAATGAATTCTGCCAGGGAAAATGTAAAAATTCTGACAGCAATCAGAGAAAAATATAAATGTAATCTGGTTGATGATAAACCTTATAAATATTTGGAAATGAATTAAGATTTACTGACATTTAAAATCTCCAGTTCAGACTCAGAGCAAAAATGTTAAAGAACTAGAACATAAATTGGGGTTATCAGAACAATGATGCTTAGACAGACAAAGTTTATTTAATCCTTATTTGTCAAAATTACCTTGTTTTTCTCTTTAATACTGTCACGCCATAAAAGTTGGATGATGTTATATGATTCTCCTAATCTATTA
Organism: Sepioteuthis lessoniana; assembly: GCA_963585895.1. Taxonomy (NCBI): domain Eukaryota; kingdom Metazoa; phylum Mollusca; class Cephalopoda; order Myopsida; family Loliginidae; genus Sepioteuthis; species Sepioteuthis lessoniana. Next base: position 89,599,413 of record OY757916.1, read on the forward strand.
AATCATATAAGTACTATGCTAAGAAATTCTCCTTCATGACATCTCTCAGAGCAAGAAGAGTCACTTGATGCTGCCAATCACTTTTCCGAGTAGCATGAAGAATGCTGTATTCAGTTTAATGGTAACAACGTCAAGAAATAATACTGATATGTTATATCATTGATAGTTGGATGTAGTAGTGAATTGCAGATGATATTTATTAAACTTCTTGAGAAAATATTTACATGAATGACGCTTGCTAGAATGGCGTGAAAAGAAAGATTAACTGTGGTTCTTTATGAAATTGTTTATTTATATGAGAATTTTCTACATCTCACAATTTTTCTTCGAGGAGTCAGGCTTCTAATTAAGTGGTTAAATCTTTTGTATATTGCTATTAATTAGAAGTTAACAACTGAGGTAAATTTTAGTCTTTCTCTTTGTTCTCTGACATTTTTAAGTTCATCTCTTATAGATTTCTTAAGGGCATTCATGTGAGGGTTTGTTGGTTTATTGGGTTTTATGGCATATCAACCTTTGTAGGTTATTTAATGCCAAATCCATTTTTATGTAAATAATCTGTTCTTTTTAAAAGATTAGCATAAGTACACAGTTTAATGGTCAAAAACATTTCTATTTCAAACTATTCAAGCAGTTATATGTAACAATTCAGTTAAGTGTAAATACAGTTTTAATGTCAAAAAACAGTTCTATTTCAAACAATTCAGTTAAGCATAAGCACGCACTTTAAATGTCAGTATGGTTTAATTGTCAAAAACATTTTTATTTCAAGCTATTCAGTTTATTCAAACAATTCAGTTTAGCATTAGTATGCTGTTAGTTCTATTTAACCCATAGATAGAGCCCTATCAGGTGCTACCACTCTGGGCCAGAGTGGACCTGAGAGCAATGGCAATAAAGGGGTACTCTGCATTCCCAAAGCACCAGCACTGCTGGAACCTCACTATCAGATTGTTTAGTGTCATATACAGGACACTCGTTTGGTGGGGGGTCTTACCCCTCTGCAGAGGTACAGTCAGTGTATTCTACAGCCCCAGCTGACTGGGCAACATTCATGTGAAGTGAAAGCAAAATAAGGTTAGTAAAATTGGCGACTGTAGTCGAGGGTGACCCGAAGGCTCCCTTTTTGATAGCTACCACACCAATATGTTGGGGAAGGTGCTACTCTTTTCCCTGGATTGCTCCACTTGACCCTTGATCAGTACCTTATAATGCTGAGTGTTAAGTAAGGAAGCATCAAGTACCATTTTTGAGTCTTTGGTATGACTCGGCCTGGGATTGAACCCAGGTCTCACAGGCCATTTGACAAACACTCTAACCCATATGCCATTGAACTCAGTTTTCTAAATTTATTCTCCATGCCATTTGTCACCTATTGGGCCCAGGATCATGCCCATTCCCTAAATTAAGAGCCTACAATAACATAAAAAAGTACCTGGATACATAGCAAATCAAAATTTTATCCTACATTTATTGTATTAATCCAACCACTCTGCTAGCATCAGGAGGCGACAAAAGATCGATTTTGTGCTGAGAATTGATTGTCTAAACTCATATTTTTCTTTCTCATAAAGCAGGTGCAATACCAAGATCAAAGAGGTCTGTCTGCCCAACTACTTTACCCATAGCTTGAACAAAAATAATTGGATTCATATATTTCTCAAAAGAACAATAAGTTTCCAAACTTTTTTGTACAGGCATTTAAAATTATTGCAGACTCTTGAGAATTCAGTATGTTATTGCTATACATCTTATGAAATGACAGACCAATTTTTACGATTTCAGGTTCAAAGGAACATCTACAGCAGCAATTGGAATACACCCTACTAAAGCCTGATTGTCACAGCTGGTGAATTTCAAAAATGAAATCTGGAAATGAGGACACTTTAGAGGAACAATATGCAATAAGATTATGTTTTAAACTTGAAAAAACTGCCACAGAAACGTATGAAATGCTTCAGACTGCTTTTAGACCATCTTGCATGAATCAAGCTTCAGTTTTTGAATGGTATAAGAGATTCAAGGAAGGCAGGGAGTCTGTGAGGGATGATGAGAGGTATGGGAGGAGTCAGGAAGTCAATACACCAGAGTTGATTGGCCAAAGGATTAGGGTTAGGGTTACTATGTTGAGGTTTTAAGGGAGTTCAGGAAGAGATTCCTTAGGAAGAAGCCAGCACTCTTCAAATTGGTTCAGTGGCATTTCCAGCAGGACAAAGCACCAGTCCACAACTCCATCTTTGTCACAGACTATTTGACCAAGATGGGCATAAAGACAGTTCCTCAGCCTCCCTATAGTCCAGACCTTGCTCCCTGTGATTTTTGGTTATTTCCTTAGCTCAGAAGCTGTTTTTATGAGACAACTGAAGAGATGAAAGAGGCTATGAAGAAGGTCATTGAAACGCTCACACAAGAGGACTTCCATGGGGCCTTCCTGAAGTTGTTAGAACGGTACAACAATTGCATTGCAACCGGAGGAGATTACTTCGAAAGGGACTAGAGTTTCCTGTGTGTACTATTAATAAAATTGCTCATACGAAAAAAGTGTGGAAACTTATTTAATTATCCTCGTATTAGCGCAAGTGAAATGCAAACATTCTTATAAAGGATTTGAACGCAGATTGCCGATTCCGTTTCCAAACGCGATGACCATTACGCTACGAGCTCCTCTGAATTCTACTTTTGTATTTGGTATTTAAGATCGGAATTCAAAGAAGATGCAATTTCCAGCGGTCGTGTCGATACGGCTATATGGATGCACTACATGAACGTTAAATAAACGGATGGAGAAAAAGCTTGACGTCAAGTACGCAAGAATGCTGTGAGCAATATTGAACAAGTCCTGGGGGCAACACCCCACAAATATACGGCCACCTACCATCCATCACGAAAACTATCAAAGTTAGGCAAACCAGACATGTAGGACACTGCTAGAGAAGCAGAGACAAGCTCTTAAGTGATGTTTCCCAATGGACCCTCTCACATAGCCGAGCAAAAGCAGGGTGACCAGCTCGAAACTACATACTGCAGCTTTGTGAGGATACGGGATGTAGCCCTGAGGACCTGCCAGAAGCGATGATTGATAGGGTGGAGTGGCTGGAGAGGGTCGGGGATATCCGTATTGGTGGCACGACAAGATGATGATGATACAATTTTTACCGTAGCATAGTTACTGACAAATGCTATGTCGGTGATGGTTGATAATCAGAGTGAGGAAGAGAAACACAAAAACGTACACTTAACTCAAGACCTCTCTTGTTTTATTTCCTGTGTTCAGTTTCTGAGGTTGTAGAAATATGTGGGAATAGAAAACAGACAGGAATAGAAAACAGACAGGGTAGATTTTTCATTCTTGTAGGAACCAGCTCTTCTCGTTTTTTTTAATGGTTCAGTCGCTCTATATTCTCTACGTTCACGCTACGCTTAACTTGCTCATATCCCCAGCCACCAAAGAGAGAAAGAGAATCGAAAGTCATAGACTCTTTTATTGTGGTTTACGTAAAGTCTGGCGCGGTTTACATCGACTGACAAACATCCGTTCCCATCGAGTCTGGTAATTTAAGCAACTTTTTGGTTAATTGTTCTTTTCTATCGGGGATAGTAGATAAGACTTAACTTGTTACACCTAGTCTACCAGACGAGGTTTTGAACTTTGTCAATTTGTCTTTCTCTCGGCAGCAAGATTTTTATAACTTGTCTATTCGTACGCTGTGACCATCGGCTCACAATTTTACATTTTAATATAAAATCAACTTCATCTTTTTTCTTTGGTGTAGCAGGATTTTATCAACACACATTGCTTTGTGGTCAAATATGCATAAAGGTGTCTGCATTTAATATTTCAGTATGAGTGTTAATGTATGAACCTAATATCTTGGATTGTGATTTGTTGTATGAAATAAATGATGAAATATAATGGCCGAGGGATTTCGTTTTATATATCTTGGCTTTGGGTTTAGTTAGGCTGAGAAACTTTCGGCTCAGCACATGGGTTAGTTAGGTGCAAACTAGAGCACAGGTGTTGACGCGCGCGCGGGGAGGATGTATCGTTCCCAGTTGTCAAAATAAAAGTCTCAGAGAGAGGATATGACCAGGGATGTGAATAACGCCATGCACCGGAAGCGTGCGCGGAGAATTTTGGGAGATTTGAAAAAGTCAGGAGTTGAGAACTAGACTCCGAACGGGAAGGGTCGACTTTCGGGGCTCGCTGAGGCCAGACGAATTTGTGGGCTATGGGCGCCGCACGTGATGGGGGTGGGGCAGATGGAAAAGTCATCATAGAAAGATTGTGCATCTCTCTTCCTTATGTCGAAACCTTTAACCCAAAGGTAATAAAAGGTTTCGTACCAGAACTAAGAAGTCGTTACGTGTTTTTCGTGTTTCGGGATTCCTATGTTCTATGTATATGTGTTATGAACATTCTATGTACGTTTCCCATATTCATGTATGGCTATGTTACAATGAAACTCTACATGATCATCAAGTGTCCTTTCTTAGCTCTCCGGGAGCGATCAACCCCCATCACCTCAAGGAGATTAGGCTTACAGTTCAAAATGCTAAAATGTTGGCTGTGCATAAATATCATTCAGAAAGAAATGTAAGAGATAATTCTTATAAAAACTTTATTGATATATAACCAAACAAGAATGAAGATTTAAAAAAAAACATATGTGTATGAAGGAGGTAAAATAAATATGAAATGCAGTCCAATTTACCAACGTGGCGAATGTTCCTTTCGTTATCTGGTGTACACGTCTGTTCTTATAAAAGCTTTTGTTCTGTTATCCTATAAACATAAGAGTTTGTATGTATTCAGCTTAAATATTGTACACAAAGCAACAAAATGATTTTCCATGGATGGACAAAACTCAACTGTTTCACAAAGGAAGATTTGCGTCAGAGCAGTTCATATTTTCTAAAACATTATTCAAAGCTTGATTCTTGGGAAGAATATTTCATTTTATTTTTTAGTTTACTTCAGCGAGAGATATGAACTTTTGCTTAAAACAAAAGTGATATGGAAGTTGTCATAAGAATATTTTGTTATTGATTTTTGTCAGGAGAATATGGTTATTTTTGTTTTCTCTATTGTTATTGGGTATCACCACTTTTAAAACTTGGCAGAAATTTTTGTTCAGAGTTGCATTAACCTTAAAATAGTAAACGATAATTCTTTTCAAGAATATTACATAGAAATATTTGCCGAGAAGGATGTCTTATTTGTGTTGTGCTTAGCTTATTTTCCAATCCTGCAAAACAACCTTACATATTTGCCTATACTTTTCAATTATTTTACTGGATCCATAATTCACTCCTAAAAGATTTCAAAATAAAGTAAAGAAATATTTTTCTTTCTTCCTCATTTGAAAATGTAACATGTTTTCTCAACTGAAATTGAGTCATTTTGTTGTTGTTCTTTTTTTTTCTTTTTCTTCTTCTTCTTCTTCTTCTTCTTGAAAGTCAGGCTAAGAGAAAGAGAGCTATCATCATCATCAAGGCATATTGACACCACGGATTCTTTTTATTCTCACCTCATCAATACCTGTTGATCATCACTATGAGTAGTTCCTTTGAGACAGTTGATATTTGCACATAGAAAGTAAATGTAAATTTTTACTGCTCGGCTAAAACTAATGCGTCTATAAGTAGGAGTCCATAGGAAAACGCTGATTATAAGTTAGTCTTTACTTCCCCACTATTGTCCAGAATGTCTCGTTCACTTTACTTGGATGGTTTGCGTGATAGAAAGTTAGTGGCTACTGTTTTGTAAAGTGCTGCGTCCAGGATTTTGTTCCAAACAGAACGTTGTATTCTTGCATTGTTCTCATCAAGCTTTTTCTTCAAGCTTTTCTTTAATGTTAAGGTAATACATCCATACAGTTGTACGGATACAGTGACATCAGATTTCCATATGGTCTATAAGGTGTCAATAGCAATCTACTATTTACCTATGAGTGTGTTGAGATATTTGCAACTTTTTTCACGTCACTATGTTGCTCCCAAGTGATCGTTTTGGCAAGACCTGATAATCCCAAAGCTGAACAGAATTCAAAACGTTCTTCCAAGGCCATACGATAAAATAATCCGATATATATATATATAGTCGGAATTAGGTACCCTGAGTAGCCGTTTTTGGTGAAACTGTAGTAGGACAGTCCCGACTCACGAATTTATTTGTAATTTTGCTCTACCTAGTATTGAGCACTCTTTGTAATTGTAGTGGGCTTTTGTTCTTTTGACCAACTGATTGCGTATCTCTTGATTTTTTTCAATTGGTGTGACAAGGTTGGCCTTTTCTTTTTTTTTCTTTTTTTTCTCCCGATAAACTTTTTTCTTTTTTCCCCTGGTAGTGATTCGACATATATTGTTATCTCTGGTGGGTTTTTTTGTTGCTTTTTCTTTGTCACCGTAAATGCTGTCCGTCAGTAAATAAGTAAATATATATATATATATATATACTAATACTTCACAAGGTTAAATTTTTTAGAAATTGTTTTAAAGATACCACTCTTGAAGAATTGTCTTGTTGACAGATAATGTTCCCTCTATACCACTGATTAAGCCAGTCTTTTTATTCTATGTTAAACCGCAACTTGCCAGCGATATTTTCAAGAATAAAACTTTAATTAGACCCAAGAACGAACTGAAAGACAAAAGCAGCAAAGTACATTCGTCCTGAAAACAAATATCCCACTAAGGTTTGTATTCTTTCCCCAGTGACAAGACAAATTCATTTTATTTTATATTATTTGTATAATATTGATTTCAAATTAAATGTCTTAATTTTATTGCTTTTCCACTGAAAGCAAATAGACTGGTTATCTTGATATAAAAAGAAAAGAAATCTGAACTTTCTTATCATTGTAAGATCTCTCCATGTGGAGTAAGAAGATGGAAATAATTTTAATGATTGTTTTGATGGAGATTAATAAGACATAAAAAGAAAAAAAAGAAAAAAACGACAAAAACTATAAAAACAACAACAAACAAAAAAAAAAGGAAGAAATGCTAGGCGCATCTATAAACTATATATCTACTTTAATTGCTGAGATTACAATCAACATTTAAAGATTTAGCATTTCCTTAATACACTGCCAAGCAATCTACTAAAAATCTTGGACTACGCAGGACAGCACAATTATTAGCATGATGGATCAATGATCAAGCTGATACTTATAAAGAATATTTTGGTTTCAGCTTTTTTATTAACTGCTTAATTAACAATAATAATAATAATAATAGACCATACGAACAAATGGTATAAGAACAACCCAGCATCTCTCCTAGAAAATGACACACATAAACTCCCATGGAGGTGCCCTTGGTGTAATGTTTATCGTCGTAGGAAATGGACACGGCAACACGAGTTCAAATCCAGGACGAGACTGATTGCATTTCACATAGCACTAATACCCTTGGGAAAGGTATGAATCCAGTTATTCTCCCTCCAGCTATGGGTAAATAGTAGGGCAGACTGGTTCTTCAGCCTTGGTGAGGCAACTAGTCTAGGAGAAGGAATACTCTGAATTCAAACCTGTCAAACTCCGCTTAAAAATGACCTTGTGTCATATCCGGCTCGAGTGGAGTGGTTGGAAAATATCATAAACTCCCATGGGACTTTGACATATATACAGATCACCTAATCTCGGCCAGAAGACCAGACCTAAAAATAATCAACGAATAAAAAAAGAGAATTTTCAAAATTGTCGACTTTGCTGTCCTGGCTGATCACAGAATAAAACTGAAAGAATGTGAAAAGAAGGATAAGTACCTCGACATTGCTAGGGAATTGAAAAAAAAACTATGGAATATGAAGGTGACAATTATACTAATTGTGATTGGTGCTTTCGGTACAGTAACTAAAGGATTATCAAATGGACTGGAGGATTTGGATGATGGAGGACGAGTGGAGACCAGCCAGAATACTGAGAAGAGTCCTGGAGACTTGAGGGGACTTTCAGTTACTCAAACTCCAGGGTAAGACCATCAGCTAAAACTGATGTGAAAAACTCAAATGAGTAAATAATAATTAAGGCATGCTGATATCATTGATTTCTTTATAGCTCTTTCATTGTCCGTCCCTATCGGCCTTGTTAAGTCAAGTAGATGGCATTCAGTGTTCGTACTGTGCTGATTAATGTAAGTTTTTGCTGATCGACCGATACTTGTGAATCCATATGTCAAAGTCCACACGAGAACTTGCTTCTAAGTTCATCCTTACTTCATCAACAGTGCTCGGCATGCATTGCTCTTCTTATCTGGATGGTTTGGGAGATATGAGTCAAATGACCAGAAAGGAGCTGTTTTGAAGAATGCTTCTTCCAGGATTCCTTCAAAACAGCACGTAGCATTCTTGTGCCGTTCTTATCTAGCTTTTTCTCCAAGCGTTTCGTAAGATTGACGGTTGGTTGGTTGGTTGTGTTTTACGGCATGTCAATCCTTATAGGTTATTTGATGCCAAATCCTGTTTATACATATATATAAATAAATAACATTGGTAAACGAATAGTTTGTAGGTAACAATTTTGAAAAGTGTCCGAGCTCATTTCTTTACATCGAGTTTAATAGTTGCATGTATTACTGTCTAACACCAATAGTTTTATTTGTGTACAGTTTAATGGTTTCGAGTATTGCTATCGAACACTAATAGTTGTATTTGTCATATTTACCAACCCCTCCGCTCGGACACAAGGTCAATTTTAAAGTGGAGTTTAACAGGTTTGAATTCAGAGTTTTCCTTCTCCTGGAGGGAGAATAATTGGATTCATACCTATCACAAGGGTATTAGTACTACGTGAAATGCAATCAGTCTCGTCCAGGATTTGAACTCGTATCGTCGTGTCCAATTCCTTCGACGATAACCATTACACCACGGGCACCTCCTGTTGTATTTGTACAGAGTTTAATGGTTTCAAGTACGGTTTAGCATAAATACAGTTTAATTGTAATAAATATTTGTATTTCAAGCTATTCAGTTTAGTCAAACACTTCTATGTCAAATAATTCAGTTTTGTATAAGAATAGCTTTTTGTTTACACACAGTTAAAGGTCAAAACAGTTCTGTTTCAAACAATTCAATTTACCATAAGTACGCAGTTGAGTTTTGTTTGACCCATAGATAGGACCCTGGGCCAGAGTGGATATGGAAGCAATGGCAAATGAAAGGGTACTCTGCATTCCCCAAAGCTCCAGTATTACTGGAACCTCACCATCAGATTGTTTAGTGTCATATCCAGAACACTAGTTCGAGGGGTCTTACCCCTCTGCAGAGAAGCAGTTGGTGTACTCTACAGCCCTAGCCAAATGGGCAAACTGTTCTGTTCAACATTATTCACTCGTTTGCACACATTGAAGAAAATTATAACTTACTTCTTTTTGACTCGTCGATGCAACCCTATCATATACTACCTCACTGGGTCAGAGTGGACCTGGAAATGAAGGGGTTCTCCACATTCTCCTGCGCTCCAAGACTTGAGCCTCACAATCAGATTGTTTAGTGACATATCCAGGACACTCATTAGATGGTCATACCCCTCTGTAGAGATGCATTCAGCGTATTCTAAATCCCCAGTCAACGGGATTTATGTTTCATTAGAGTTACAGTTGTGCAACCATACAATAGTACTAATATGGCAATAGCTTTGAAGAAACACCGATGTATTTTATTAGAGAGATCATATTTTTATATCGTGGTTAACCTGTCAATAAAAGTCGAGACTTTGCTTATGTGTGTATTCACATTGCTTTCTGTAGATGAGATAATGTTACGAGGGATAGGAACTGTTTATTAATTCTATTTAATTGGGAGACAGCGCCATTGATTAAAACTCATCATCTCTGTTTTATCTGAGTTAACATAGAGATCACTAATTATTTTTAAATACTTGCACATGAATACTTAGATATTTTACTATAACTGACAAAAAGCGATTTTTTTCTCTTTTTTAGTAAAAACATACAAGGGATGATCAAAAAGTTTGCAATATTTTGGTACAGGCTTGTTTGCGGTGCATATATCATGTTTCCAAACACTTCAAGCCGAGGTAGGAACTGGCTGTGGTTCGTGGTATCGTGGTAGTTGGTGCATTGACATGTTATGCATTGCTTCACTCTGTACGTGATTGTAAAGCTGGGTCGATGAACGCGCACTGTAGTCTAATTCGAGAATTTATGCCTTTCGAGTTCGAACTAAACCATAACACCGTGTAGCCAACCAAAAACTTTTACTGTAAAAGGTAAAGGTGCAGCCGATCACAGAACAGTAACCAGATGGTTGAAAAAAATTTGCTCAGGTTTCAAGAACCTCGATGATTTGGCAACATCAGGTAGGTCTAAAGCCGTGGAGGGCATAATCCAAACTAGAAAGGTAAATATAGCAAATAAAACTCGTAGAATATCAGGTTTGGTTTGGTTTTATGGCATGCTAACATTGTAGATTATTTAATGCCAAACCCGGCTTATACATATATAATAGCTATACATGTTTTGTAAACAAAATTCCAGAAAGTTAGATTGTCCTAAGTATTATTATGCATCCCTAATAATTCAATTAAACATCAGTTATTTGTTTACACACAGTAAAATGATCAAACAGTTCTATTTCAAGCAATTCAATTTAGCATAAGTCAACAAAGTTAAATGGTTCAAAATATTGCTATGTATCGCTAAAAATTCAATTAAACATCAGTCATTTATTTACAGAGTTAAATGAGCAAACAGCTTTATTTATAACAAATCAATTTAGCATATGTCATTTGTTTTCACTCGGTTTTAATGTCAAACAGTTCTATTTGACCCATAGATAGGGCTCTATCAGGTGCTACCACTCCAGCCAGAGTGGACTATGGAACAATGGCAATGAAGGGGTACTCTGCATTCCTCAAACTCCAGCATTTTTGGAGACCCACCATCAGACTGTTTAGAATCATATCAGGACACTCATTGGGGAGAGGTCTTACCCCTTTCAGAGAGTCCTTATATTCTACAGCCCCAGCAAACTGGGCTGAGAATATCAGGTGGGCTCAGCATCTCACAGTCTTGTGTAATTCGTCACCATTTGGAGCTGCCGAAATGTGCAAAATCTTTGACCCTCCAAAGTATTTTATCACTAACAACAGAACCCTTGCGTATGATTTTAATCTGTTCGATTTTAAAAAATTCGAAACTATTTCTATTCAATGATTCTTTTTTTTTCAAGCATCCTTATCTTTGATATTTCTATTCCAATGTTTTTACTGATGTAATAATACATCGTATAACCTTTAGAGATTAATATCATCTAAGGCAGGGATCTAAAATTAATGACCCAAAATGTTCATAACAGCTGATAGGCTGTCATTTTTTTATATCAAAATGAATACGCTTATGATAGTAAGTGGGATACATAGATAAGTACAGGGTGTCTCAATATAGATGCAACCCATTAATATGACAATTCATATTGCATCAAGTTATCTTTCATCAGAATCTTAAAAAGCAATCATATCACTTCAGAAAGGTCAAACCAAATGACAAGAGCAGAAATTCATTGACTTATTCTTACAGTGCAGGTGAAAAACCATGTTCTTGGGAATGTCTTCGGAGGGACTTTTTCGGGCTGCTTCCGACAGAATCTCTCACTGCATCCACATTGTCAGGATATCTTGCAGTCAACTTCCTGGCAGATCTGGGATTTTCTGCCTTCTTGTTGTGATTGTTTACTGACCTTGTGGCTTGAGATTCTTGTGCACAACGATAAATTTGACTTTTCTGGTGATAATTGTTAAACTTCTTGCGAAATTCTGCTTGAACAGTTTTGAATAAGTAATAAGTAGAGATACAAAATATTTTTCCTCTCTTATTCATAGCATTGTAATTAAGAATTAATAGTTGTTGTAGTATACTATTTTCAAATCAGAAAAAACACAACATTATTATGAGTAGAGTTATTAACAGTCACATGGGTCCCATGTTCATTGAAACACCCTATAAAAAAACGCAGAGAGACAAATTTTTCGTTTCATTTTTTTTATTCCGCTTTTACTTTGCGTAAATTCACTTTTTTCTGCTTTCACTCTTGATAAATTCCGTTTTTTCCATTTTATAGCGATCAATTGTGCTATGAAATCAAAAGCAAAATTCAAATTTTTATCACATTGCAGCTATAATTCTGATTATTTATTTATTCATAAATCTACTCTGTAATCATTTCTCTGATTTTCTAGTTGTGTGTGTTGTCTTTCAACTGAAGTACACCTCACGCCAAGATTAGTTGAGAATCTATTTTTTTTTTGCATCATGAAACAAAACAAACCTCCTAATATTCTGTTATGTTTGTGTAAGTTGCCTGTCGTCTCAAGTCATTCTCATCAATACTTGCAGTTACGCAACCCTTACAAAAAGCAGGATGCTATATAAGGTCAATTTTTTAACGGAGTTTAACCTAGTTGAATTCAGAGTTTGCCTTCTCTTAGACTGGTTGCCATACTAAGCTTAAGGAGCCCAGCCTGCCGTTCAATTTACCCATAGTTAGAAGGAGAATAACATGATACATACCTTCCCAATAGTATCTGTACAATGTGAAATACAAGCAGCCACATCCAAGACTTGCATACTGGTCACCATGTCCATTACATAATGAGTACTAGTATAAGTTGTCAAATAAACCCCTTCTCACATTAAAAAACAAAAAAACAATTCCTCATGTTGTGTGAATTAATTTTCTTTAATCTTAGTCGCCCCTCCATCAGAATATTTCGTTGAAATAAGCCTAGGTAGATTTTACTAAGGTTCCTATTGAGAATTTTTATTTTCCGACTGTATATAAAATTGGATTGTGACTACTTTTCAGCTTTTGAAAGCAAATAAACTATTATATTAAGTATTTTCTTCAATATACTTGGGAGAAATATGATCAGAGGCAAGGGACAAATTATCAAGTTTTAAGAAAATATCAGTCACGAAAATTAGTTTGCGAGCAGCGTGTTCAAAATCCCTGATCTAAAGAATATTGTTCACATTGCCTTTTTCTGCAAAATCTGGTTTTCTATGATTACTTTATTTTGTTTTATCACAACTTGGTATCGTAATTGTGAAGATACACTAAGGGATTTTCATGTGCTTTGTTAATGATAATTAGCATTGCAATAACTATAATAATATTATTGATAAAGATATTCGTAATGTGTTCAGAAAACAGTTGTTTTAATGCTACTACGAATAAAATTGATAATTCTGAAGCTGATTATGAGATGAAATTCGATTCCATTCAAAGGATTTCATGAACGTTGAAATCAAGGCTGACTTAATATCTTTGCAAGAACAATATTGAGCTACACAAATATTTCATATATATATATATATATATATATAAGTTGGGGGTTATCTTTATCTTGTCACTTAATTCAACTCTTACATTACTGAATAGGGATGCTTTGGCCTGAAATAGCTCACCAACGTTGATATGTTAAGAAATCAAACTAGCCTTGAAATATTCATTTCTTGGCTCATGTATTTCAATGGAAAATTTGTGAATAGAATAAAGGACTATATAATAAAACAGCATTTTCACAATATGTTGGAAATTCAACAAAATCTGGTTGTATTCAAAGGTATTTGGAGAGCTTTCTGAGTTAGGGGTAATGATGCATCAGCTCCAAAACCAGTGACTGCTGATGTGATACATGGTCAGTTAGATAAGGGATCACAGGCAGTTAATCATGCGAAAGTGTAAAATTCACCCAGGTCTGAATGACTTCGCTTACAAAGATATATTACAAATCTGGAGAAGGTTCTGAAGATGGTTGCAATCTATGGGACCAGGTTCATTTTGGGTCCTCTCCCAACCTGCTTTGATTTTTTCAATTCAAGATTCGTTTTTCTTGTTTTTGTTTCTTTAGCGGCAGCAGCGGCATGTTTGTGATTATATATATATATATATATATATATATATATATATATATATATATATATATATTGTGTACTTATGCAGCAAGTCATTATCTAAGTATAATTGATTAAAAGACCTCAGATTATTTTCTTTTCCTTCAAGTGAAGACACTCAAGTCTTCTTGTTTTTTTTCTTATGTCTGGGTCGAGACAGAGGAGAAAATGCTCTATAGTAGACCAAGCGCTTTCGACTATTTCGCTAGTCATCCTCAGGGGTTTTGTTTAGTTGTTTGTTGCAGTGAGTTTCATTTATATATTTATTTAGAGTGTTTTTTTTAATATGGGGTTGGCACATTTTGTTAGAGTAGAGGGTAGGGTTAGTTATTGGATATATTTATTACATCGATATCTGTGTTAAATGCTATTTTATTTATAGTTGTTTTTTATGAGTATTGTTCCGAGGATTTGAGAAAAGTTTTTATTGTTTTTGTTAATGATTTTTGTATTGTTAACTAGGATCTTTCAAACATCCGGGTATTTGAGTTTGTCATTGTCTTTGTTACACTTTGTAATTAGATACCGTTTTATCACGCTGATGTCAGAGAGGTAGTACATTAGGCGATCATAGACCGTGGTTGTTGTGTGGCCAATGTAAGTATAAGTTATGTTATTTTTCGGGAGACTTTCTCGAAATGGACATGTAAATTCATACACTATATTAGTTTGAATTAGTATAGTTTTGGGGGAGTTTTCTGCAAAATTTCTGTCACAGAAAACCCCAGGACATTTGTCACTATATAAGCCGAAAACCAGCCAAAAGTATGAAACATTCTCTGCAGATAACAAGAAAGATGAAATACGTGTCAGAAAGAACAAAATAAATAATTTTAAAAAATATAAATCTCTTTGAGGACCTATTCATTTTAAAATATTTACTTTTTTCTCTCTTAGGACCAATAAAAAAAAGGAAAAAATATCATACACATAAATATATATGTAAATACATATATATATATATATATATTTGTTTGTGTGTGTGTGAATATATATATATATATACGAAGAGAGAGAGAGAGAGAGAGAGAGAGAGAGAGAGAGGGACAGACAGACAGACAGACATACGCACACACACACGCACACACACACACAGGTTAACAAAAAAGATCAAGCAAATAAGAATACTTCTTGGCATACATTTACCTAACTCCTCTACCATCTGCAGGATTTGACACAAGGTTAGTTTTTAAGTAGAGTACAGTTGGATTGAATTCAGAGTTTTCCTTTACCAGACCGGTTGCCATGAAATGATAAAGAACCTAGTCTATTCATAACTGGAGAAAGAAGAGATGGAATTATGCTTTTATTAACAAAGTCAAACATTAACAGCCTTATTCAGAATTCGAACTGAGTTCATTTCCTTCAAATAAAACCATTACGTAAGCACCTCCACAATATATCATTTCTTTGTAGCTATTCGTTTCTTGGCTTGTTTCCACTTTAAGTTATTGTCAAAAATAAAGGTTTTTGAAAATATTATTATAGTTTTTAAAACAGTTGTTACACTATAAAATATGTGAAGAAACATGTACTGGAACTGTGGCCTATCCATCCTATATATATATATATATGTGTGTGTGTCTGTGTGTCTGTGTGTGTTTGTGTGTGATACATATTGAACTTTGACAGACTGATTTGTGAGGGATTTCAAAAGAAAATATGTCACCTGTGTAAACAAGGGACAGTGGAAATGAACTATGTAAATTGGAAACCAGAAGGAAAAATGTGTGGGCATTCAGAATATGCGATAATGACAAGGGAGTCACGCGGTTAGTCAATCGGAGAGCAGCCCACAAGTCGACAGGTCAGCCGGAGGGGGCCAGGTGACCCTCTGGCTGAGATCAGGCTCTGTATCAAACCTCCTTTCTAAGAAGCCAAGCTATGAATATGTTAGTCTCCACGTCGTGTCAATCATAGCAGTCCTCTGTCTGCCTGTCTGTCTGTCTGTCTTAGCCAATCCGGCGCTATCGTAGTAATAAAAACAAGAGTTATATTTTTATAAACAAAAGTATTATGGTCTCTTCATTCTGGCTATATAAGATAGATTGATAGATAGATAGATAGATATTTTAAAATGTTATTTTTGAATGAATAGGTCCACAAGTAGATTTATTTTCTAAGTTATTTATTATGCTCCGACACGTTTTCCAGTGTTTACACTTTCCACAGAAAGATTAAAATTGATGGTGAGCTTGTCTTTGATTTATATAGTGGCAACTGTTTTGATAAGTTTGTTGTTATTTTTAATTCCAGAATTTTTGCCTGAGAATTTTCAGGTCACATAAAATGTCAGTGACAATTTTTTTTTCTGTGCGTCTGTCTGTTTGCCTGGGTGCTTGTGCCTATTTCTGTGTGTACATATTTTGGGGGTTTTTTTGTTTTGTTTTGTAAATGCCTATACATATGTCTATATATAGATAGATTTATATATATATATATATATATATATATATATATATATATATATATATATATATATGTAAATATATAAACAGTTCTAATTCAGCTAATTCAGTTTAGTATAAGTACAGATTTTATTTACACACAGTTAAATGTCAAAACAATTCTATGTTAAACAATACAGTTTAGTGTAAATACAGTTTCAAAGACAGTTCTATTTCAAATAATTCAGTTTAGCATAAGCACACAGTTTAAATGTAAGTACAATTTAATTGTCAAAAACATTTCTATTTCAAGCTTTTCAGTTTAGTCAAACAGTTCAGTTTAGCATAAGTATGCCATTAGTTCTATTTGACCCATAGATAGGGCCCTATCAGGTGCTACCAAGCTGGGCCAGAATGAACCTGCAAGCAATGGCAATGAAGGAGTATTCCGTAATCCTCAAAGCCCCAGTATTACTGGAACCTCACCATCAGATTGTTTTGTGTCATATACAGGACACTCATTGGTGGGGTCTTACCATTCTTCAGAGGTGCAGTCAGCGTATTCTTCAGCCCCAGTTGAGTGGGCAATAATGATTTATTAGGATTATTTACTGATTTGCATGTATGAGTGGGTAACAGTGAATATTAGACAATGTGTGTAACCATTAGGCTTTCTCAGTAACAATATCTCATGAAGATATTTATGCTTCTATATTGGAAGAAGTGAAGGTTTCTGATTGGTATTTCATTGTTATCTTCGTTAGATCAAAAAGGGAATAATTTTAAAAAATGAACAAAGAGTCAAGATTGCTACCATTCAGCTGCAAATTGGACTTGAAAAGGCTTTATTTTTAAAGTTAGAACATTTATCTTTGCTTTAACCTTACAATTGACTGTAAACATGTTTTGTCTAGATGCTTATAAAAATGCTTTAAATACATGCAAATCACTTTTCCCCCTTTTATTTTAAAAATTCATCTAATTCTATATTTAGTAGCAAACAGACACACATAAGAGAATCTAGCCTGAGGTTCTTAGAGGCAACAGACATAATTAAAATGAGTGAGTGAAAAACAAAGTCTCAAGAAAAAGCATTCTGGGCACATACTTTGTCAAAAGTAGAAATAAACTGTTCAGCTTAAACCTCCCATTAATCAATTTTTTATACTCTTATAAAAATGGATCTGGTAATAAAAACCATGTTAGTTTCAATCATCCATCTGTCAATGCAGCATAGATTTACATTTGATTTTAATTAATGAAAAATGTTTTCATATTCTAATAAACGTGAAGTGAAAGATGGAAGCTTAGTTCAGTCTAAGAAAAGTCACTTTTCAACAGGATTCATAATTCACTCCCTAAAGATTTTAAGATGAAGTGAAGAAACACTTTTCTTTTTACCTCATTTGAAAACTTAATACCAACATTACAAACACATCCTACAAATTACTTTTCGATGGCAAGAAAAACATTTTTATGATAATATTGTAATTTTTCACTCATCCTTGACTATGTTTCTCCACAGAGAATGGTAAAATATACTTTAATATTTCAGTTGCTTTCTCTTCAAAATCAAAAACTGAAAAGTTTAAATAATACAATTTTCAATCATTTGGAAAAAAACAAACTTTCTTAATAAGAATGTTAGTGAAATCTAATTTGGCTTGTTTCATAAGCCTATTGTGGTTGAAGGGTCACTTTGATTAAAATTAATTCACACAACTGAACATGACGACATTTTTTGTTTCATATTGTGAGAAGGCTTACATTTGACCACTGATATTGATGTGGTAGCTGTACTTGGGATAACATACAATTAACACACATGAAAGAATGTGATGAACTTTATTTTGTTTCATAATAAGAGAAGAAATAGATTTCAAAATCCATTGACCTTGGGAAGGTGTACTTAAGATGACAGATCACACACATAAATAGAAAACTACAAAAAAGGTTTGAAAATGAATTGTTAAATAAATAGAAACTCTTTCTGTTCTTTCTTAAAAGTGATAAAACTTTGAATTTTGCTTTTATTTTCTCTGTTTTAAAAAATATTAATAGTAAACCCATGAAATACAATAAAATGGAAAAAAAGTAATTCATCAAAAGTGAAAATGAATTAAGAGAAACTTAAAATGAAAAATATATGCCCTTACATTTGGTAGGAATTTACATATCACTCTTACTATCATATAAAAATTTATTTTAATAAAAAGATCCATAGCAGCTTATTAGCTGCATTATATTATCATCAAAACAGATGGAAATCACACCACCTCATCTGACTTTTGATCCACTGTTCCTCTCCCAGGACATGATGGCCATTTTGAATCCTCGAGTTTGAAACCCCTCATCATTGAATTCTTTTCTTTTTGTTGTCATTGTTGTTGTTTTTGATACATATTATTATCTCTCATTATTATCCAGATTTATATACCGGACATTGACCTAGCAGTTAGAGCGTTCGCCAATAGCTCGGGAGACCTGGGTTCAATCCCAGGTTGAGTCATACCAAAGACTCAAAAAATGGTACTTGATGCCTCCTTGCTTAACACTCAGCATTATAAGGTACATATCAAGGGTAAAGTGGAGCAATCCAGGGAAGGAGTATTGCCCTCCCCTACACCTTGGTTTAGTAGCTATTGAAAAGGGAGCCTTCGGGTCACCCTCGACTATGGTCGCCAACTTCACTTTACTTACATTGATTATTCAATGATTTTATTATTATTAATTACGGATATTTGAAGGTTTTGCAGAAATCTTGACCCCCAACAAATGAAATCAACATTCAGAAAAATTAAAGAATTTTATGATCACAGAGTAAATGTTAAATAGATTTGTTCCAAAAAAAATTTATAAAATTGAATTAATAACTGTTTATCTTCTGTTGGAGAATTTCTTCAACTTCAAGTTTTACGATTAATTAAGAAACTCTTCACTCCCTTATGAGAAGTTACAAAATACTGTTGTTTTTCCTGCCACTAGTTTGATTTTATTTGTTACTTATGTTTACTTGTTAATGATATTTGTCAATATAGTGACTCTATAAAGAATATTTTGATAATATTTATCAATCTTGATAGATAGATAGATAGATAGATAGATAGATAGATAGAGAGAGAGAGAGAGAGATTTTTATTCACTCATATTTATTCTGAACAAAGCTTTTAGTGTTTCCCTTTATGCTAAAGTCCTTGAAGAAAGCATTACATCATTAGTTCTCTCCCAATGTATGGGTAAATAGTAGGTAAAATTGGGTTTTTTAACCTTGTGTCACATCCTGCTCCTAGGAGAATGGTTGAGAGAATATTTACATTCATATATATGTATATATACATATATATATATGTGTGTGTGTGTGTGTATGATATCATTTTAAATATTATTCAGTTATTACTTAGGACTATGACTCCTTTGTCCTTTTCAATGTTTTGGCAAAAGTACAGTTTTAGCCAAAAATTCCTTGACCTTGTGTAAATTGATTGATTTTAATGGCATGTCAACCTGTTGAGGATTATTTTATGCCCAGAGATTTAGGAATCCCATTCAATAGACATTCATATTTACATTTTTTGCATAGTTGTTCATTAAGAGTTTTTTTTTTTTCTTTTTGCAATTTTCCCAGTCAAATACAAATAATTCTTAATCAGATCAGTTTGATTCATAGACGGGAGCCTAACAACTATTACCATACCAAATTAGAAAAGACCTAAGAATAATGGCAATGAAGGCATACTCCACTCTCCCAAGATCTCCAGAACTGGAGCTTCACCATCAGATGCAGTTTAATGTCACACCCAAGACACTTCTCTTTTGGATGATTGAGATAGAAATCTATCAGAAGTTCTAATAATTTTACTGAAAAATTAAGAAAAAACAATCATACTTTTAATTAAATAATAATGACCTACAGTAATCATTTTTGAGTTTCTTTTACTTCCATTTCCTTATTAAAATTGCATCTTGCTTAATATTTTGAAATGCATTTTGAATATTCCTTTACCAAATAGATCTCAGAGCCAGTTTTCAATAATTGATCCCAGCAAATCTTTATTTCCTAACATTGTGATTCGTGAGTCAGATTCCTTTAATGAGTCGCGGCAAAACCTGAAGCAACAATCAAAATATTTAGTTAATTTAATTAGATGCATTTATCAGTTGATAACTTCAATATCCTTTCACAATAAATTCATTGTAAATCACTTATGAATTAAATCAGAAACTAAAAAAAGTATTTTAACTCAAGGAATTAAATAAGCAAATCAATTTGCACAATTCCAACACATAGAAAATCACACAGAATAGTAATTATTACAAAAGACAAAGGTTAATTGAAATCTGTAAAACTTGAAAATGTATATGAATTAACATTTCTCCAAATTCATTTAAAATGAAAATGCAGGATAATATTGATAATGTTCTGCCATTTATTTTCTGTAGTATCTCATGAATTAAGAATCTTATGTCTTTAATAGAAGTAATTTATCCCAGAGAAAAATAATGAATATTAAACTTATAAGAAAAAGTATGAGAAAATTGAGCTTCTATTTTGATTTTGTTTCTAATGCTGTCCCATTTTCATTCATATATATTTTGAGATATAATAAGAGAAAAAATTTCTGAGAATAATATAATCTTTAACACAGGTTATTTGTGAATTATCCTCAGCCTATTGCTTTGAAGAGATTTCATTAATAAGCTAAATGCATACATTATTGAAAAATGTGTTTTTATCAAATATAGATTGTATTGAATTATATAAGGGTTGAATTAGAAATAAAATCTCTGCTCCATTAAAACATGTTAGCAATGAGATAGTATACTGAAACTGGCATCAAAATAAGGTTGAAAATTATCTATTTATTTTTCAAAATAGTTAGCTATTAATACATGTGTTTTTTTTTTCCAACATATTCAATCCATTTTTTCATTCCATCCTTGAAAAGAATTTCTGACTTACTTATAATACAATTGCACACAACTTCTACCTTAGAAAATGTTGACCTTTCAATCTTGTAAAGTATGCAGCAAACCTGAATTTCATGTTTCTCACCATGTATTCAATTGCCATGCAGCATAGCATTACCATGAAGCAAAATTATCTTCTTCTTTCTGACCTTATTTTGAAGATATGTCTTTTATAGTCATTTGTGCATTTTTATTGGCCTGCAAGCTTTACTCATGACTAGCAAACTCTTACTGCTATCACCCAGAAAACTTACACTCAATACGTTTCCATTGTTTCAAATATATGATCAAATATGTTTGTCATAAGGAGACCAAACTTATCAATCCACTCTCATACATAATAGATATAAGATCTAATATTAATATTAATGCATACATGTGTGTGTGTGTGTGTGTGTGTGTGTGTGTGTGTGTGTGTGTGTGTGTGTAAGAGAGAACATGTGTGGTAATGTATTAACCTAATTCCTCTGTAAAAAGCAAGACATGACTCAAGGTTAATTTTTAAATTCAATAAAGGTAGTCTGAATTCAGAATTTCTTTTCTCCTAGACTGGTTGCCTTACCAAGGCCTGAGAACTCATACTGATCTTTTATTGAACCCTGTCTGTTGGGGACAGCAGATGGATTCATGCCTTCTCCAAAGGTGTTAGCTTCATCTGGAATTTGATTTCAAGTTGCAGATTTCATTTCCAATCATGATAACTGTTATGTGAAGCATGCCTCAAATATGTATATGTGTATAGGTGCGGGTATTTCATAGACTTTCAATTGAAATAACAGTAGTACTTCTATTCAAATCTTTATTAAAAACTGATTCTGGCCCAAGGATATGGAATGGTTTGGGTCATAAGCGTCACAACACAGTATCACCAGATATTAGTGGTGAGTTGAAGTGGCCAAGTTTAAACCTTAGATGGGGTTGTTAGCATTTTATTTTCTCCATAATGGTTTAGGAGAAGAAAAAAAACAAGGAGCATGTAGTTAGCAATCAAAGCCTACCAAAACCTTACCTGCAATGAAACCACTTCTCCATCACAGACATTTTATGACTGCAGCTCTATGTTTTCAAAGGCAGTGAACAGTTGAAAAAATCATTACTGTGAGAATGCCAGATCTGGGCAAATGAACATTCTATCAATTCTTTGAATTTCTTAATATATTTTTTCCTTTTTATATAGAATGGTATACTGAGAACAAATTCGCTAATAAATCTTTAGAATTCTATTTCATGGAAAATATATTGTTCCCCATCTGTGTCTCCCATATTCTGCTTATATTTTTCAGAACTTCATGTTTTTCCAGTTTATTTTTATATACGAGAATCATTAAACAAGTTTCCAGACTTTTTTCACATGGGCACTTTTATTGATAGTACACACATGAAACTCTAGTCCCCATCGAAGTAATCTCCTCTGGCTGCAATGCACTTGTTGTACCATTCCAACAACTTCTGGAAGGCCCCATGGAAGTCCTCTTGTGAGCGTGTCAATCACCTTCGGCACAACCTCTTTCATCTCCTCAATTGTCTCATAACAACAGCCTCTGAGCTTAGGGAATAACCAAAAGTCACACAGAGCAAGGTTGGGACAATAGGGAGGGTGAGCAACTGTCTTGATGCCCATCTTGGTCATATAGTCTTTGATAAGGATGGAGTTGTGGACTGGTGCATTGTCCTGGTGGAAACGCCACTGAGCCAATTTGAAGAGTGCTGGCCTCTTCCTGAATTCCCTTAAAACCTCCATATATTAACCCTAAGACTAACCGTTTGGCCAATCAACTCTGGTGTTCTGACTTCCTTACTCCTCCCATACCTCTCATCATCCCTCACAGACTGCCTGCCTTCCTTGAATCTCTTATGCCACTCAAAAACTGATGCTTAATTAATGCAAGATGCTCCAAAAGTAGTCTGAAGCCTCCCATACATTTCTGTGGCATTTTTTCCAAGTTTAAAACATAATCTTATTGCATATTATTCTTCTAAAGTGTCCTCAGGTCCAGATTGGATTTTTGAAATTCACCAGCTTTATTTAGTAGGGTGTATTCCAATTCCTGCTGTAGCTGTTCATTTGAAGCTGAAATCATAAAAATTAGTCAGTCATCTCATAATATGCATAGCAATAACATACTGAATTCTCAAGAGTCTACAACAATTTTAAATGCCAGTACAGAAAAAGTCTGGAAACTTATTGAAGGCACCACGTATCTAGTGCAAATTTTCTTTAAAATGTAAACTTGACAGTGATCAAATAACAATGTGAGGATGCCTACCAGACAATTGTGTTTATATCTGTGAGAAAAGCAAGACATTGTTCTATGTTTTAGCTGATATGACATTCAAATAATCATTCCATAAGGGTTTGTTTGGATTAATTTCTCTTACATTGATGGTTTGTTTTTTCACAATTATGTTTTATTTATTTTTCTATTTTTTGATCAAGCATTGTGATTGATTCATTTTCTTTCCTTTTGATTTTGCTGCATCTCAATTAAGTCATTAAACTATGGGAACAAGGAAGAGCTCAGATTGAAAATAATTAAGAATAGACTCTCAGTGAAGGGAGCACCAATGGCATCATGGTGATCATCATTGGAAATGGACTTGAGGAACTGAGTTCAAAACCTGGACAGGGCTGTTTGTATTTCACTTAGAGCTAATACCTTTGAGAAGGCAAGGAACTTTCCTCTTCAGCTCTGAGTAAATAGAAGGGCAGACTGGTTTCTTTAGCTTTATCAAGGTAACTGAATTAGAAAAAGGAACAACTCTCATTTCAAAACTAGATGGGTAGTAATTAACTCTTTTGCTTTGATGTGCCACAAAGGCATATGAATGGGGCACCAAATGAGACTCAAACTCAGTCATATAGGTTTGCTAGTGTAATGGGACTAGCACCTTCACCTCATAAAAACTTACACAATCACTCAATAAAACAGAAAGTTTAGACACTATAAGTTCCTCCATCTCAAGATGCATATCGACTAAAGTTATTGTACTGTTGTTTAGTAATGCCCCTCTAGTATGTTTAGAGCAGAAAGCGCCTGGGGAAGACCATTCCCCTTCAGGTTGGGTTTAAATTCACAGCTTTCCTTTTCCTAGCCTGGTTACCATACCTAGTTTAAAGATTCCAGTTTGCCTTAAAATTTACATATAGCTGAAGGGAGAATAGTTGAATTCAGACCTTACCCAAAGTTATTTGCACTATGTGAAATACAAACAGCCTTATTCAGGAGTCAAATATTCTATAAGGATAAACATTATGCCACAGTACATATATTTAGGTACAATTAATTATATGCATGTTGGTTTGAGTACATCTACACAAGTATGTTTGCATATAAGTGCAGTGTTTATGTATGCATGTGTTCTCTCAACTAGTGACTTCTACAATTGGCACGAATATCCTTTCTCCTCATTTTGTTGTTGCTGTGTCTTATTTGCTAGGATGAAGTACGCTGCAGGCACATTTCTTTATTTCTTAATGACTACATTTACATCTTACCTGTTTTGACAATGGGGAGTCAGGGGAGTAGGATTGGAACTTTTCAACCATTCTCATCAGGTGATTCTTTTTGACTAAAGCTAGGTTAAATTCTACTTCTAAACTCTCTATGATCATCTGATCAGAGCTTTCAAATGGCCTTGGGGATCATTACACATCAATTACTCTGAGTGACATGCAACAGTATTTGTAACCATTTTAAACTATCTTCACAACATCCCTATAATAGCGTTTGCTAATCTATTATTTAATGCATCTACACATACATAGATATGTGTGTATGATAATTTTAAGGAGTAGTAATGAACTTGTAAGGGAAAGAACGAAAAGGATTTCCTCAATTTTAAGATAGAATGAAAGGACTATTTTTTTTTACTTCTACCATAAACTGAACATATTTATGCAAGTAAGGCTATAGGTCAAAAAATAATAATTTTTATCTTAATGTCTTTAGCCCTTAACGTGTCAAATTGGAAAAATATCAGAAGTTGGAAATGTATATATTTAGCAAAGTTAATGCAGTTGAGCAATTTAAGTCCACTCTATTCCAGGATGTAGCTGGCTGTTAGAAAGAGAAGAGAGAGAGAGAGAAAGAGAGAGAGAGAGAGAGAGTGAGAGAGAGAGTGGGACAGTTGCCCTCTCCACTGTCTACAGTTTCATATCAGTTTGTTTGAGTCTACTTGACAAGTTGAATATCCCACACACGAACTCAACATTGGTATGAGGAAACAGTTATGAATAAAGATGGCCATGTGACCTTATTGTCTATTTATGCTTGTTTCTTTTTCCTTTGTGGACCTGATCTATGGTTTTTGTAGTTTTAACCCACATTAGCAGCCATCTGCTCTTTAGAAAGCAAACACAATATAGGGGAAATAAGTTAGCCAATGAAACAGTATAGGCTGTGGATGGATCTTTCATAATGAAAATTACATTTTTCAAGCTTCATTTGCCGACAACTTCCAGTTAGAAATGGTTTGAAGGAAGAAAAAAAAAACCTTGACGTGATTTGAGCTTATGTTCTCTTTCTCTAATGGAATCTTATTTCTTTGTTTATGGCATATCAACATTCATGGGTTATTCAATGCAAGAGCTATCCTTGTAGAAGAACAGTAGTTATATTATTTACGAGGATCATTAAATAAGTTTCCAGACTTTTTTTGTATGGGTACTTTTATTGACAGTACACACATGAAACTCTAGTCCCCTTTGAAGTAATCTCCTCCACCTGCAATGCACTGGTACCATTCCAACAATTTCTGGAAGGCCCCATGGAAGTCCTCTTGTGTCAGCATGTCAATCACCTTCGGCACAGCCTCTTTCATCTCCTCAATTGTCTCATAACGACCGCCTCTGAGCTTAGGGAATAACCAAAAGTCACAGGGAGCAAGGTCTGGACTATAGGGAGGGTGAAGAACTGTGTTGATGCCCATCATGGTCAAACAGTCTGTGATAAGGATGGAGTTGTGGACTGGTGCATTGTCCAGCAGGAAATGCCACTGACCCGATTTGAAGAGTGCTGGCCTCTTCCGACGGAATCTCTTCCTGAATTCCCTTAAAACCTCAACATAGTAACCCTAACCCTAACCGTTTGGCCAATCAACTCTGGTGTTCTGACTTCCTTACTCCTCCCATACCTCTTATCATCCCTCACAGACTGCCTGCCTTCCTTGTATCTCTTATGCCACTCAAAAACTGATGCTCGGTTAAAGCAAGATGCTCCAAAAGCAGTCTGAAGCATTCCATACATTTCTGCGGCATATTTCCAAGTTTAAAACATAATCTTATTGCATATTGTTCTTCTAAAGTGCCCTTACATCCAGATTGCATTTTTGAAATTCATCAGCTGTGACAATCAGGCTTTAGTAGGGTATATTCCAATTCCTGCTGTAGCTGTTTATTAGAACCTGAAATCATAAAAATTGATCAGTCACTTCATAATATGTATAGCAATAACATACTGAATTTTCAAGAGTCTACAACAATTTTAAATGCCGGTACAGAAAAAGTGTGGAAACTTACAGAATGCATCACATAACCCATAGCTTGAGGGAAGATAGAGTTCATATCTTTATCAAAGGTATTAGCCCAAAAGTGAATGCAATAGTGTGACTGGAATTTTAACTTGCTTCCTTTAATGTCACCATCCAGTATATTAACTAATATACCACAAGAACTCACCCTCTTTTGTTAAAAACCAGCTCTTTAAGGTGACTGTGCTACAAAGCATCATTTTTTTTTTCAAAAACTCCAATCAAAACCTTTTCAACTCATCTTTAATTCTATTCTTGATCTCTTTCATTGCCTTATTTGTTGTTGCTATTATTTATACTAGTGTATTTCCTGGCCTTCCACAGGTGTCTGTTGTGTTCAGGAATGACTCATCTTTCCTTAGCGCAACATGCTTCTCATCTCATACACATCACACCTGCTGTTGTTGTCCCCTAAGAGCAAGATTTAACATTCCAACACACAGGAGACACCTGAAAAAGGCTAAACTAAAATGTTATAATAAAATAAATAACAAAAATGAAAAAATTATTTCAAACACACCAGCATACAATATCCTGCAATGTTCTGCCATTTATTTGCTGTAAAATATTAAGCATTTAGAATATTATGAATTGAGAGAAAAATGATAAATATTATACTTGTAAAGAAAGGTTTAGGTTTCATTTCATTTCTTTGTTTTAGTGGTATATCAACCTTTGTGGGTTATCTAATACCAAATGCATCCTTATAGAAGAAAAGTTGTGGCATTATTTTCACTCAAAGCTGATGGGAGATGTAGGAGTTCATATCTATCCCAAGCTTTATTAGTCTGAAAGAAAATGAAATAGTGTGACAGAAGTTTGAACTTATTTACTTTGGGGTCACTGTCCAACATGTTAGCTACTACACCTTAGGGACTCCTCCAATAAAAAAATAGTAAGAAAGAATTGAGATTTTATTCTTATTTTGTTCTGAATAGTTTCTATTATAGGTTCACCTGTGAAATATCATAACGAAAAAGTACACCACTACCAATTTTATGTATAAGGTAAATTTTCTTATAAACCATAGATACTAGGATTTGATTAGTTTTAAGTGAACATTATACAAACTAAACAAATACCATAATGTAACATAGCCATATATTAATATGTGAAATATACGGATACGTGAAACATTTATAATGCATAAAATATTCACATCCACAGGAATCCTGCGAAACACTGACGACTCTCTTGGTTCAGGTACAAAACTTTTATTACCTTCTTGACTTTTAGGTTTTCGACACGAGGAGAGAGAGACACAATTTTTACTATGCTGACTGTTCCATCCAAACCAACAACCCATGGCGCATCTCAGAGACCCCAACTGGCTTCGCCTCGTCGAGCTCTGAAAATCAACTCGCCTCGTCTAAGTTCAAATCTCAACTAACTGCTTTTTTCAAAATACCCAAGAATCCCAGCCCATCACTTCCGGGCATGACGTCATTTAAATCCCCAGTTCCATTTCCTATATTTAAACACCTGCGTTAATGTTTGCATCTACCCGTGCACTAAGCCGAATGGTTCTCAGCCTAACTAAACTGAAAGATAAGATATAACCAACAAAAAATGATAATATAAAATTATCCTTCCGCAATTATATAACAATAAGTTATTATCATTATTATTATTATTATCATTTATTACCATCATCTGTTATCATTTGGTTATCATCATATATAAAAATATATTAACAACAGATATCATTTGATGTTCATTATTAATATTAGATATTAGACCCGACTGCATATCGGCAAAAATGTAAGACTTCCCCAAAGAGTGTCCTAGATATGACACTAAACAATCTGAGGGTGAGGCTTCAGCAATATTGGAACTTTGGGGAATATGAAGTGCCACTTCATTGCCATCACTCCCAGGTCCATGCTGGGTCAGAGTGGTAGCACCTGTTAGGGTACTATACATGGCTCAAATAGAACTAAACTGTACATATGCTAAACTGAATTTTTGAAATAGATCTTTTTTGACATTTAAACTGTGGCAATGAAGGAGTACTCTGCATTCCTCAAAGCTCCAGCATGATTGAAGCCTCACCATCAGATAGCTTAGTGTTTTATCCAGAACACTCCTTAAACTGAATTGTTTGAAATAGAACTATTTATATGTACAAAAATAGATTTGGTATTAAACAACCTACAATGGTTGATATGCCATAAAACCAAATCAAACCAAACCATTAGATATCATTAGTTATTTATTATTAACATCAAATATAATTAGTTTGGTTTCTCGGCTTAATGGCATATCAGCCATCATTGGTTATTTATTTCTAAAGTCACTCGTGTAGAAGAATAGTTGTGATACTATCAAATCCATTGCTGAGGGGATGAGGGGGTTCATATCTTTCCAAGAATATTAGTTTGAAAGTGAATGTGACCAGAGTTTGAACTTACATACGATGATGTCACAATCCACAACATTAGCTACTATGCTATGGGGACTCTCTCCATTTGGTATGAATTACTAACATTCAATATCATAAGGTATTGTAAGTATTTATTACTAACACCAACAGTACTGAAACTCTATAAACAAAAATATGAATTGATAGTAGTCCTTATTTATATTTATGCAATTTTATGTTTTTGTTAAAGAGTTTGAATGCTTTAGACTTATATAATAAATGATACATAATAATATCTGTTTATTTTGCCAATGGCCTGGGAGACCAGGGTTCAGTCCCAGGTCACGTCAAACCAAAGACTTAAAAAATGGTGCTTGATACTTTCTTGCTTAACACTCAGCATTATAAGGTACGTATCAAGGGTAAAGTGGAGCAATCCAGGGGAAGGAGTTGTACCCTCCCCTACACCTTGATGTAGTAACTATAGAAAAAGGAGCCTTCAGGTTGCCCTCAACTACAGTCGCCAAATTTACTTTTACTTACTTTATTGCATAATATTCTGCCAGAAAAATAGTACAATCATTGTACCTTTGGTTTAGAAAAAATTAGAAGGGTTTTTGGGTTTCTTTTTTTTAATGGCAGATCAAACTTCATTGTTTATTTAATGCCAAAGTCATCTTTGTAGAAGAAAAGCAAGGATACTATTTAAGCCATATTTGGGAGGATATGAAGGTTCATACCATTCTTAAAAGTGAATATAATAGCATGACTTATTTCAAGGCCACAGTCCAGTTCTTAAATCATTATTCCACTTGAACTCCTCCTAAATTACTAGGTATCAACTTTTATGGGTGATACTATACTATGTTTAAAATACCTAGTCAGACAAAATTCAGACAAAAATTTTTAAAATTAGTATACTTTGTACATTTATCTAAAATACCTCCAAGAATACTTATATCCTTCAAAAAATCTTTTTACTAGGATGCTTTCTTTTTCCATAAACTTTTTGGTAATCTTGTTAAAAGTCTCTGAGAATTGGTTGCCTTTTCAGATATAATGACTTGAAGAATATTTTCAACAATTCATGATTAACTTGTAGCTACAAACCTTTCAATATACATTATTCATTGCATAAATCAGATAATTTTGACTTGAATAATTTGATGTTAACTGGTGTGGTAGAATATTATACATCACTTTTTATCAAGATCCAATTCTCTTTGAGCCCACAAGCTTGAGGTAACATCTTGTTGGTTGTCTTTCTTTGACATTTTCTTTCTTGGTCTCTACTCTTTATTTTGATTTTCCAATAACTGAAATGAGATACATTCTCTTCTCAAGATAACACATAACCTCTACTATCATATCCATCCTATCACATGAAGTCTGCTTGGACTGTTAGCTTTGAGAATTCAAATGAATTCCAACCATGTCAGATGACATGGTATTAGTAATTTCTTTTATCTTGAGAAAGGATTCAATATCCTCCACACCATTTTTTGTTTTAAATTATTAAATTAGATATAAGGTATTGGCTGCATCAGCATTCATATTATATTTCCAATTTCAATCCATTATTTTAGCAGTCTAAATTAAACTATTTACTTATTAATTAAAAATTAGTGATAATCGTTTTTAAATTCCAATAAATAAATTACATCTTATGTCAATTTATCTGAGAAAATGTTCAAATAAAAATTGTATTGGAACTGAAATTATTATATAATTCTTGTTTTCTTCAAAGATTATGTTTGTCAAACATCTGGAATTTGTCCTGGACAGCAAAGATATAGGTAGAACAATGAATTTATATATATATATATATATATATATATATATATATATATATATATATATATATAAGCAAGCTGGTTCCCCCATAAAGAATTAATATGAACAATCCATTTTGTAAAGAAATTTTTTAAGTGCACAACTACATTAATGTAGGATCTAACAAAGCCATAAAATCCGTAACAGAATCCATGAGAAACTGGAAAGTGGAATTGGCAGCAGGAGAAAAAACTTTAGCCAAGGGGAAAAACTATAGAGAGGCATTTTCCAGAGAGATGTGCTTTCACCATTGCCATTTTAAATAACAAAGATGCCATTCGATCACATACTTAGAAAATGTCCTGGAGCAACAAATTTATTAAATTGCAAGAAAAGATTAACCACCAAATGTACATGGAAAACATCAAAATGTTTGCAAAAAATGGATAAGAATGATATAAGCAATAAGAAAATGAAGTCAGGATATAGGGATAGAATCTGCCATATCAAAATGTGCCATGCTCAATATGAGAAATGGAACAAGACAAATAATTGAAGGAATAGAACTGCCAAATCAAGAAAGAATCAGAACACTTAGGGAAAAAGAAAATTACAAATACTTGAGAATATTGGAAGTGGACATAATCAAACAAGCATAGATGAAAGAAAAAAGAAGAAAATAATATCACAGATGAACAATAAGGCTTCTCAAAATAAATCTGCAGCAGAAATCTCATCAAAGAGATAAAAACCTGGCTTGTGTCCCCCTAGTAAGATACTTGAAATTGTTTTTGAAATGGATGAGGGAAGACTTAAACAAATGGAGTAGATGACAAGAAAGCTAATGATGATGCACAAAGCCTTCCATCCAAGAGATGATATAAACATAATGTGTCAAGAAAAAAAAAGGTGGAACAGGACTCACCAGCATTGAAGATAATGTGGATACATCAATATGAGAACTTGAAGAATACATTAAAAAGAACAAAGAAAGATTAATAACAGCAATCAGAAACAGCAATTACAATATAAAGATCAAGAGAATTACAATAACTTAGAAACAAAAATGGTAAGAAAAACAACAGTATGGATATTTCAAATGACTAACTAGTAAATTCTCACACAAGAAAACCTGGACATGAAAAGTGGATACACTACGATAACCTTAAGTGTAGGAGGCCATGAGGAAAGCCTGGCCATGCATCAACATTGGCAGCAAAGCAAAATATCCATGGTTCAAAGCTTCAGCTATGGATTTGGTGGGATCAGCTGAGTGTTGTTTATTATGAGCCGCACAAACCGACTGAAACCATCATGGGAGATCGCTATTGACTACAGTTGATGCATTTGAGCTGAGCATTGAAGAAAAAACATCTGCTATACAAGCAAAGATAAGACAATGTGATTTTGCAATATGACAACACAAAGCCACATGTTGTAAAATGGGTGAAAAACCTACTTGGAAATGTTTAAATGAGAAGATCTATCTGCCATATTCACCGGATTTTGCCCCACCCAATTATCACTTATTCTGATCAATGACACATGGCCTAGCTGAGTAGCACATGCATTCTAATGAAGATGCCAAGGATAGAGTTCAATTACATACAGAATGAAGAATGATAAGTTCAAAATACTTTGATGTAATTTCCATTACTGACATGACACTTTTCTAAATTCCTTGAATTATTTCAAATTGTAAAACAAGAAACATTGTTCATGAAATGTTCTTCATATTTTCAACACAGTCTGGCCAGATATGCTACAAAATAAGACTGTTGATCTGATAAGTCTGATGCTTGAAAAAGGGTAAAAAACTCCATATGGCTGCTTCAGTATACTAACATCTGTATGATGAAATATGAAATATTCTTCATTGGTTTCTTTGTTTATTGGCATATCAACCTTTGTAGGTTATTTAATGCCAAAGCTATTCTCCTAGAAGAACAGTACTGGTAATATTTGACCCATAGCTGGGAGGATAAGGGGGTTCATACCTTTCCCAAGGGTATTTGTCCAAAAGTGAACGTAATAGTGCAACTGGAATACGAACTTGCTTACTACAAATTCGCAGTCCATCACTTTAACCATTACACCACGAGGAGGACACCCCCAAAATATTCTTGAATAGTTTTGAATGATGATACTTGTTGAGAAATAAAGTGTTTGTTTACTTTCATTATGCATTTTTCTCTATAAACATAATGTTGGATGCAAATAGAAATTGAATAAGGAATAAAATCAAGTAGTGTACATTTTACTACTT
Source organism: Sepioteuthis lessoniana (assembly GCA_963585895.1). Classification (NCBI taxonomy): domain Eukaryota; kingdom Metazoa; phylum Mollusca; class Cephalopoda; order Myopsida; family Loliginidae; genus Sepioteuthis; species Sepioteuthis lessoniana. Next base: position 89,632,615 of record OY757916.1, read on the forward strand.
CATCATCATCATGATGTCGTGCTGGTAGCACGGATATCCCTGACCCTCTCTCGCCACTTTTCCCTATCGTTTTCCTCAGGCAGGTCTTCTGGACAGCATCCCGTATCCTCACATAGTGGCTGAATGTATGTTCATGCTGGTCGTCCTGCTTTTGCACAGCCATGTGTGGGGGTCCATAAGAGTACATCACTTATGAGTTCGTCTCTGCTTCTCCAGCAGTGTCTTGCATGTCTGGTTTGTCTAACTTGAATAGTTTTCATGATAGGAGGCAGGTGGCCGTACAGTATGTGTATTGTGGGGTGTTGCTGCCAGGACCTGTTCAAGATTGCTCGCAGCATTCTTGTGTAATTGCCGTCTAGCTTCTTCTCCAGCCGTTTTGTTAGAGTCCATGTAGTGCATTCATATAGCAGTATCAATGCAGCCGCTGCCTGGAAGAAGCTACGTTTCATTTTATCGGTTAGGTCTGATTTCCATATAATTGATAGCCTATTGATAGCTGTCCATGCTTTCGTTAACCTCGTGTCGATGTCCTTTTCGGTTGATGCGACGCTGCTTCCTAGGTAAGTGAATTTGTCTACTAGTTTAAGAAGGGGTTCCGTCTAGAGTGGAGATGTCACCCGTTTGATTATAGCACATAAAAAAAGAATTTTACTATTTAATCCAGTATTATTTGTTCTAAAGCTTGTTTTACTAGTTATTATCATTCTTCATTTGTGTATATGTGTTTTTGTCTTTGAATGCATCTATTCATGTATAAAGTTCATCTACATTATTTGATGACAACCATATTCTAAACCAGAGCTTAACAAATAACTTACGCTGGTGATTCGTTTATAGAGGTAAAGGTTTATTTAGGACTAGCCACATGTTTTGGATAAGTCGATAACAAAACTATGGTGCAATAGTGTACCACAAATTGTTCAAACAGTGAATTTTGAATTTTTTTTTTTTTTTTTACCCAGACTGGTTACCATAAGAAGACTTGGTTTTTTAATCCAAGTCTTCACTTTTGCCCACCCATTGCTGTAGATAGAAAAGCTTGATTTCCCAAAAGACTAAATACAAAGTGAAATGCAGTCTCTCACAGGATTTGAACTTAGATTATTTTGTCCATTTTCTTTGTCAAAAACTATTAAACCAGACTCTTTCAACAATTTATATATATATATATATATATATATATATATATATGTACACACACATATATATATATATATATATATTGTAAAGTATTGAAGGCAAAGATATTGAACAGGAGAAATAATAGGTGAAAAATAAAATAATTTTATTTACAACATATATTGTCATCCACAGACAGACTTTCATTGTATTACAACTCATCAGTGTGGCTAGACACATGATATGCTTGAAGCTGGGATTGAAACCTGTTTGACTTTATGCCAGCCAGTTTTCTTACTACACCACCACAAGCAAAGTCTTACTATGGAGTCTTTCATGTATCAGCTCTGTGTGGACACTGGGTAAGGTCTAGAAGATCTTTCAGGTGTGATCGACAATACAGATGGATGGTGATACAGAGTCAATGGACTCTATGATAACAACTTAATGATATACATATATATCTATATATATATATATATATATATATATATATATATATATTGATATGTGTCTTTGTATGTATCAATATAAATATGTAGATATATGTGCACATGTATATGTACATATATATATAGAGAGAGAGACAGAGAGAGAGAGAGAGAGAGAATGAGAAAGAGAAAATAAAATTGTAGCATTATGAAGACTGGTATACATTTTGAGCTATGTATAATTTATACATGGAAGAAGGCAGTTGATTTTCGGAGGAGATTTTTTTCAGCCTTGTCATGATGTAAAACATTCATAGGAGTGCTCTATCTGCAACACTCTTCAAAAGTACAAACCTGTGTAAATGGTCATTATACTGTGTATTAAAATTATTTCTTAGTACTGTTGACACACTCTTTATTTTGGAATGTACACGGGAATTTTTCTGTCTCTAAAATCATTTATTGCTATTCAAATGTATTACATATATGTTAATTCTCAAGTAAATGAAGCACATTTAGGGGGTGTTCCAATCTTTTTCTCTGTTAATATTTATTGAGACATACAGAAAAACATACACATATATATATATATATATATATATATATATATATATATATACAGAAATATATATATACATATATGTTTATATGTATGTATATACATTTATACACACACACACACATATATATATATATATATATATATATATATATATATATATATATATATACACACACAAATGTGTGTGCATTTTTATTTATTTAAATCCGTATTTTTCTTGCCTAACTATCAGTATATAAAAGTAAGTAAATTTGGCAACCATAGTTGAGGGTGACCCCAAGTTTCCTTTTTTGATAGCTACTACATGAAGGTGTTGGGGAGGGCTCTACTCTTTTCTCTTGATTGCTCTATTTTACCCTTGACCCATACCTTATAATGCAAGTACGCATCAAGTGCCATTTTTTTTTAGACTTTGGTATGATTCAACCTGAGATTGAACCTAGGTCTCCTAAGCCATTAGGCAAACACTTTAATATGTTTATACTTACATATATGCATAACATAAGATATCCTTCACAGAGACTTCAGTTTTATTCAGAAGGGAAAGAACAACTCTTAAAAAGAATAAAGATTTCTAACAATTTTAGGTAAATATAATATATATATATTGTTTATTTTACGTTATATCTCGGATAATAAAAAACAATGCAGAAATCTTTTGGATCTCTGATTTCAAAAACTCTCAATAATCTTGGGAAACTGCCAAACTAAATTGGATATGAAATTCAAAAAAGAAATGATAATAAATGCCTTAAATATATCAGAATATTATTTATTTAAAAAAGAAAAAAATTTTTAAATGAAAACATGTTCAGAAATAATAAAATCTTAAAATTGAAAAACTTGGCAAATATTCCAAACTCAACAGCTCGTCTTGTAAAATTGCTGTGTAAATGCATTAAGAGGACATATGAGTGATGAGAAAAATGTTCTTGGCTTGATAGTAAGTTTTAATTGGATAAGTAGATGCAGATCATGACATTTACTTCTCTGTGTAGAGCAGTGATATCTTTATTTGGATGACATTTTATCAGGTGACATAAACTCTGTTATTATCACTTTGTTAAGATGATGCTAAGCAGATATGTCATTATGTTGAATATGCACTGAAATATGATGCAGCAAGCACATTTTTAACAAAAGAGAGACTATTTTATGTCTGAAATATTAATTATAAATATCTTACAAAAACAAACTGCAAAGCAATACAATAGAGAAAATCTAAAAAAATAAAAAATAAAACATATTTGAAAATCTGTATAGAATAATTTTTAAAGATAAAATAAGAAAAAAGTAAAACAAGAAAAATGTTGTAATTAATATATGAAACATTTTCTTAATAATTAACTAGAATAGTAAAAGTATGTTCCATTTTGTTCATATAAGGTTAAGCAAAACAAGCAGCTCTGAAAAATTGATTGATATTGATAAAAATCAAACCAGTCAAATATAAATACTAATAAACTAGCATAGTACCTATAAAAAATGATTGGACTGTTTATGTATAAATCATCACTTTGCCTTGGCTGATAATGTCATTCTCCATACCATCAATACATATATGGTGGTCATTTTATCATTGAAAATGACCATAAATCACTTAAGCAAATATTTTCAAAGCCACTTATCAAATCGCCTCCAAGAATCCAAAGATTCATGTTAGCCCTACAACCATACGACTTCGAATTAAAATACATACCAGGGCGTGATACAGTTGTTGCAGACACACTATCTCGCGCATACCTTAAAGCCACTAACTCGGAAATACCCGATATTGACATGGAAACCTTTATACACACAATAATAAAAAAAACTATCCAATGTCAGATGACAAACTCAACACATATAGGGAAGCCACTGCAAGTGACCCAACACTACAAGCACTCATCGGATGTACAAAAGAGGGGTGGCCCTCAAAAGAGAAAATACCATCCAACATCCAGCCCTATAGCAACATTCAGGCCGAGCTAAGATTCGTCAAAGGACTTGTCCTAAAAGGCACATGAATTGTAGTCTCCAGCTCACTACACAGTGAAGTACTCCAAAAAACCAATACAAGACGTTTGGGAATAGAGAAATGCATTGCGTGAGCCAGAGAACATGTACATTGGCCAGGCATAAATGCCCAAATTAAAGAGATGGTAAGCAACTGTTCTGCATGCATCAATCACAGGAATCAGAAACCAGCAGAAACTATCATCAACCATGAAATACCTGTCACCCCATGGACAAAGATAGCAGCAGACATCTTCCATCTCCATGGCAAAACATACTTAAACATTATAGATTACAAAACGAGTTACTTTGATGTACATAAAATAAATGACTGTCAATCAGCAACAAGCATAAAAAAACTCAAAAATTCATTTTCAAAACTAGGAATTCCTCAATTCCTGGTCAGTGACAACAGACCCAAATTCAAATCAACAAAATTCGAGACTATTGCCGAAGAATGTGATTTCAAGCATATAACTACCAGCCCAAATTACCCCCAATCAAATGGAATGGTCGCGAGAAACATTCAAACCCTAAAGAAAACACTGAAAAAAGTCATAAAAACCAATCAAGATCCCTACATGGCACTTCTAGCACTATGCACAACACCTCTAAAAAATAGCCCCTCCCCTCTCCAGCAAAACAATTAATGAACAGAACCCTTTGAACAAATCTCCCTAACATCACCAGCAACAAATATCAAAAACCACAAATAAAGACTCCACATATACTCACGAGCTGCCCATACTCAGACCAAATAACAGCGTGAGAATAAAGTTTAACAACAACTGGTTTACAAAAGGCAAGATAATAAAAATAAAAAAACTAGCCCAACTTCATTCCTATCTAGTCTTCTCCGAAGAAGGAAAACAAATTAGACACAATAGGCGTCATCAACTAAAGACAAAAGAAACGCCAACAAATATCAATAATGAATACTATGACATCATATTTCCAGATGATAAAAAACCAAACACTAAAAATAAACAAACAGAAACATCACCACCAAATACAATACAGAACACAAATACTATACGAAGTGAAAGAATAATAAAACTTACACAAAGATACAGAGAAAATAAATAGATAAATAGATTTAAAAAAAAAGGGTAACATGTCATATGTATCAAAACCTGGCGTCAACTACGGCTACTAGGGTTGCCGCCCTCACACTTCCTATAGCAGCTGCAGCTCTGAAAGAATCTTCTGTTCGGCCGCCGTGGTATCAACGGCACGGATCTGGTCGGGTGTGTCTCGTCTCTGGATATACCTCGATACTCAGGGTACCATCTCCACTGACTTTAACCCTCCTTAGAGAGGTTAGGTTTATCACCTGGCACCTGAGGTGCCTCTTTTTAGGGGAATACTGGCAGGGCCCGAGGCATTTTTGGTGTCGCCGGGTGCGTCTGGGCAATGGCCCTGCGCCCGGATCCACCTTAAAAAAGGCTTTGTGCCACTCTCGTCCGGTTGATGGGACGGAGGACAAATACCGTTCATAATAAAAGCTTTAACACTACACACGTGTGTTCCGGTCTTATCATTATTCTTCGTTTCAGCACAAGACCTTTGGACTTCCGAACATTAGTTCGATAATGTTGTCCATTGGGATATCTTTAATTATTTATTTACCTTTTCAGTTTCTATCTTGACTTTTTCAATCCCAATTCCCTAGGAATGGTATTGTAACCTTTTTTGGTCATAGTTCTTTTTTTCTTCTTTCTTGTCTTAACATTGATGTTGTGATATTAGGTTTCGTGATGTTTTTTTTTTTTTTAATTTGTGCTATAGTTCGTTTAGAATACTTTACAACTTAACTGACAAAATATTTCTAGTATGTTGAGGATAGAAAAATCAGCCTTTCTTTAAAATCAGCCTCACTTGGTCGGTGAAGTCTTTGGCTTGATGTACCAAATTTAACGGATTCTGAGCAAATTTCAATGGATTTGTCATATGGGTATTAAACTGTGGCTATACTAGAACCAAGGGTTGATTTCTTTCTGCGTTCCCGTCAAGGATCTGAAATAGTATTCTTCTGAGGAACAAAAAAAAAAAGGATTTACGCCTTTAAAATTTCTTTTATTAGAGTCAGGGTTTTTTCCGTAGTATTTTTCCTATAAATACACACACACACACACACACACACACACACACACACACACACACACACACATATATATTCTTTTGCTCCTAAATCTAGGAAACTTAATCTAATTAGATGTCTTTCCTATAGAGCTTGAAACATCTGTAGTGACAGCAAGATTGAGAATGAACTTAAGGTTATCAAGGAAATCTTTATTGACAACGAGTACCACGAGGAGGTCATTGATGTTAATATCAAGCATACAGTGACTAGGTTCAAAAATACCAACAAAATCTTCGAAGTGTTCTGTATACTTTAGACTTCCTTGGGTGGGGGGGTCTGCTAGCCAGTCCTTTGCTGATAAGATTGCCTCTTCTGTGTATCGTTGTTATCATGCTGTTAACCTAAGACCAATATTCACTACGAGGCCGGCCTTTAATTCTACAAATAAAGACAAGCTGCCTATCTTTAAACAAAGTAATTTAATATACAAATTTATATGTCGATGTAGTTCGACATATATAGGCATGACTTGTCAACGCCTCGAAGTGAGAGTTAGACAGCATATACCTAGATTTCTATTGTCAGGCCGATTAACATCCGGGCACTCTCTGGCAATGGATTACGCTATTCGTGAGCATGTTCTCACTATAAATAGTTGCAGAACTATTTATGAAGATGATTGTTTCTCTTTCCTGCATAGAGCTTGAGACAAATCACATCTCAAAGTCTTGGAGGGGATTTATATTTCTATGAATCGCCCCTCTCTATGCAGGCAGCTAAACAATCACATCTTAAATATTTTTGGGGAACTGCTTGAGACTGGGTTGACTTAAGGTTATTTTTTTCACCTCGTCCCTGCAATCCAAATTATATAATCTATACTCCCGTTTTTACCGATTTCCGGTGTATAAAACTTGAAAAGCATCGGACGAAAGGGCCCTCGTTCATTTTACTATTTTATTATAGTTCCCCCTCTTTCGTTACCCATGACGTCTTTGTTAATCTGTATATATAAATTTGCTTGTACCAGAAATTTGATGGAGTAGCGCCCTCCCCTACACCTTGGTGTAGTAGCTATCGAAAAGGGAGCCTTCGGGTCACCCTCGACTATGGTCGCTAACTTTACTAACTATATATATATGTGTGTGTTTGTGTGTGTGTGTGTGTGTGTGTATGTATGTGTGTGTGTATGTATATATAAATATATATATATATATATATATATATATATATATATGTGTGTGTGTGTGTGTGTGTGTGTGTGTGTGTGAGTATAAAGATAGAGGTAGAATAAATCCTTCCAAATTTAATTATTAATAAAACTTCAAAATCTTACATGAATTTCACGACCTTGCAAAAAAAAGTAAGTACGATTGAAGATAGTGATAGAAATTAAATACATTTTTGTTTCTGAATTTATAGTCATCTTCTAAGCTGAGAGCTTAGCACGTATGTTTTAACATTATTTTGAGAGTTTTCATATCAGATAGATTCAAGTGACCGTTTGGCATCTATGCGTCTCTTTACTTTCTTTCCGTAACCTGAGGCTTTTGTGTGTCATATCTTAGCAAAACTTTGTAAATATCTCTTTGCTTTCTAATCTGTTTATACTTTGTATTGTCAGGGTTAATAAGTTTTCCATACAATCCATTTTTTTAGGTTTTGGCTACAACACAAAACAAGAAAAAACACAGATACGTTTTTAAAATTTCAAAATTTCACCTTTCCACATTATTTTGGCGTAGTGGTTAGAGTGTTCGCCAATGGCCCGGAAGACCTGGGTTCAATCCCAGGTCGAGTCATACCAAAGACTCAAAAAATGGTACTTTATCCCTCCTTGCTTAAGACTCAGCATCATAAGATAAGGATCAAGGGTAAAGTGGAGCAATCCAGGGAAAGGAGTAGCGCCCTCCCCTGTACCTTGGTGTAGTAGCTATCGAAAACGGAGCCTTCGTGTCACCCTCGACTAAGGTCGCCAATTTTACTTACATTATTTTAATCAGGTTTTATGTGTTCAACTTCCATTCTCATTTGTATAGTTTTTTTTTTTAATTAGATTTTTATGATTACCAATATTTAAACATTTTTCTTTGAAAGATTTATTGCAATGAGACTCTTTCGTTATTTATTTATTTTTACTGCCAGGGTTTAATGGGAGTTGCATATATTCCAACAACTTTTTTCTTTTGTTTTTAGTTTTAACTTAGTTTAAGTCCAGATATCTACTTTTATAATCAGGCATCTGTGGGTGAATCGTATCGCTCCATTCATAGTAATTTAAGTAGTCATCCGTACAAGAATTTTCAAGCAGAAGACTTCAAAATTGTTGCAATATGCAAAAAAGGGGATCTTACAGACATCGTATTAATTCGATAATCAAAAGTCTACGGTGAATAAGACGGAAAAAGTCTTACCTTCTGTTGCTCTAGGCAACCAAACTGACTGAAAGCCACCCAATATGTATTCCTTCTTCACTCCACCTCACAAATTAGGGTGGTAGAGGTAGTCATTGCTGTTGCTGTTGTTATTTCTTGTGAGTTTTTCACACCAGTGTTAGCTGGTGGTCTTTCACGGGAGTCTGGTTGAAAGCAAGTCTCCTCTGGGCTCCAGGACTTTTCTTAATGATGCTATAGTTTGAATGGTTTTGGCTCTTTGGTCTACCGGAACGTCAAAATCCACGATTCGGTGGGTTCTCTTTTTTGTTAACTAAAACAAGGTCCTGTTTTCAGGCCGAGATTAGATTACCTGTTTGTGTCTCAAAATCCCAGAGAATTTTGAACGTTTTATACTCCAATTATCATCATTTATTCATTTATTTAGTCTATGAACAATATTTGTACACCACTATTGTCTATTACAGTCTCACAGGCTGTCAAGTAACAAACTAAAACATATTACATTTTCAGCTATTTGTTAACCAAAAGTCCAGGGTGCGGTGGGACTAAGGGATTCAAAGGGTTAATAGAGAAAGAGAAAGAGAGGGGAATGATTGACCTTTGAATAGAAGGAAGGAGTACATACGATTAAACGGAATTAAGCAAAACTTGAAAGAGAGAAGATAGAAAACTAAGCATATATACGAATGTACGTATATATTCAGGAATATAAAAAAGAATAGTATGGAAGATGCGACAGTTTGTGTATTTCTCTAGAGATTGAATTGTATATTGGTTTTGACTAATTTCCACATCATCAGTGTTTTCGTTAATTATGGTCACCATACATTTTTTGGTTTGTCCCTCGTGTTTTATAATGGTGAACATTGATCGAAGGAAGCTTACACTTTTTTCCTGACACATTTTCTTATGGGTTGTATGAACCGTCTTCTCCATGTTGCTTATATGTCGCCACACAAAAATCTTTGCATAAATAATGCCTCAATTAAATTTATGAGCTTCCTGGGAACCAAATAGATTTTATTGTTTCAGTTTCTTTCGGCTTATTTGTTTAATTGTATATCAACCTTTATGGGTTATTTAATGCCAAAGCCATTCTTGTAGAAGAACAATAGTGATACTATTTAAGGTATAGTTGAGGACATTTGAGGCTTCATAACTTTCCGAAAATGAACTTAAAAGCACCACAAGAGTTGGAACTCGCTTTCTTCAAAACTGCAGTTCATGATCACTTAACGCCACGGGGACTAACCAACAAATTTTTATCAACAATCCTATTTTAAGTACACCCAAAAAGATACTCACGTGATGAATTTGTGTTTTCTTTCTTTTTTTTTTAATTAGTCGCTACTTCATGTAGTTCTTGACTTTACTTGGTTGCCAACTGGATAATTTGAACAAATGTGTTTGGCTTACTAGTGAAAACAAGATGAGAGATTCCAAACAACAGGCAATTAAAAAATGAGAGAGAGAGAGAGAGAGAGAGAGAGAGAGAGAGAGAGAGAGTGTGTGTGTGTGTGTGTAAGTGCCCATATGTGCCCGGGTGAGTATGTTAGATATACAAAAAATTAATTAATTTATTGATTGACTAATTTTCACGGTAACCCATCTTGGTTTGTTTTCTGCCAACTGTTTAGGGAATCACTTTTATTGTTCATTCATATTTTTTGTAAAGTTGTCTTTTAAAAGGTTGCTTTCTTGCTCACGATCTTATCAAATTAAGGATATTTTTTAAACGGATCTATTTGACCCATAAATGGGACCCTCTCTGGGTCAAAGCGGTCCTGTGAGTAACTACAATACTAACAATGAATGTAGTTCATACTCCCCAGATCTCCAGAACTGGAGCTTCACCATCGAATACAATTTAGTGTCATGCCCAGGACAACCCTTGGGAGAAGGATCTTATCTCTCAGTTGGGGATAAAGCTGGTGAATTCTAAACCTCTGTGATAGGACGATATAAAGAGTGAGAAAAAGAAAATGTAAATGGAAGAAAGAGCAAAAAAAAAAAGCAGAAGGTTTGTGTATATATTTATTCCACCCTAGTGCCACGGTAGATCAATTTCTAAGTTTTGTTTTGAATTCATTCTCCTAAACTGGAAGTCATACCAATGCAAGAGTCCAGTTTTCCTATCTATTTGCTCATTTTCGGGGACATAAGAGATGGGTTCATATCTTTCCCAGAGATATTGAAATACAAATAGCCTTGTCCAGGATTTAAATTCAGTTAGCCGAGTTCATTCCCTAATGCCTTGTAGGTTTTTGCATATGAGAAGGAAAGTAAGAAAGATAGAGATTGTGTCTGCAGGAGTATATGGGTGAAAGAAGGAGTTTGTACGCATACATTTACCAACCCCTTCGAAGAATACGACACAAGGTCAATTCTAACCGGAATTTAACAAGTTTGAATTTAGAGTTTTCCTCCTGCTAGTCTGGTTTCCATGCCAGACATTAAAGAGCCAAATCTGACTACTATTTACCCATAGCTTGCAGAAGAATATACAAACAGTCCCATTCATGATTTGAACTCGGGTCACCGTGTCCATTTCCTTCGACGATCTACATTACAGCGTGATCGCCTCCATCGGAATGAGTGTGTATATCTGTGATAGAGAAATCGTGCTTTAGTGTGCATACGACTTAAAGAAAGTTTACAACTGTTAATCGATAAAGACAGGGAGAAAGTTTATGTATGTGAGTATGAGCAAGTGATATAGAGGTAGAGAGAATTAAAAAGAAAGAGAATATGAGTGTTGAATGGAAATACAAAGAAAGAAAGGGAGTGTACATATGAGTGTACGCAATTGTACTCGAGCGAAAGGAAAAGAACGTATTTGTGTGAGAGAGAGGGAACGAGAGAAGATGTTTCATCACTCCAGAAAAAAATGCACGTCTAAGCAAGATTGTATATTAAAAAGAAATTGTACATGGATGTTGGCAAATACTTGACAGCTAGTTACTAAGAGATACGAAGTGTTTGTGCGCATGTGTGACTGAAAGATAAAGAGCATATAAAATATTTGAAAAAGAGAAGCATGTTAACTTAGACATAGTGTCTATGGTCATATTTTAAAGCAAGGCAGATTATATCTCTCTCTATCACACACACACACACACACACATACATATATATATATGTCTTTCCAATATTTCACTCGGAAATAATATTCTTATGGACAGTGTTGCGAGAGATTTTGGTACATAGCAAAATATTAAAAAAGGTATATATATATTTTGCCGAAGTTAAAGGCGAGAAACTGACAGTCACGAAGCACCGTTGACTGTGTCTACACTACACTAACTTCGATATAAATATGCTCAATGATCGATATTGAGCACTATTCATGAATATACTAGACTTCATTATCAACGCATACACACACACACACGTACACATATTCATATATGTATATGGAAAAAAATTTAAAAGAAATCAGTAAAATAAAAGATATCAATGAACTGCAAATAAAATGAAAACTAATCTACATATTTATATATCCTCATCACCATCATGTCGTGCCACTAGCACACATATCCCTGACCCTCTCTCGCCACTTTTCCCTATCGTTCATAGCCTCTGGCAGGTCTTCAGGGCTACATCCCGTATCCTCACATAGCTGCTGTATGTATGTTCGTGCTGGTCGTCCTGCTTTTGCCCGGCCATATGTGGGGGTCCCTAGGAGTACATCACTTATGAGTTCGTCCCTGCTTCTCCAGCAGTGTCCTGCAGGTCTGGTTCGTCTAACTTGGATAGCTTTGGTGATAGGAGGCAGGTGGCCGTATAGTTGGTGTCTTGTGGGGCGTTGCCGCCAGGACTTGTTCAAGATTGCTCGCAGCATTCTTGTGTAATTGCCATCTAGCTTCTTCTCTACCCGTTTTGTTAGCGTCCAAGTAGTGCATCCATACAGCAGTATCGATACGACAGCTGCCTGGAAGAAACTGCGTTTCATTTTATCGGTTAGGTCTGATTTCCATATGATCGAGAGCCCATTGATAGCTGTCCATGCCTTCGTTAACCGCGTGTCGATGTCCTTTTCAGTTGATGAGACGCTGCTTCCTAGGTAAGTGAATTTGTCTACTAGTTTAAGGGGGGTTCCGTCTAGTGTGGAGATGTCACCTGTTTGATTATAGCATATATATTCCGTTTTGTCTGCATTGACATGGAGGCCTATGCCTGCGGTTGCTCGTTCCAAACTAAGCAGCAGTGTTTCGGCTTGGTTGGGTGTATTTGCCAGTATCGATATGTCATCGGCGTAGTCGGCGTCGGTAATTGTTTTTTGCGGGGTGCCTTCTGCTTCTTTACTTTGTCAGCTCGAAGCCGTTTTCTCTGATTTTATCAATCGATGTTCTAAGTACGTAGTCTAGACAGATGAGACATAGGTATGGAGCTAGCGTGTCTCCTTGTAGTACTCCTGCTACAATGTCGAAGTATTCTGTGTCTCCATCTGGTGAACCTACAGAGAATCGTTATTGCTGCTACGGTTTCTTTAGGTAGGCCGTATGCTAGTAGGATTTGTTCCATCTTTCCTCTGTGAATGGAATCGAAGGCCTTGGTAAAGTCGACAAATAGTAATGTCGCTTGTATGTTCTTTACCCGTACACCTTCAAGGATTCTACGGGTGGTCGATATTTGTGAGGTCGTGGATCTATTTCTTCTGAAGCCATTTTGGTTTTTCCTAAGGATGTTGTCGATTTTGGGTTCTATGCGGTTCCCAATCTATTATCCCCTTTTTTTTCTCTCCCTTCCTCTAATCATTGATGAAATTAAAATAAACAAATTCTTATTCCCGGACCATTTTCTTTGATAAATGAAAGTTCTTGTGGTCTTAGATTGATAAAAGCATAACAAAACTTTTATGTTTGCTAGTGCAGGTGGCTTCAAATTTGATTTTTTTTAAAATAACAAATCCTGTCTTTAAAGTCCTCAAAAGTCAACATCTGGAGCTTTCATTGAGGGGCTAAACTCTAATGAACAGCAAGGTGAGTGACGGTGATTTTTCACCTATACACACGTACACTTCGTTATATAAGCAGGAGATGATAGCTATTAGAATCAGTATCTTTACGACTTTCTCATGCTGATAAGTTTTTATACGCCACGTATTTGACCTTTCCTTCTTAGCCTCTTAAAAAAGAATGATGAGAAGGAAACAAATTGGAAGACAGCAAGTCAGAACAATAACAACAACCAGCCCAAAGAAAAGGGCTTTTTTCTTACATTCTCCCTGTAAGAAAATGTATTATACGTTTCACTATTCATATCAAATTTTGAACGGTTTGTCATATATTTACTTTGTTGGTTGGTTGATTGGGTTTTATGGCATATCAACCTTTGTAGGTTATTTAACTCCAAATCCATTTTTATGCAAATAGTTCTATTTCAAAAAATTTAGTTTAGCATGAGCATCCCATTTATATTTCAAAAACATTTCTATTTCAAGTTATTCAGTTTATTCAAACAGTTCTAATTCAGCTTAGTATAAGTACAGATTTTGTTAACACATTGTTAAATGTCAAAAACAGTTCTATATTAAACAATTCAGTTTAGTGTAAGTACAGTTTTAATGTCAAAAACAGTTCCATTTCAAACAATTCAGTTTGGCATAAGCATGCAGTTTAAATGTAAGTACAGTTCAATTGTCAAAAACATTTCTATTTCAAGCTATTCATTTTAGTCAAACAGTTCAAATTCAAACAATCCAGTTTAGCATAAGTATGCAGTTATTTCTATTTAACCCAGAGATAGGGCCCTTATCAGGTGGTTCCACTTCGAGCCAGAGTGGACCTGGGAGCGATGGCAATGAAGGGGTACTCCTCATTCCCCAAAGCTCCTGCATTACATCAGATTGTTTAGTGTCATATCCAGAACACTCCTTGGGGGGGTCTTCCCCCTCTGCAGAGTTGCAGTCGGTTTATTCTACAGCCCCAACCAACTGGGCAATTTTTACTTTGAGTTGTCTTATCTTTGACTGTGGATTTCATAATCATCAGAAATGATATATGTAAGGAAAACTCACCAAACACACCAAAAGTCAGAAATTTTAAGAAATAAAATCAGTTGCATAATACAAAAGGGTGTTGAAAATTTCTCAGTTCAACCAAGAAAAAATAATTTTTAAAAGATGTTTAATTTCATCTTTATTAGAAAAGAATTTCGTATTTTTGTTTGGCGCGTAATCTAATTCGGCCGTTAGGGTCGACGCATAATTTCACCCAATGAGGATGACTTATCCTATTCCATCCGGACCATCTTTCCGGGCTGCACAAATTGGAGAAGCCGTCGAACACCTCTTCCTTTTTCAGAACTGCTTCGTTGAGGACAGACGTCTTACTGTCTGCTCTTCAATAGCAGCAGCAGCAGCATCACACCACCATGAAGGAAGCAGTCTACTTTATGGACTCCTTGCGTCTATTTCTCTTAGACCAAGGGTTCCCAGTTGAATATGAATTAGATGAATTCAATACGCCACGCACAGGAACAACTTCTCGTCACCTCCAAAATTGGCTATGTGGACTGCGATGCAAAATCCACTCTGACGCCTAGCTACTTTACCTCTGGGCAACATTTTCTGGAGACATTCACGCTTCTCCCCGAAACAACCAGAACCACAAACTCACGGTGACTACAATCGTTTCTGTCCTCAAACAGCAAACACGACTTTTGCTACACTATGGCGAACATATCTCCCTCAACACATTCAACAATGCCTTAACCTAACGGTGCACTTTTCGCTCAGGCATTTAGCTGCTAAAATGCTTTCTCAACACTTTCATAACTTCATTTCGTTTTTTTACTTCTTTCTTTCCAACGAGACTTGCAGCATAAACGTAAACTCTTTATTCCATGCTGCCGTTAAAACCTTCATATAAAACCTGACGGCATCTTCGTACTTCTTCATCCTCCTTTATTTTCCAACAACATTTAGCGAGGGAATATAAACACGCGCAAGAATACATTTTTTCGCTAAAAATGGTAACAAACATTCCCTATCACTAAAAACTTAAAATGCGATGTGCTTTGGTTGAACTACAAAATATAAAATAATTATAAATATACGAATTTATTTGAGGAAACGGTTATTTTTTTATATTAATACGCAGAACAGGATGTAAATTTCGTGAAGTCATTTTCTTCTTGGTCAGGCTGTGAACTTTTCAGCGATGCTTTGTAATAATTTGTGATTAGTAATGAAAAAAAAGAACCCGTTTGTAACATGCTTCAATTAGTAGTTTATGGGGTTTAAGTTTTTCGCTATTTGTGAGTATTCACATATAAAACAATAAAATAAAGAAACAAAAAACTTTTGTTACAACTGAGCATTTGTTCTTTTTTTTTTTATTAAGATTAAAGGAAATAAAGTTAATCTGTCTTTTTATGTCGGTTATTTTTTCTGCTAATGTGTAAGACCAGTAGTAAATCTAAAATAATAATAATGATAGCAAAAAAATGGTATAAGACTAGACACGACTGGGTGGTGAGCGAGACATTAAAATTTGTCCATACTAGCAAATGATATATGCATAAACCAGAACCCGTCCTGGAAAATAGGAACAACCAGATTTTCTGGGATTTTGAGAGAAAAACCGATCACTTAATCCCGACCAGAAGACCAGACTTCGTGATAGTTAACAAAAAAAAAAAAAAAAAAAGAGAGAGAGAGAGAGAGAGAGAGAGAGAGAGAGAGAGAACTTGTCGAATAGTGTACTTCGTCAAAGGAAGCGAAAATAGAGATAAGTACTTAGACCTGGCCTGAGAACTCAAAAAGCTGTGAAACATGAAAGTCAAGATGATACCAATAGTAATTGGTGTACACAGAACAACCCCCAAAGGGTTAGTAAAGGGACTGATTGAGACATTATTAAGAGCGGCCAGAATACGGAAAAGAGGCATGGAGATTTGAAGAGATTTGCTATCACTCAGATTCCAGAGGTGTTGGTGGGAAAGACTCGAATAATAATAATTATAATAATAATAATAATAAACATTATCGTTATGGTCCATCTCAAGATTCTATTGCGCTAAATGGGGGAACAGCAAAAAGTTGTATTTACTGCAGAGTCCCTCGATGGCTATTCTCGAAAACATATTAGCGCGCAATACGTTCAGAAGTGAAAAGAATCTTATTATCTGTTTTTCGAAAGTGAGTTCATACAAATGGGCAGATCGTTTAAAACCCTTTCCGTTAATTATATTTTGGAATCCTGGGAAATGTGCATTAATATCTTTATTTTAATGCTTTATTATTATTCTATTGATTTCATTTTATTTTCTCACAAGTTTCCTAAGTCTGGAAAAAATGCTTTGACTCTTGCAAATATAAAAACATTTACAAGTTTACTGAAACATTGTTTTTTTTTTAATTTAAAAATTCCCGATAAAAATTTTGAAATGTTGACTTTCATTATTTTTTGTTGTATACAGGGAAAAAGAATAAGATGAACTCATAGAGCGAGATAAGAATCTTCAGTGAACCGCTTCTTCTTCTTTCTGCTTCTGCAAGATTGGTACAGGGCTATCTCAAAGCACCGAACATCTTAAATTCTACTCACTTCTTGATTTTTGTGAGTCTTGTACAGGGTCATGTCAAGGCACTGAATCTTCATTTTATTCGCTACTCTACTTTCACGAGTCTGTTTCTTCATACTTCTCAGCTTTCGTGCGTCTAGTATAGCTGAGACTTTTCTTTACCTCAAATCCCCGGGCAGTCTGGGGCAAGGCCAAAGCGACGTGGGATCTAGTAACTTTTCCACAGGTCTCCTTCGCTCTCATCGGTCGTCTCACTTCAGTGGTTTTATATGATTTTTCGAACGCCCACCCAATTTCTGTGGTCACACTTCCTTCCGACATGCCACCTACACAATTCACATGGCACTCCAGTCATGTTTTGTTTACCTTAGGAAACAAGTGCAGGTCTTGTTGTGCCCTGACCCAGCATCCAGCTTCCTTCCAGCATGCCATCCACAAAATTTACGTGGCATGTCAAAAGCAATGTCCAAAATTTTAACCTTTTTATGTGACATTAAGAATATTTGAACAGATGTTGAAATTGAATTTGAGCAGATCCTTACAAAGCTGTAGACTATGGTATCATCTCCTTTGTCAACCAAAAAAATTTGCTTGTAACAACTAGGTGTCCTTTTCAAAACAGTATATAACGCAAGCGTATTAAAGCCTCAGTCTCTTTTGGAGTGGCTCCCATTTAACGCGCACGTGACGGGGAACGGACACGGCACTCATAGCAGCAGTCTGTTGGGCATACCCAACAAAATTTCTATTGCATGACTCCTTAGAATAATAAACGTTTTAAATAAATTGTTGCTTTAAATTTCTCGTGACTTCAAATTCCAGCCGAGCTATTACGTTCACTTTGCGTCTATTATCCTTTGGAAAGGTATCGACCCCTTATCTTCTTCAGTTATGGGTTAAATAGTACTACTTCTGTTCTTCCTCAAGAATGACTTTGATACTAAATAACATATAAAGGTTGAAAAGCAATTTAGCAAAGATACCAAACTAAATTTCTACTTCTCTCGCACGTACATAAACGGAGGACTTTTCAACCTATACTAATGACTTTTCAACCCAAACAAGAACATTCCTTCATAAAACTCTTTATAAGCTCTTCTTGTATCTTGTATTCCTTCAATTAAATATGCTCAGGCTATTAAATATGTTGTTGCTAATTCGTCGTGAATTGTTCTCATATTTATACTGTACAAAGAAACAATATTCAATTTACATTATTCCTTTTACAAAATCAGAATATTTTGAGAAAAAAACATTTTGTTTAAACGGAAAGAAGACAAATAAAATAACCATTTTGACTATCGTCGTATTTTGAGAAAAAATACTGAAAAAATTGAGAAAGTTCTTTAAGGATGGGTTATATGGGAAAGTCTGTTTTATAAGATATTTATTTTTTAATATTTGCTTTTAATCTGAAGCTATCTTGGAAAATCAAAATTATCTATCGTTTATGTTTGTTTTTGTTGTCAAACACATTAGATCAAATACAATGTATATGACATTCTATCCATTATTTTCTGAATATGACACAAAACTTCATTCGATTGTGAGGCTCCAGTCCTGTTGTCTGTGGAATGTAGAATACCCCTTCAGGATCATTGCCCTTATGTCCATTCTGACTCGGAGTGGTAGTACCTATGAGTCAAATGAAACTGTTCAATCACTTACTAAGGTTTATTATTATTATTATTATTGGTTGTTTGAAACCATGCCTTTGTGTGCAAATTGTTTGTATTAGATATGAATACTTGATCAATAGAATTACTAATATTAAATAACAATAACTAAAACCATTTAAGTGAAAACAAATGTATATAGAGAGAGAGTGAGAGAGAGCAAATCTGTTATCAAATAACCCACAAGGATTGATATCTCATTAAACCAAGTAACCAAATAACCAAACCAAACCTTTATATCCAATAACTTAGACGACCAGTTTCCTGTTTCTTAAACATAATGATTTAAGTGCATATAAGTATTTACCCAACCCGTCTGTCCCAAACACGATGAAAAACATGATCAATTTTTAAGCTGATTACAGTTGGCTTGAATTAAGAGTTTTTCCTTTTCCCAGATTGGTTGCCAAACCAAGGCTAAATAACCCAGTCTGCCAATAGCTGCGTAGAGTGGTGGAGAACAGATAGATCCATACCTTTCCCGAGGGGCATTAGCTCGAAGTGAAATGCAAACAGGATTTGAACTCGAGCCGTCGATTCTGTTTCCTAAAACGATAATTCTTTAAAGTGCTTATAAAAAACATCAAAGACTATTTTATTCAGTGACTCCTTGGCTTCATTCTATAGGATCCTTTAGGCGATCTGAAATTAACGCCGCTCTAATAAAAATCTGTACTTAAACGTTGTAGTCTTAGAATACATTGAATGTATCCTTTGCAGAGGGTTAAGATTACAATAAAAGTGTGTTTTGGCTATGACATTAAAATTAACCAGTGGGGAGGATCCGGTTGTAGAGCTATTCATTACTATTACTTCCAGGTCCACTCTGACTTCAAAGAGTACTACTTGTTAAGGTGCCATCTAGTGGTCCAATAGACTTGTTTGAAAATCATATTCATCAGATAGTATTACTTGAAACTATAAACTTAATGCAAATTATTTTCATTAGATCGGAATGCTTGAAATATAGCTGAGTGCCAGAAGAAAAAACTTTTAAGAAATAACTTCAAAAAATGTAAATATTGTAACACTATATAGGTGGCTCGCCAAGCAGACGATTCCTTTGTCTGTTTTGGCGCGAAACCAGACAAAGGATTTTTGGACCTGAAATCTCGCTGTATCCGGAAGTGGTAAGGGGACACAAAAGAGAGTTGGTTGGAGAAAGGAGCTGACAACGAGTTGGCGTGGAACCACGGACAGGGGCGGTTGACACCGGACACCGGAGCGGTGAGACCAGCAGAGAAGATAGGGTCCAGCGAAGAAGATCGAGTCAAGAGATGTCGGCATTCCAGTTGCTTTGTGGAATTTTCGCTAGTAACCCACGCTAGCGTTAGTCTGCACATGCATGTAGTGTTGCATACTCTCCTTCTGCTCTGAGTTAACCCCAAGCATTGTTCGTGTTTGTTCGTTTGTCCTTCTATTTTCTCCGGTCCCTCGATCGTATTCTTATAGCGGTAAAGAAATGTGCGTTACCCCCCTCGAACCACTATTTGATCACCGAAGAAGTGAAATGGTTAGAAGAAAGTTAACGTGTGTGGGGGCGTGAGGGGGGTATCGTTACAATATAAACGTGTAATGGACGCGAGGCAGGTTGAGATTTCATTAAAATGAATGAATGAATCACCCAATGAAAACGAAGCAGTACTAATCATTTGGAGTTTTATCTATCAATTTTGTACTGTTTACTGTTTTATTTTTTGCTTTTTCTTGCCTTCTCATTTGAGAATTCATATGCAATATTTTCGGGTGTATTCATATATAATTTTGGCATTTTATAGAATACCACTTTGTTCTTCATAAAAATCGAAAGAAATACATATTTTATAGTCGAGCAAATACTCAATCAACTCGAAAAACATTTGATTTTTTGTTGTTACTTTAATGTACTTAGTTGGCTAAAACTGTTTGTGCTTTATATTCATTTGATTATTATTGGTCAAAGAATTTTGTATTGGTGTCACTTTGATACCAGAAAGAGTCTTCAATCGCCAAGAACCAATATTAACAACTGTATAACTTTGAGAAAATAACACTAAATAAACGGAAGGAAAAAATATCAACTCATATACATATACAGAAACATTTAACATATACATAAGTAGTATTGTAAAGAATATACAAATGTGTTTCAACAGACAAAATATGCACATATTGCTCAATGAACAAACAAAATATGAAAGAGGTCAAAAAGAGAAGAGACTTACTTGAGATTGATGGACAGTAAAATTGTTATGGCAGAGCAAGAGATGACGTCTTCATTGTTCAAAGAACAAGGGGAAAAGCGAACGAGAATGGATTTCTGGAATTGTCATGTGACTTTCCACAGGGCACGTAGCGGGCACGCCCATTCTTCAAAGGAGAAAATTATTTATTGCACCCGAACATATTTATTATTAGTGAAAAGATTGATATGCGTTACAGTATGGCGCCGGTAAATGTCAAATTGACATTTAACCTGAACTAACTTATTTTGGAGTCGGAAGCAGTATCATTTATGAGTCATTAACAGTTTTTTTTTACGGATTTTCTCTTCCCAGTTGCAGTTTTAACACTAGTGTACAATTTAACAAACTTTTAAGAAAACTACGAGTCTTGTAAACGTCCCCAAGTTAAAGGATAAAATATACCAGGGTGACTCAAATATTTTACAATATTTGATACTCGTTATTTACGGCGCGTATATCATGTGATCAAAACAGTTCCAGCTGAGCAAGGTCCTCACTGTGGTTGATAGTATTGTGGTAATTAGTGCGCTGATACCTTATGCATTGCTTCACTACGTGTGTGATTTGAAAACTGCATAGATAAACATGCAACTAGGTCTAATTCGTAAACTTGTATTTTACGGGATCGAACTGGAACGTAACGCCACGGAAGCAACCAAAAACATGTGTTGTGCGAAAGGTGAATACGAAGTTAATCACAGTTCGATAACCAGATCGTTCAAGAAATATTTCGGTCGAATTGTAAGAACCTTGATGATCAGGCAAGATAAGGTGGACCTAAAACTGTAGATTCCGAGGCCGTCTTCCAAACAATAGAGTCAAATCCAACGAGTAGTCCTCGGAGAGTATCAGGGCGAGCTTGGCATTACACATTTCCGCGAGATTCATCGATCTCGACAAAAGTATCTGGAGCTGCCGAATTGTGCCTCACGTTAACCAAATATTCCAAAACTTGTGACTCATCGTAGTAAAATGATTTCAATTAGTAAAGGATGTTGTAAAGCTACGACTTGATACATACGCAGAAAATAAAACGTACGTTAGGGAGTGGGTGAATGGTCATAGAACGGCTTTCTTTTTTCCTCGCCAAATACTTAAAGTGGCCTGTTCTACCAATTCCAGACGGACTTAATTTGTTTCTTTTGGCTAGAGGGAAAAAAAAGATTATTTATTTCTTTTATTTCTTGTTATTGCTTATTGCTGACTACTTAGATGGTTCTCTGCTTTGGCGCGCTTCAAGAACAAAGCCGCGAAAACTCCCAATCTCTAACGCTAAATGCAACGAAGCAAGAAGTTCTTTTGACTCTCTGACAACTCCTTCCATACAGGCTGTCTTCTGGGTTTCTGTCGCCGATTTACTAATGTTGTCTTGGTCTAATAACTCCGCGACTGGCTCCATTCAGCCCTCCAAGGACAGATAAAACCTTATTCAATATGATGAATGTCCAATGCTGGATAATTTTATTTTCATGTCTACCGACAGTTAGTTCTTTGACAGCATCAACAAAATAAAAAAAAAAGGATAAGAAAAAATGTGGGGAAAAGGATTAAAATAGTTGAATATTACACATAAAGCCAAGGATCAATAAACACAATAACCAGCTTTGTGTGAGGATTGCTGAAAAAATAGGGAAAAATATTTTGTATGAAGTTCGAGGATGAAGTATTTCTTAACTATTATTCGATGCATTATTTAGATTCGTATCCCATTTGCGTAGTTTTTATAATAACATTTTCGCCGATATGTTCTTCGGCCTAACACCTCCTGTGTGAAGAGGTCAATCCCCAATTTCTACACGAATTTATGAAATTCGGTTTTATTACTAATATACCTTGATTCATTCAATGTATAATAATAATAATAATAATAATAATAGTAATAGTGGTGGTGTCTGGTGCAATGGTTATCAACTCAGGAAATGGACATGGTGACCCAAGTTCGAATCTTGGATTAAGCTTTTAGTATTTCATTTTGCACAAAGACTCTTGGGAAAGGCGTGAATCTAACTCTTCTCCCTCAGCTACGGGAAAATAGTTGGATAGATTGGGCTCTTTAGCTTCGCTAAGGCAGTCTAGAAGGAAGATTTTGATTAAAATCTATCTGTAGTCCGCTGAAAAACTGAGCTTGTGTCGTATCCTACAAGAGGTGGAGGGATTAGGTAAATATATATATTAATTTATTGAGACCAATACCTTCGTCTTCGTAACCTTTCTTAAAACCTTATTCTTATTTCTTATGACCTCGTTTTTATTTCTTCAGTAGAGCTCAGCATGAATTCGTCTTACTTGAATGGTTGGCGAGATGGGAAGTAAGTGAACATACAACTGTTGTTTTGTAGGGAGCTTCTTTCAGGATTTATTCAAAACATCGTGCGGCATCCTTGTCTAGTTCCCATCTAGCTTTTTTCTCCAAGTGTTTCGTTCGATTCCTTGTGGTGCAACTACATAATTGTACTAACATATCTGCAGGTTGGAAGAATCCCTGTTTTATTTTATCAGGAAGGTCAAATTTCCATACGCTTGATAACCTGTCATTAGCAGTCCATCCTTTATTAATGCGTATAATGACATCGCTTTCAGTTGATACTATAGCATTTCCGAGGTACGTGATACGCTCAATCAATTTCAGAGGGATGCCATTTTATGAAGAGGAAGCAACCTCTTGATTTATTGGCCTAGTCATATCTACCTAACCCCTCCGCTCGGGCAGGATATGACACAAGGTCAATTTCTAAGCGAAGTTTAACAGGTTTGAATTCAGAGTTTTCCTTCTCCTAGACTAGTTGCCTCACCAAGGCTGAAGAACCAAGTCTGTCCTACTATTTACCCATAGCTGGAGGGAGGATAATTGATTTATTGGCCTAGTGAGTAAAGTGTTTGCCAATTGTCCGAGAGACCTGGGTTCAATCCCAGGTCGTGTCATACCAAAGACTTTAAAAATGGTACTTGACTCCTCCTTGCTTAGGATTCAGCAATATAAGGTACGTATCAACGTAAAGTGGAGCAATCCAGGGAAAGGAGAAACGCCCTCCCCTACATCTCGGTGTTGTAGCTATTGAAAAGGGAGCCTTCTGGTCGCCTTCGTCCACGGTTGCCAACTTTACTTTTACATGTTAGTCATGAAACTCCTACACCTGGGCACACAAATGATGACCAATCAGCTTACTCATCGGCGGGAAATTTGAAAGCTGATACTTTTCGTTCGCTTGTATTCAGTCAGTACCGGCGCTGCTACGATGTTGTTCTGTATATTAGCTTGTTGGATGTAAAATTGAGGGAAATGTTATTTCTGGAAACCATGGCCTACGTATGTATTTTTATGTTTTTAGGTTTTGTAACACACCTGCACTATGGACAGTTACAGGGGTATAACAAATGTGAAGTTCAGACTTTTCGCAGTTTCTTGAATATTATGAGTTTTGCATTGTTGTGAGACAAAAAGACCTTATTCACATCTATTCAATCTAATCCTATAAATTTCTTCCATACCTCTACGAACATTGATTTGAGTGCAATATTCAAGTGCTGAAACCACGATTACATATGGTGATTTTAATGTAAATCAGATGTAGATTTCTATAATTATATCTTTTCCAATATTATGGAGGATAAATATCGTAATTGACGGCTCATAAGACGTACTTAAAAAAAAAACTTTCCCCCAAAACAATTCAGCTCTGGGTTTGTGACTAGTAGAGTTCTAGTGCAGCACCGGCAGTAAAATTTAATTGCAAATATCTCCACAAATGCAAACAAGGTTTAAATATACATGAAACTTGAAAAATGACCTGCTTGTGGGGACGGCAACGAAGATCAGGCAAAAAGCCTTCATCTGACATTTGTAGTTTAAACCCGTTTATACATTTTTTTTATATATCCACCCGAATTGAGATATGTCGTGTAAGTCCATACGAGTTATTAACCATCAAATAACGTTAAATATGATTAAAAAAAACAATATAGAAGTATAAAATAAGCAATTTCACAAACGAAAAATCTATATAAAAACACTCACGCACGCACATATATATACCGAGGGTGGGGTGACATCGTGGTGTAATGGTTAAATCGGTAGACGGCGGAATCCTAGTAAGCGAGTTCAAACTCCAGTCGCGCTATCATGTACATTTTCGGACAAATACCCTTGAGAAAGGCATGAACCCCCTTATCCCTCCCAGCTATGGGTTAAATAGTACCACTTCTGTTATTCTAAAAGGGCAGCCTTCTGTATTAAATAACCAACAAATGTTGATATGCCATTAAACAAAGAAATCAAATCTATATTTGTCAGACAATGCCTGAATCCATTTCCCTTTTTCGTCCTCAGTCTTTGAACTATAAAGACGTTCTTCTTTTTGTCTCTGTTCTTTAAACAGTTAAGACGTGCCTTTTTATCTCTGTTCGTGGAAAAGTAGTGATTTTGCCTCCTCTCCTGGCGATGGATGTTGTCTTTGCGTCCCCTTTGAAATGTAAAGCCAGCATGGTTTTTCTGAGCGTTTACTCATCTTCATCAAGGAAGATCTTCATCGTTTTTTGACTTTCATATACTGCTTGTTCGTAGAATAATACGTGCGCATTTTATCTACTGAGACACGTTTTGTTAATGCTTCTTGTATGTATATTCTGTATGTATTAAATTTTTTCCTTCTATTTATTCAGTTCTAGTGTATCAATAGATATACTCGTGCTACTCATAGACCTTAGTGAGTGGATACTGGACTAAATATCCTCCTCAGCACCAAAATAAGACCAATATATATATATATATATATATATATATACATATATATATATATATATATATGTGTGTGTGTGTGTGTGTGTGTGTGTGTGTGTGTGTGTGTGTTTATAGAAAAATCTTTTATGCGAAAGGCGATTCTTATGAAAACATACTAAATATGAAAGACCAAATAACTAAAATGGCTTCTTTTTTTTTTTTTTGTTAAATAAAGGAAAGAAATCAGTTTTGCCTATCTTTTTGAATTAGTTTGAATGTGAAAAAGAACGCATCGGCAGACTGCGAAGAATGATTAGCTCTCTTTTCTCTCAAAACGTTAAGTGAGAAAATTTATTGTGGTTTTAGTGGCAATTGTAAAGGTAATTTAGCCTAAAAGCTGACATTTCATTTCACTCACTTGAAGAACACAAAGAAATGATTGAAATGCATTAAAATTCAAATCAGGTAAAAGGAAGAGTTGAATAAGAAAAGAAAGAAAATTGATAACCAAACAAATAGAGAGGATACAAAGGAAAATAAAATATGGATAGAGATAGAGAAAAGAAAAGGAAGAAAAATGAGAAAAAAAAAAGAAAAAAGAGGAAATACAAATAAAGTAATTAAAAAGAAACAAAGAAATTAATAAAAAAAAGAGAAAGATATGCACAATAAAGGGAGGGAACCGAGATATTGAAAGAATCTGAAACTGAAATGGAGAGTAGTTTTGTGAGTCAAGAGTGAGAGAGAAACGTGGAAATTATCAAACAAAAAGAACACGATGTAAAAATGAATAAATAAATGACAGACTGAAAATAAAAATGGAAGAGAAAATTAAGTAATGAAAATAAATAGAAAGAAAAAAAAGCATTGAAATTGAATGGATGAAGTATAGATTTTGAAATGAGTGAAAGAATAAGAAAATAGAATAATGAAATCAACATGACGAAAGAAAGTAAGAGAAAAATATATAAGAGAGGGATTGAGGCCGAAATGAAAATGAAAAAGAGGGTATAGATAAAGCAGGCATATATATATATATATATATATATATATATATATATATATATGTGTGTGTGTGTGTATATATATATATATATATATATATATATATATATATATATGTGTGTGGGAGGGGTGTGGGTGCGTGCAAGCGTGTGTATGTGAAATAGTTTAAATAAATGTAATCGCAATTAATGGGCCACTTTGAAGAGAGCTTTATCAGTTTTGTCAGATCAATCAATTTTAAAATGCCACAACTGAAATAAGAGATGAAAACTATCCAGAAAGAAAGAGCAAAAAAGATACAAAATCAAGGAAAATGATTTATAATTAGAAATAGGATCCATTTGTTAAAATAAAAGTGATAACAATAACCCCCAAAGATATGTATAAAACAATTTCTAATAGCCAATCAAAAGAATAGTGATCAATCCCAATATTTTCAAAATGTGGGATATCATGAGATGAAGATTTCTGTTAAGTAATAAGATAATTCTGCTAGGGTAAGTCCCGTGGCATTGTAGCTAATGTGCTGAATTGTGACATCGTTGTAAGTTCGAACTCCGGACACAATATTGCGTTCAATTTTTCGAACAAATCACCTTGAAAATTCGAACCTCCTCATCTCCCCAGCTATGGGTTAAATCGCGCCCCTACTGTCCTTCTTTAAAGCTAGCTTTAACATTAAATACCCCATGAAGGTTGATATGTCATTTAACAAAAAAACTAAACCAAATTAAATAAGTTAACATTTCAAATCTTTATTGGAAAACTGTGTTTTAAAAAAAGTGAATTTGGTTTTCAAGGTGGAGTTTCTTAATAACCCTCTCCGCATCACACTTCAATGGGCGCATCATTTGATGTAATGGTTAACAAGCTCAGTTAGCAGACAATGGTTAGTGATTTGATTCTCACTGAAGAACTGCTAGCATTACGCCTCAACTGAGTTAAGTTTAATAAGTAACCATATTATAACGTGACATGATAGATCGAAGTTATAAAAGGAACAGGAGGGTAGTTTCAGAAGAAGAAGAAGAAGAAGAAGAAGAAGAAGAAAACAGAGTCTAGGGAACGGTCAGCTGACTTCTGAGGAGTCTGGCCAAAACACTTGTTGTTGGTAAGCGGGTGAATGACTATGGTAATTAAAAATGACTTGAGAAAAAACAGAATTCCCAAATCTTTTGTGCAGCCACCGTAAACGGATATGTCCTCTCTTCGACACCAGGCTGAAGTAGGGAGACAACTCGAGTTCGAAAGTCAGTTGACTGAGAGATTCGATGAGGTAAAGACGAGAGTGAACATCAACTAGGTCAATGTGAAGATAGTCGAAAGTTTCGGCTCCCATTTTAGGGTGAGCTCCGAAAAGTGGTCTCATACCAGACACGAACCCGTTGAGACGAAACCAGGGAGCAAGCACGTTAGAACTACAACAGAAAATCTGAAAGAAAATTCAAGCTCTGTGTCTGCTCTCTCTCTCTCTCTCTCTCTCTCTCTCTCTCTCTCTCTCTCTCTCAGCTGATAGTTTAAAATCATTTTGCTTCAATTATACTTGTTTGGTTGGTTGGTTTGTTGGGTTTTATGGCATATCAACCTTTGTAGGTTATTTAACGCCAAATCCATTTTATGTAAATTATCAATTCTATTTAAACCAATTAAGTTTAGCATGTGTGCACAGTTTAATTGTCAAAAACATTTCTATTTCAAACTATTCAAGCAGTTATATGTAATAATTCAGTTAAGTGTAAATACAGTTTTAATGTCGAAAAACACTTCTATTTCAAACTAAGTCAGTTAAGCATAAGCACGCAGTTTAAATGTAAGTACGGTTTAATTGTCAAAAACATTTCTATTTCAAGCTATTCAGTTTACTCAAACAATTCAGTTTAGCATAAGTATGGTGTTAGTTCTATTTAACCCATAGATAGGGCCCTATCTGGTGCTACCACTCCGGGCCAGAGTGGACCTGGGAGCGATGGCAATGAAGGGGTACTCAACATTCTCCAAAGCTCCAGCACTGCTGGAACCTCACCATCAGATTGTTTCGTATCATATCAGGACACTCGTTGTGGGGGGGGTCTTACCCCTCTGCAGAGGTGCAATCAGTGTATTCTACAACCCCAGCCGACTAGTCAATTCACTTATACACACATGTAAAAACTTGTTGCTCATTACTATTTACTTCAATGTACTCCACACACAAAAGAACTCATTTCTTAGTTTGAGGAGAATTCAGGATTGTCTATCTGGATATAAGTAATAAAATAAACAAGTTTTAATGCACTAAAGATATATAGTGAAAATATATATCTAATGGTAATCAATATGGGAAATGGCATTGGTAAACTATGTCCAAACCTTGGTTGAAACAGTTTTAATCACTTTTGTACTAATATGCTTGAGAAAGGCAAGAATCCACTTCTTTCCCAGGTTATTGGTACATCGAATAAACAAAACTTTTTTAGTTATTTTATTAGTTAGATCAGGAAGTTTTCATTCCTTTTCATTACATATATGTATTTAGCCAACAGCTCGGCCACGGGCAGCGTGTGACACAGGGTTAATTTTTAAGCTGAGAAAAGCTGGTATGAATTCATAGTTTTCCTTTTTGTTGACTTGTTACCATATCAAGGCTGAAGAATCCAATCGGTTCTACTATTTACCCAGAAATTCAAAGCAGAAACTTTTGGAATAGTCCATTTCTAATGAGTAGAGTGATCAATGCCAATATCTAAATAAATGCATCAACTTTCATTATTCAACAACTTAACTTTAAAAAATGATCTCGGACACGCTATAAAGTGTCTATTTTGGGTTAGGTGACACCTCTTTTCATCAAAATATCAGAAACCTGGTATTCTTGTGAAACCCAAACAATCTCGTCCAGTTCTTTTTTTTAATTTAAGATTTCTCTAATAATGGCATATTCATTTCTCAATTTGAGAAATTTTCGAATTTTCCTTTCTAAAGAAATGGAAAAGAAAATTCTAACACGGATTTCCATTCACAAATTGCATTGTAATTAATACACATAAATCTGTTATGAATTTTTCGAGTTTGTTTTTTCTCTTTTACGTTGTTGGAATACTCTACGGTCTGTTTAAACCCAGTTGACCTTTGACCATGTAATATTTCTGTTATTTGTTTTCTGACAGTTAACTCAGAGTATCTGCCAATTAAGTTATAACTGTCGGCAGTATAATTAATGAAATCACAAAACTCATGCTAGAAATAATGACCCAACACTTCTGGCACAGAGAAGATGAGACTCAAGGTAGGGAAGAAGAACGGTCCATGTATAAAACGCATTCACTGCATGCCTTACATTTTTCTGGGATAAATAATTTGGTGTAATATAAAATCAATAATTGCTGATTATCACTAACTACTTTGAACTTTCGTTTTTTACATTTTCCATTTCTTCGTTCTTTAAGATTATTGTTATAAGTGGTATTATTTAGGGAGTGCAACTAGAGAAAATGCGTGTGGATTTAGCCTGAAAAGACGCGAGTAAAAGCAATGAATTTAGTAGCTTCCCTGTTGACTTTGAGCAGGGATCACGAGAGACAGAACATAAGAGTGTGTGGGGGAAGAAAAGCAGTTACAGAAATGCAAAAACATTTTTGCTTGTGTTATCGTTATGTAGTTTTACTCTTCTCTACTTTATTACTCCCGTCAATTTGGGTGCATGAAAAAGAAAGACTATAAAAAAAAGTTGAGAGCAACAGAAAGGAAGCCACTGAAAGGTACAAATTCTTTTGCTTGTATTCCAGCCGCTTTAAGCTTGCAAGCACTCTCTACTGAAATAATAATGGTTTTATAACTTTCGGCCCTGAGATCAATGACTTACCAATTGAAAGGACTTATATTCTGACCGATTTAGATAAAAAGTTTGTATCATTCGGTTCTGAACAATGTTTTGGATGAAGTTATTGCTCACGTTGAGAAAAGGTTTTTAAAAATCGCAGTTTTGTTGCATAGTTAAATCCGAAACTTTTTCACTCTTTAGAAATTATGGGTTTTTTTTATAAACCCCGAAAAGCCCGGTTTATTCCTAGGTTTTGTTAAAGAATAAACCGTACTCAACCAGCAATAGAGAATTGGGTTGACAGCTTTTGAAGAAAGGAACGAACGACTTATACATGCAACAAAATTTGTATACAAAAACAACAACAATAAACAGGGGTTTTACACCGAATGGAATAAACAACTAATATGTAAGTAACGGTTCACAAAAGAGAATTCAAGTAAGAGTTCAAGATGTAAAATATGGTTAGGTTTGTTGTGAAGGTTGAAAGGTTTTGTAAAGGTGTTTGAAGGTATGTGAAGGGTAAAGTAGGTTTGATAAGGTTTGTGGATAAAGTAGTTGGTAGGTAGATAAAGTGGGTGAAGTAGGTTTGCAGATAAAATGCCTGCTGGAACTTAACTGTGTGTGTGTCCTGTTCCTTTTAACTTAGCACGTGCGTTCGTCGCTCTTGGATCCCGGTGGTGGAAGGTACCAAAAGTATGCCGTCAAGGGGCTGCTACGATGGACCTGATGCTAACAGTTGTTGGTAGTGGAACCAAAAGAGGGAGAGTCTCCTGTGGGGCTCTTTTTTATAATAGACGCCACGTGACCCCAAGGGGCTGCTGCTGATCGGGGAAACAGGATCACCAGTTCCTTACCAAAATTTCTACAAAATAATTTTCAGATGGAAGTGTTTTCAAGTTTGGATGAATATATAAAACACACTTCGGATGGATTGAAATGCGGTTTATAAACAGTTTATGTTGCTGATTTTGCAAAGCAAGGGTCAAGTATCCAAGAAGTCTCGGAGAAAATACGGGAACTTGTACTAAGCTAAGCTTTGGCTCAAGTAACCAACTTACTACGTCTGATTCAGACCGTAGCTGCTACATCTGCTTCCTGTGAAATATCGTCTTCTTCACAAAAGCCTTTTAAATAAGGTGTTTCGAAAATGAAGGGTGACTGCATGATTTGGTTTTCCTTTCCTTGAATAAGAATCTTTCCACAAAATGAAGGTAGAGTGTGTTGATGAATGATACATTTTACATTTTACTAATCTAGTTCATAGCAGACCTAGGAGTAATGGCAGTAAAGGGGTACTCTACACTCCCCAAAGCTCGAGGATTGGAGCCTCACCATCAAATAGTTTAGTACCATATCCAAAACACTCGTTGGTCGTGGGTTTACCCTTCTCCAGACATGCAGTTGTATCTTACAGCCTCTGCTGATTGGGTTGCGATGTCTTGTATATTGCGTTTATGGGTGCGAAAGATTTGAGTGACTGGTAATTGCCACAGACGTGTACGTGTTAATCCAACCTCTCCACCACAATCAAAATAGTACACAAGGTCAATCATTAAATGGATTAAAGCTAGTTTGAATTCAGGGTTTTTCTTCTCCAAAACTGGTTGTCTAACCAAGGTTAAAAAAACCAGCCAACCCTACTGTTTACTCATAGCTGGGAGAAGAACAGAGATTTATGCCTTTCCAAAGAGATTAGTGCAACCTGAAATGCAGACAGCCTCATCCAGGGGTTTAACTCTGATCTCTCTTTGGTTTGGTTTGGTTTGGTTTGGTTTCTTTGTTTAATGGCATATCAACCTTCGTAGGTTATTTAATACCAAAGCTATCCTTCTAGAAGAACAGCAGTGGTGCTATTTAACCAATAGCTGGGAGGATGAGGGGGTTCATGCCTTTCGAAAGGGTATTTGTCTGAAAGTGAATGTAATAGTGTGACTGGAGTTCAAACATGCTTACTATGATTCCGCAGTCCAGAGCTTTAACCATTACACGTCAAGGACAACCTCTCTGGTCAATAATTCCATTTCCAATGATAATAAATATTATGT
This sequence comes from Sepioteuthis lessoniana, assembly GCA_963585895.1. NCBI lineage: Eukaryota > Metazoa > Mollusca > Cephalopoda > Myopsida > Loliginidae > Sepioteuthis > Sepioteuthis lessoniana. Next base: position 89,665,200 of record OY757916.1, read on the forward strand.
AATATTCAAATTATATAAAATATGCAACAGAATCAGTGATGATGAAGACAGCAGAAACAATTTTCATGGTCCCTGTGGTGATTTTGAACATGATCCTACCCCTTTCAGAATGCAGTTGTTTATCTTGCATGCATAACGTGTGTTCTAAAAATTAATCCCTCAAAATGGTTTTGTAAGCTAAAAAATAGACAATGATCAGATTAGGCAAAATTTGGAGAAAGAAAAATGGGTGGAATTTTTTTCCCGAATGTTTTCAGTTGCTCTTGATAAGAACTTTACTCCATGATATTGTGTGCTATCATGCTAGAACAATAGACCTTTGTAATTTATCATACTTGACACCCTTAAAAAACTGTAAAACTTCCAAGTGATGGTGATACCAATTTTAATTGATGCACTTAGAACAAATTCCAAATGATTGGTAAAGGGACTGGAAGATTTGGAAATAAGAGGATAAGTGGAGACCATCCAGACTACAGCATTATTAAGATTGACCAGAATACCGAGAAAAGTCCTGGATACCTGAGGAAACTTGCACTCACTCAAACTCCAGTGAGAAACCATCAGCTAATGCCGAAGTGAAAAACGCTCAAGAGTAAAATAATAGATTGGGGATTTTTCCCCTCTACGCATACCAACAGTGCCAAAGGCAAAGAAAGACGCCAACTCATCCAAGAAGTCCGTGAGGGCGTAGAAGAAGTGCGTTACTGTAAAATGGTCGGTCTGAGTCAACAAGGAGCCTGGACAAGGTGGGAAGATGGAGAGAAGAAAAGGATTACATGGTCAGATTGCTGGCGGCCGGATTTTAGCGAGATTCGATTTCTCATTAAATCAGTGTATGATGTGTTACCGAGCCCAACGAACCTGCACATATGGGGGAAGAGAGAGACCCCCAATTGTCAACTATGTGCTATGAAAGGATCTTTACAACATATCCTTAGTAGTTGCCCAAAAGCTTTGGGTGATGGACGGTACCGTTGGCGTCACAATCAAGCACTCAAGGTAATTGCGAATGAGGCGACTAAAGCTATGAGGGCTAGTAATCATCAACCAGGAAAGAAATTGAAGCAGATCCACTTCGTAAAAGCAGGAGAGAAGATACAGAGAAAGAGAAGAGAGAAAACGAACCTGTTATCTTCCGCGGACGATTGGCAGTTGATAGTGGATCTGGAGACTCAGCTGAAGTTCCCCAGACACATAGCTGTAACATCGCTAAGACCGGACCTGATATTGCACTCTGATAACACAAAGCAGTGCATTATTTGGGAACTGACTGTGTCATGGGAGGAATATATCACTCTCGCTTATGAGAGGAAGAGGTCCAAATACCAAGAACAATGTCAACAAAAGTCATGGAAGATACATTATGACCCCGTAGAAGTTGGTTGTAGGGTCTTTGCTAGACAGTCTTTGGGCAGAGCCCTAGCAAAAATTGGTATAGTCGGGGCAGCTAGAGTGAGGGCGCTGAAGGACATTACCAACACAGTTCTGAAGGCGTCAAAGTGGATTTGGCTTAAGAGATCAGAGCTATGGAAGTAATAAAAAGGACGATGGAGGAGCCTAAGAACGAAGACTAGGAGACATATTACACATTATAAGAGTATATTGAGTTAATATTAAGTTATGGTAGTCGGAATGTCAGGGGGAGGGGTTGAAAATCATAGGCGTTTGCGAGGGGGGATGGATATCTAATTATCCGGTTTTTTTTTGGTTTTTTTTTCCTCGTATACTGGTTACTAATTTAAGGTTTTAATAAGTTTATTTGTCAGCGCCCACTAGTAGTTTTAGTTAATTGATTGAAACCTAATTGCAAATAGTTTATGGGATGAAGCGGGGGAGTAGGAGATAGGTTCGTAATAGTAATAAGTTAGAATGTAAGGAGTTGAATAGAGTAGCGATTTTTTGGTTTATTTTTTAGAAATATGCATTAGATTAGTAATATGAGCATAGATTATTGACAAACGGGGAGGGAGATCTAAGCAAATAAGTATGAGTTAACCTGTAGCAAATGATTTCGTGAGCCAAATAAATGGGAGTTTTTCCTTTTTTTTTTGGTTTCGAATAAGGGTATAAGGTAATAGTTAAAGACTGACTGAATAGTTAGAGTAGGGGCTTATTTCATGTTAGTTTGGAAGTATTAGTATAGGCTAGATTTGTTGGGGGTGATATGTGTAAGTCTTGTTAAGTGTAAATCATGGACGTGGACGAGTATTAAAAATACCATCTTACCTCGGTACCGAATCCGGAAGTAATCAGCAGAGACTATTTATTGTATTTTTTTTTAAAAAATGGGAAAATACAAATATGGCACAAGGCCTAAAATGGGGGGGAAGGCTGGTCAACACTATCCTAATCTCTAACTTAACTAGACTCATTCACTGACCAATACATATCTCCAAATTAAAAAACACCAAAATACCTCAATTAAACATATCACTATCATACTGCATTCACTAAAAACAACAATCACCAAAACAAAACTACTGCTCCATGGACTTCTAAACTTAATCCCATATTTACAAAGTGAGGGGGAGGGGAGCGATTTAAAAAAACTAAACGAACGCTATATACATTTATTAAAAACTCCCCTAAAAACGAAAGATGAACAAAACATATATACATAATGATGGTTAGTATGGGGTCCCCCCCACGTACTAAAACATGGCAGAAAGAGGAGTTAACCAGTCGAAAATAGTGTCGAAGGAGGAAAAATAATCAAATAAGATAAATAAATGGTATAAAATATAAGTAAACAATAAATATGAATTAACATAAGCCCTCCATCGCACTCCTGGAGAACTCCAATTCCTGTCATCTAACAGAGGGGAAGGGAAGGGAGAGTAAAACAAAAGAAGGGGACAAAAAAGGGGGGGCCAATGACCTTGCATACTCTAGCTAAGTTAACTAAATTAGGAAACAAACTAAATCAAAATGGCCTAAAAAATTCTAACTTACCTGGGCTGGGTGGTCACGTCCTTCCGTTAACGCAAAATTCTTAGGTCCCTGGGATGTCCAAGGTGAAAATAAGGTTGGCTCCTACCACGCGACACAAGCGCGCAACAGTCACCCACCTTTCGCCAAACTCCAGTGAAGAGAGTCTTTTTCTCTCAGACCGGATTTTGACTTTAATTTGGTGTTTAAAAAATGCCACCAGGGTCTGAGAAGAAAAAGACTCATCCTCAAAGAGTTCCTTCTTTCTCGTCGTCCAAATCACGACACGCATAACGCCGAGTAAGCAGAGAAACACATAATGTTCCTGTCTGTTCAACTTCGGCACCACATTGCTGCACACAGAACTGGCTTCCAGGACAAAAAACTTTCCATTGAGGATGCGGACCATGTAGCCTTCAAGAAGCTTGCACAGCGGCCGTACGACCGGGCAATGAAAGAAAGTGTGACTAATAGTCTCCTCCAAATCACCGCACCGGCCGCACTCAGGCGAAATGACCTGTTGCGATGCAAACAATTTCTTGTCGACCCAGAGGGCATTCCGAATGACCAGCCAGGTGAGGGAAGCCTCGTCATTATTGAGGCACCTCATCCTGGGGGCCTAAGGCCACAGTAAGCGACCCTCCGCCTCCGTCACACCGAGCTCGCCAATCAAACCATCGCTAGCGGCCCCCCTCACTAAACATCGATATAATGCCCTACTCGACAACGGCCGGCTGTCAGAGAGACCTGTCTGCAGCCGAGAGAGAACTTTCAAAGCATGCCGGCACTCGTGATAGAAGGGGCATTCGCATCTGGGCAACCGATGGGCCACCCCATCTGCAAAATGCACACTTCTTAGCGATGGGAAAGATTGTCTAGCGTCTTCTTTCCAGACGCTTCCCGTCGCTGTGTCCCGTGAACACATCCGGTCTAGGAAAGTAAGACGCAAAGTATGGCGCCGTACCTCGACGTTAGGTACTCCTAGACCGCCTTCAGAAGGGTGAAGGTAACAGATCTCCCGTCGCACCAAAGGATGTCTCTTAGCCCAGAGAAACTGGAAGAGAATCCTTTCCAGCTTGAATAGGATGGTGGCCGGGATAGGAAGCACTGAAAGTCGGTATACGGCTAGGGAGTAGATGTGCGAACTGCACACCTCTGCCCGACCCTTGAGGGAAAGCCTTCTACGCAGCCACAACTCAGTTGCGGCTACGACCTTATCCAGTACTTCCGACCAATTTTTCTCCAATTGAAGATCAGGCCCAAACCAGACGCCAAGTATCTTGCACGGACCGTCTTTCCAAGTGAAGGGACCGGGAAGAGCACAGCCTTTCCACGAGCCCAACCGCAAGCCGACAGACTTTTCGCGGTTTATCTTGGCCCCTGTTACAGCTTCGTACCTTCCGATTTCTTTGCTCACCTCCTCCACCTCGGCACTGCTCGTTACAAGCACGCTGACGTCGTCAGCGTATGCAGTGTACCTGGCAACCTCACTGGCGCCAGGTAACGTGAGGCCACGTAGGACCGGGTTCGCCTTTATCCCGCGTAGAAAAGGTTCTAACGCCAGGATGTACAACATGGGCGATAACGGGCAACCCTGACGAATCGATCGAGTCAGAGTGAAGGGCTCCGACCTTACCCCATTCACCTCCACCATGACTCCGGGGGACGCATAAAGGAGACGTATCCAGGTGCGAAAATCAACCCCGAAGCCAGCCGAAGACAAGACAGCCTCCATAAAAGCATGGTCAACCCTATCGAAGGCCTTGGACTGATCTAAATTGATCAGCGCGGCATTTCCGTCGACTTTTTCTACGATCGTGCGGACCAGATGAAGACTGTCCTGGATAGTCCTACCCTTCACAGCACAAGTCTGCTCGGGGCAAATCAGACTAGGCAGGACAGTCTGCAAGCGGTTTGCCAAGATCTTCGCCAAAATCTTTAAGTCCGTATTTAACATCGTTAAAGGGCGAAAGTTGCTAATCCCATCCCCACCATGTTTGTTCTTACGTAGCAACTTCACTATACCCCTGGTGAAGCGTCTGGGTATAGTACCCTGCCTCATCCAGTTGTTATAGATGGTTGCCAGCAAGGGGACAAACATGTGCGACAACCTCAAGTACACTTCGTAGGGCAAACCATCAATTCCGGGGGACTTATCCAGCCCGACCGACTTCAGTGCAACCCGAATCTCCTCCTCCTTTATGAGCCCCTCACACCCAGCCGCTTCAGTCGCCGAAAGGCGAGGGAAGTCGGCAAGATAGGCGTCGAACTGAGCAGAACTCAGTCCGGGCTCCCTGGTGAAAAGCTTCAAGAAATACTGCCGAAACTCCCCACAGATGGCTTCGTTTGTAGTTCGACGGAGCCCCTCCGGCGATGTGACACTGGCGATATGCCGATCAGTAGCATGCCTGAGTTCCTCGGCCCGTAATTCCTGGGCCATATTCGTCGCCTCGCAGGACATTCTCTTTAACCTAGCCCTAACTACCAGAGCTTGGTACTCCTTAATTTGCAAGGAGGCCAGCTCGGCCTTAGCTATGTTAACTTGCCCACTATCTCCCGCCAACACCGCCCTATCTAGCTTATCCTTAATCGACATTTGCTCCGCTACCCTAGCTGACTTGAGTCTCCTACTATAGTCGGCAGCAAAGGATCTAATGCTATCCTTAAGGTTAGCCCACCACCTATTTCCCATAATTGCCCCCGTCAATTCCCGCTTTAATGTTAGTTCTAGCTGGTTCCGGAAGTCAGCCTCCGCCAAAAGGGAGAGGTTGAACCTCCAGTAACCAGACATCCTACATCTAGCCTTATCTAACCTAATCGACACACATAAAAATTTGTGGTCGGAATCTTTATATGGCTCAAAACTTGGACCACCTATATAGTCTAAGTCGACTCGCTTAACTAACACTCGGTCCAAATAGCTATACAGCTGGGCCGAGGCGCCCCTACCGGTCCAAGTCCAAACTATCTTATTTGGATGCCTTTCGCGAAATTTGTCCACCAGATCAAATTTCTGGACAAACTCGCGAAAATGTCTGGCATCCAAGGAGTTAGTACCCGCACTAGAAGCCCCTCTATCTAAGTTGGGATCAAGGACGGCGTTCCAATCTCCCACTAAAATTACCCGCTTTGACGGCACGACGTACGGCTCGATGCGCCGGAAAAAGGCAGGAAGCTCACTGGTAGCATTGGGTCCATAAACCCCAATCACTCGAAACGCCTTATCCTTTATGGTAATATCCAGAACACAAAGTCTGCCCGCCGGATCTGAAAGAACAAGAGCACACGAAGCGTCCAGACGTCTACTTACCAGCCAGGTGACACCTCTAGAACGACCATCAAAGCATGCTGAGAAAGACAAATAGTCCTTCGCCAGAATACCTTCATGGAAGTTGGAGTCAAAGTGAGTCTCCTGTAAACAACAAATATCAATGCCGCGACGCTGGAGGTATAATAATAATTGGGATCGTTTAGAATCCGACCTCAGGCCGCGGCCATTTATACTAGCCAATCTTAGATCCATCATGAACATTACAGGGGTTGAGTGCCCGGACTGAACATGGCTGGGGTCAGGACTCCGACGGTCTGGCTCATGGATCCTGTGGCCATGTCATTACCGATGGCTCCGTCATGAGCGAGACCCCCGACGTCCCGCGGAAAAGTTAGTTTCAAAGCCCTATAAAGGGAGGGGTGCAATACAACAGGGACCCTCCCAACAAGACCCTTACAAGATGATAAATCGTCTTTTATGCATGATATAGGGCCGAGGGCCTCGTTTGCCTCGCCTAACATCTTCATTACACCTTCCGACCCTCGGCCCTTCCGAATGACTGTGGTGATCCATGCATTGGGGAATTTTTTTGGGTCCTCCACATTGCAACCGTTAACTTCTTTGAAGTTGTGGAGGACCCTTAAGTCTTTCAACAGCTGCGGCTGGACCTTATGAAGACGATCCAGGGCCCCCTCATCCACCCGGCAGATGTTTGATCCGGTGTGATGACGTGGTTTGTCTCGTTTTCTTATATGTTTAGGGACCTCATCCCCCGAGCTGTTGATTGACGAGCTCCGCTGCCGTTTCTTGGGTGTTGTAGATGGTGATGATGAGGTTGCTGTTGCTGGTGGTGCTGGTTTAGTTGGTGGTGACTCCACCGGCAGCGGAGGGATGGGTGGGTCCCTTTTTCCTTTGGACTAGGACTGACAAGAGCGGCGGAGGCATGGATCTGTGGGGTGGTGTGGTTGGTGGTGGACGAATGGTTCTGGGATGTCTAGGTGATGAAGGTGTGGAATGAGAGGGCCCTGGTCGTGGAGACGATTTCCGCTCCAGGTCCAGCCGCTTTTTAAATTCCAGGAGTTGTTCAAATTTCTCCCTGGGCTGAAAGATCTGACCCTGGAAGGTGTACGCTGTTTAGGTGGGGTCTTGGGTGGGACTTTGTTTTTTTGGGGGGATGACTTCTGGGCATATGTGGGGGGTGGACTGTTGGACTTTTTAGAGGTGGGTAAACTGTCGGTGCCTACCTGGGCCGACTTTTGGGAGCGAGGATCCTCAGGTTGGAGCTTCCTCCCACCTTTTCCCACAGTCAGCCACTCAGCCTTCGCCTCTTCGGAATTAACCGTAGGGGACAAAGGGGGAGTGGGGTTTTTTTTACCCGCTGGTGTGGGCGAGACTACGGGAGCCTCCTTTTCCGTGTTTATTTTAACCACAGGTGAGAGGGTATCATGTTTGTGGTCGGGCTTCTTCGGGGCCTTCTTCCCCGGGCAAACTGCGGAGAGGTGACCAATCTCGCCACAGTGCCAGCAGGCTGGTTTCCTACCTGATACTATTACAGGAAGCCTGCGCCCTTCCACCTCCAACCAGTTGGGAACGGAGTAGAAGGTTTTCATGTCTAACATTATGTCAAACCTCCATTCCCCACGCATTCCATCGTGTGTTGCTGAGACAATGTCACCAAACTGAAGCATATAGGCAGCTAAGTTTGCGTCTCGAAGGTAGCTCGGGACCTTGTATACTGATACTGTGGTCCGCCGTCGCCCCATATATTCTGTTCTAAAGAAATATTCTTTATTTTCCAAAGATTTTTTGGTTAGGGCGACGGCTTCTTCTGTAGTCGGTAACAATATATCCCAGAAAGCATAAGAAGCACCAGCAATTATAGCTTGTGCTTTTACGCCCAGGCTGGAAATCTGACGGAGAACCATGTCTTTGGCGGGTTAAACGATTTTTCTAGATCGTTTATCCACAACAAAGACAGACACCGTTCTTTTTTTCTGGTCTTGTCTTACCTCCTCCAAATTGAACATAAGGCCATGCTCCTGTACTTCACTGGAGATGGCCTTTGCTCGCTGGAGCAAGTTGTTGACATCGACCTGTATTTTCGGGGGTGCTGTCCAACTGTTTTCATTTTTTTCTACTACTTTTTCTTTTTCATTTTTGTCAGGGGATGGTTGTTTTTTGGGTGGTGATTTTTCTTTTTTTTGGGTTTGGTCAGGGGGAGGGGCATTTTTGTCACATGTTGACTCACCCTTCTTTTTCACTTGGGGGGGAGGGTCACCCTTGTTGGGGGAGAAAAGGGCCTTTTTGGCCGAGCCGTCTGCCCGGCCGGCCATAAATGGTAGGCTGGATGAAGAGTGGGGAATGAACAAAATGAGAATAAAAAAAACAAAAACAACAAAAAAAAAATTTGGGAGAAAAAGAGCTTATCTTATGTTTTCCACAAGGTCAGAAGATTTCAGCCCGGTCGGGAGAAGTCGTCGTGATGAGAAGAATGGTAGAGTTCGGATGGCTGCAATGAAAACTTTTTTTTTTTGAAAAAAAAACAGTCAAAAATTAGGACCAGAAAAGACTGGCGCGTCGCAGAGAAGGAAGTAATCAGCAGAAACCAGATGAAGTAAAGATGGTCTTATATATAGTAGAGGAGTGTGGAATGCCCTGTTTTTCATTGGCTGTTACTGAAGGACAGATGTGTATAAAAACGTCCAAAGTCCAGCCATATTATTTTTTTTTTTGCTTTGGTAGAGGCACAAGCGTAGCATGTCACGATCAAGGAGGCGGCTTGGCTCTTCCAGTCATTCCGGGGTTTCTGTCGGAGCCAATATGATGCATATAACCCAAAATCGGCAATGAAGACAGTGCACCACTGAAGACCTACCATGACGCATCTAGTATCTATGATTGAAAAAATAGAAAAATCAAATTGGTTGGGAAATTAGGTTTCTCTGTTCTTTTGTTTGGTGGGATTTGGTTTAGTTTCTTTGTTTAATGACAGATCATCATTTGTGGGTTATTTAATACCAAAGTCATACTTGTAGAACAATAGTTGAGGTACTATCTAAACCATTGCTGGGAGCATAAGGGAGTTTATACAGTTCTGAAGTTAATGTAAGAGCACAACAAATGTTTGCACTTGCTTGCTATGATGACGTAGTTAGACTCTATGCCATGGAGATCCCTTCTGTTCCTATGCATTTGTTGTATTAATAATAATCTTCAGCCTAAATTCTGTCAATTTTGAAGATTCAAAGCTCATTTCCAACAGATGTCTTGAAGTGCTTAGTTTCAAGTGGGCTGTCTTCTTGTCAGCACCTGTCTTCTTATCTAAAAGAGCACTGGTTAGGCTCATTAACTTGCAAAAAGGGATTACCAATACAGACCAAGTATTTTTTGGTTTTTGTCCATATCCTCCTGTGCAGCCATATCCTCAGCCAAAAAATGTGGCCTTATGTCACATCCTGCCCATGAGAAGTTGTTAATATTAACACAGAAAATTACTGAAGATGTGAAGCTTTTTGCAATGTGTAAGCAACCTGGTCTCATGGGAAATCTTTATGGCAGCACAAGGTGTATTTGCTTATTTGCCTACGATAAATATAACTATACAATTTCTCATTAATTTTTATGAGATCAGATTGTATGATATATATATATATATATATATATATATATATATATATATATATATAGCAGCTAATTTTTGTAAGATTGCTAATGTTCACTTAATGGATTTGGGTTTTATAAATTTTAGCTAATAATAGTCAGAAAAGTAAAATCTTTATCTTCTTATTAACATTTCTGCATGCTTCTTCAGGTGATGAGATATATCTCTATTCAAGGTACAATTTTATCTAACTTCATTTTCTTTGGGCAGTAAAATCTTAGCTTTAAATCCTATTTTGCAAATGTCATTTTAATTTATTGAAAAGGAAAAATCTACAGACATGCTTCATTGTAAATTAAGGATTTTATTTTATTTTTATTTGTTAAATTTCTGAATTTTCCAGTATTTGCATTCAATGAGATTCATTTCCTTAAGTTTCTGCATTTGACACTTGATCACTTAGTATTAGGCTACATTAGCTTATCCAAGTTCAACAATACTTGGGTATGTCAAAAGTTTTGCAATATTTTGGTATGTGCTTATTAGCAGCATGTTATTCAAGTAACAAAAAAGCAGTTCTTGCTATTGAGAGTAACTACTGTGGTTAGTCGAATCATGGTAGTTGGTATGCTGACATATTTTTGCATGGCTTCACTTCATGTGTGAGTTGAAAGCTGCACAGGAGAATGTGCACTGTGCTGTAAATTTGGGAACTTATGTTTTACAAGTTTGAAGTGGGCTACAACACAATGGAAACAACTAAAAACATTTGTTGTACAAAAGGTGAAGGCATAGTTGATCACAGTGCAGCAACCCAATGGTAACAGAAATTCTACTTGGTTTGCAAGAGCCTTGATAATAAGGCAATGTCTGATTGGCCTAAAACTGTGTATTCTGAGACCATGCACCAAGCCAAAGAAGCAAACCCACCAAGTAGCTCTTTGAGAGTGTCAGGCAAGCTTGTAATCTCATAGTCCAGTGTAGTTCATGCTCTTCATGACCTCTGTAAAGCATGTTGAGCAGCCAAATTATTTGTCATGCTACAAAAATATTGCAAAACTTTTGACTCAGCCTAGAATATGTTTAAATGCTATAAATATTGTTGTGATGCTGGCAAAAGAAAGACATGGGGAACACAAAAAGGTTGTTAGAAAACCATATATATTCATGAAACAGAAACAAGATACACGTGAACCTGGTTAAACAGTAGTTGGTTAATAGGAAGCCGAGAGTCAAGTGGAATAGTGACTATCCATCAATTACGCAAGTGGTATCACATGTGATTGTGTCACATGGGTCTGGTTAACTCCTCTGACACTCTGTTGACACGTATTTATGGAGGAGGGCGAGTCTATTACGTAGGGAGTACAACCGATATCCAGTCGTCTATTTAGTAGGTTATAAAGTAAGAAACACAAAATCAGTATAATATAAGAGGAATAAAATAAAGAAGACAAAAATACAAATTATTTATTTGTTAAAAGCTTCTTCAATTTTATGTTGATATATTTTGATCTGTTTGGGTTCTATCTGAAAAGAGTGTATGTCATTTTTTTTTTACTAAACTGATTTGCCCAGTAGGCTGGGGCTGTTGAATACACTGACTGCACCCCCATGAGTGTCCGGGAGATGACACTAAACAATCTGATGGTGAGGTTAAAGTGATATTGGGGCTTTGGGGAATGTGGAGCACCCCTTCATTGCCATTACTCCAAGGTCCACTCTGGCCCAGTGGTAAAATTTGATAGGGCCCTATCTATGGGTTAAATAGAACTAATGGCATACTTATGCTAAACTGAATTGTTTGACTAAACTAAAAAATTCTATTTCAAGCTATTCAGCTTGAAATAGAATTTTTTTGACAATTATACCATTCTTACATTTAAACTGCATGCTTTTGTTAAACTGAATTATTTGAAATGGAACTGTTTTTTGACATTAAAACTCTAATTACACTAACCTGAATTGTTTAATATAGAACTGTTTTGACATTTAACTGTGTGTAAACAAAATCTCTACTTATACTAAACTGAATTAACTGAATTAGAACTGCTTGACTAGAATAAATAGCTTGAAATAGAAATGCTTTTCTCAATTAAACTGTACTTACATTTAAACTTCATACTTATGCTAAACTGAATTGTTTGAAATAGAATTATTTTCATAAAAATGGATTTGGCATTAAATAACCTACAAAGGTTGATATACCATAAAATCCAACCAACCAAACAACCAACTAAACTGATACAAACAACTTTTTGTCAGTTCTTCCAGTTTAGATTGTTCTTCTTTTCTCTTCTTATAAGATTGTCAAAAAAAGACAACAAAAAGCATCCAGTGAAGAAAGTCCCATGATAAAGAATTATTACATTGGAAAATTTGATATTGTTAATAGAAACTTAATGAAATTTATCTCTGTTGATTTTATTGATAAAATGAAAAATATACTGGACACAAAATGCCAATCAATGAAACAAAAGTATTTTGTTGCCAATATAATAAAATGAATTCAATTAAACAATTTTTTCTTCATACTATCTCATTAAGGAACATGCACTTCAGGGGAAAATTAACCATTAATATTTCCTACCTTGTTGCTCTCTATTGATTGTAACAGCTGGTTAGAAATATATGCCGTAAAAGTTAACATTTATATGCTTTAAGATATCAAGAATGTCTGAGAAATTTCATCTTCACTTAACTGAAAATCATGATGAAATCTTTTTGTTGTATAGCCACATACAACTAAACATATAAATATACAACTATAGTCAACATAATATACGAACTTCAATGAATGAGTGAACTCTTCTTTATAAAAATATGCCTCTCACACTTTATTCAAAAGGGTTGATGTTGGTTGTGTGTGAGAGGAGGGTTGGAGATGGAGACAGACTGCCACATATTGACCCAAAGTTCTTCTGACCCTAGCAGCACTTCTTTCTCATCTTGGCTGGGCTGCCCAACTGTGGGGCACTGAGGGCCCAAGCCTTCTGTCTGCCGCTAGCTTTCAATTCGGCATCTTGTCCACAACTGACTGCGACTGCACTCAAGTCGTCTGTGGCACCTGGTTATATAATTGTTTGACGCCCACCTGCTTCCTGTGGGTGTATGCATCTGCACCGAGTTCAACCATGTCCACAGGTGAAGGTGATATTCCAATATCTTTGACCGGATGCACCTGTTTTGCTGTCCTTCTGCTTATTTACACAGGTGCATCTCTTGATTGACTGCTCAGTCGAGGGTCAATATGCTACATTTGGGTGCATCAAAAATACTTTTATTTTTACTCCCTATTAGTTTGGGTTGGTTATTCTTTTAACAATATATCAATTCCTGATCAGTTGTTTAATGCCAAAATGTTATTCATTTGTAAATAGTTGACTAATTATAACTATATTTTCAATATTCCTTCGCATCTTTTAAAATGATATTTCTGTATATCTAGAATCATTTGGTTGAACACTGTTATATGATATCAAATATTCCAATCTAATCAAAATAATTTCCTTCCAGTCAAATAGCTTCAAGTATTCCAATTTAATATAAATAATTCTACTTAATAATAATCATTTGTTTGCGCACAGTTATATCCTTTCACATTCTTTTATCTAATAGAAATCTTTTATTAAAATATCCGTTTGAAGTACAGATCAGAACCTAATTGGTACTACCACTTCAGGCCAGAAGGAACCTGAGAGTCATGGCAACAAATAGGTACTCGCCATACTTCCCAGAACTCCAGAACTGGAGCCTCACTACTGGCTGCAGTTTAGTATCCTACCCAAGATATTCCTTTTGGAGAGGGTCTTATTCTTTCTCTATGGGATCCAGTTGATATATTCTTAGCTAGTTGATACCATAGTTTATAGACTTTTACTCTGAAGGTTATTTCATAAACATATCTAAAGACTATCTATGACATTATTTTATTAACATTATTATTATTGAATATATTAAGTCATTATCAATACTATTCAGCTGTACCTTTTGTTTCCAATTTTATAAAGATGAATATAAGTATTGAGATTGTGGAAATTTTGAATAATTATTCTAAATTGGGCCTCAAAGCAATTGAAACTGCTTGCAAAATTCTGGAAGGAGAGAGAAATTAAATAATGTCTAACTATACTGATCAAAACTAGTGTAACAATTTGAACTTACCTGAAGTGAAAATCTAGTTGCTTTTGAACTAATACCCAAGGGAAAAGTATAAATTCCCTTATCCTTCAAGCTATGGATAAAATTGTTCCACTAGTGTTTTTCTACAAATATAGATTTAGTATTCAATCACCCAAAAAAGATTGAGACGCCATTAAATAAAGAAAGCAAACCAAACCTAAAGTGAAAAAGTTGTGTTGGCTTGTGTGTTAATGTTGTAAGTTTATTTGATACTGTCCAAAGTTTTCTCTACAATATTTGACTATTTCTACAAATAGTTTGAGCATTTTAAGGGAGGTGCCTTGTCCCTTGAAATAAACACAAGAAATTCAATGATTATTGGTTGTTGATTATAATGCTTTAAAATGCAAGGTAGGGAAGAACCTGAATATGGAAATAATTCAAAAGAGCTTGAATCCTCAAAAGATACCATATATGTTAAGCATTAGAAAAACATCGATAAACATAGAGTTGATTTAAAATAAAAATAATTCCCATGCAACCAAACATTAAAGAATTAAGACAATCAATTAGCTTTATAATACCAACTTTTTCTATTTCCAGTCAATAAATAAGACACATGGTTTTGTTTTTCTACTAAAATTATATACGTGGTGTCTTCAATAGGTTTCCAGACTTTTTGTATGGGCATTTAAAATTGTTGTAGACTCTTGAAAATTCAGTATGTTATTGCTATACATCTTATGAGATGACTGACCAATTATTATGATTTCAGGTTCAAATTAACAGCTACAGCAGTTATTGCACCCTACTAAAGCTTGATTGTCACAGCTGGTGAATTTCACAAATGCAATCTGGATGTGAGGACACTTTAGAAGAGCGATATGCAATAAAATTCTGTTTTAAACTTGGGAAAATGCCAGAGAAACATATGGAATGCTTCAGACTGCTTTTCGACCATATTGCATGAATCGAACATCAGTTTTTGAGTGGCATAAGAGATTCAAGGAAGGCACAGAGTCTGTCAGGGATGATGAGAGGTGTGGAAGGAGTAAGGAAATCAATACACCAGAGTTGATTGGCCAAAGGGTTATGGTTAGGGTTAGGGTTACTATGTTGGGGTTTTAAGGGAGTTCAGGAAGAAATTCCTTGGGAAGAGGCCAGCACTCTTCAAATCGGGTCAGTGGCATTTCAACTAGGACCATGCACCAGTCCACAACTCCATCTTTGTCACAGACTATTTGACCATGATGGGCATCAAGACAGTTCTTCAGCTTCCCTATAGTCCAGACCTTGCTCCCTGTGACTTTTGCTTATTCCCTAAGCTCAGAGGCTGTCATTATGAGACAATTGAGGAGATGAAAGAGGCTGTGATGAAGGTCATTGACATGCTCACACAAGAGGACTTCCATGGGGCCTTCCAGAAGTTTTTGGAACGGTACAGTAAATGCATTGCAGGTGGAGGAGATTACTTCAAAGGGGACTAGAGTTTCATGTGTGTACTATCAATAAATGTGCCCATACAAAAAAAGTCTGGAAACTTATTTAATGATCCTCGTATATTGTCTATTAGAGGCTTTCAGAATGCTGACTGTAGAAGATTTGATTTTATCATTATCAAAGAATGAACACAGATTTTTTGACATACAATTTACTGATTACAATAGCTTTTATTTTGAAATGTTAAATATCAAAATTTGAGGATCACATGTAAAATTCAGTCTAAAAATCTATGTTCCTCAGTGGTTCATTTTTAAAGAACTGATATCAACCATCTCGTCAGATACTGACTCTATCAATTCAAATTATGATATTCCCATGAGTAACTTTGTCAGCACCAATCTATACTTCTAATTCAAATGATTTTTGAGTGATCATGATATATTGATTATTTTCAATGCCTCCTTAGAGGCAGACCTGAGGCAAGCTGTATGGTATATTATGTTGTTGGTCAAAAATACAGTTTAAATAACTCACTAATTAGAGTACAAAAATAAAAGAATTTCCCTTTTTTTTATGTACATTTTTAAATAAACCATTGTCAGCTATTTCCACCAATAATTTTGATGAATTCTCTTTTTCATTTTGATTATTAGTTACCCTTAAAGGTTAAAGAATCACATAAATTGTACATTTATTATTACATTTTTTGTGTTGTCTCTCTAGAAAATTTTGCACACATTTATATGATATCCAGTATTTCTATCTAATACAAATAATTCCCACAAGTTAGTAACACTTGAAATGCACCAGTTTAATACTAATAATTCATCAACAATAATATGGTTTCAAGAAATTATTTCTATTCAATGATAATCATTTGTTAACAAACAGTTATTTGGTTTTAAGTAATTAATAATGATTATCCTTAGTAAACAAATATAGCTTCAAGTAAGTATTCTCCATACAAATAATTTGCACACAGTTACTTGGTTTCAAGTATTTCTATCTAATACAAATTATTCTAAAAAGTTCAATATGACTCATAGATAGGGTCTTTAAACATTACACCACACAAGGTCAGAGTGGATTTGAAAGTAAAAGCCACGAAGGAATAATGCACACTTCCGAGAGCTTCCAAACTTGAATCCCAATATCATATGCAGTTTGGTGTCATACCCGAAATACCTTTTTTGGGAGAATCTTACCTCTGTTGGGAATGCGGTCAGCATATTCTAAACCTCAGTTACAGGGCAGCAATAATAACAAGTATAGTGCTTAGAGAGATTAAAAACAACATAAGGGATATATTAAAAAATCTTTGATTTGTGCTTCTGCCAAATAATGGCTTTTTGTGACACTGTCAGTTGGTACAGGTTCCATCGGTAGTTAGGTTTCCCCAAGACAAGGGAAAGCAGATCTGTTTCAGTATCACCATCTGTCTCTTATTATTTTCAGTCTGAGCAGTTTTTTGTTTCAGTTTCTTTTTTAATGGCACATCAAATTTTGTGGGTTATTTAATGCCAAAGCCATCCTTGTAGAAGAACAGCAGTGATACTATTTAACCCATAGCCAGTTGGATGAGGAGGTTCATGCCTTTCCCAAGGATATTAGTCTGAAAGGGAATATAGTAGCTTGACTATCCAGCATACAAGCCACTATGCCAAGGAGACTCTCCCCATGTTATTTTTTATTCATCACAGATTAACAAATCAAGTGAGTTTTAATGAGAAGTGACTGGAAATTAAGAGGTAAGCAAATATCTGTCCTCACCATAATTGATTGCCTGTAATGACATGTCAACTAATTTAGTATAATTGCATGCCTAGAGGTGAGAGAATTGCAGTCACAGAACATTCATATACACATTTTTATTTAGTTGTTTCTTAAGAGTTTTTTGGCCTATGGTCCTATTAGATATGAATAATATGTAAACACTTTTTTTTTTTACCTATAAATGGAACCGAAACAGATAATTCCAATCTATGTCAAAGTGACTCTGAGAGCAATGGCAATGAAGGAGTACTTCAGACCCTCCAGATGTCAAGAACTTGAGCCTCACCAACAGATTCAGCTTAGTATCATATGCAGTTCTGAATATCTGGAAAGTGTGGAATACTCTTCCATTATATTACTCCCAGGCCCACTCTGACTGGAAATGGTAGTTCCTATAAGTGTCTCATCTATGAGTCAAATAGATCTATCTAAAAATTATTTGTATGCAAAAAAAGACCTCTTAAAAATCAACTTCACAAGAAATATAAATTTGAACATCCAATGAACACAGTTGCGGAGGTCCCTGTGGTGTAATGGTTATCGTCGTAGGAATTGGACACAAGTTCAAATCCTGGACTGATTGCATTTCACATAGCACTAATACACTTGGAACAGGTATGAATCCAATTATTCTCCCTCCAGCTATGGGTAAATAGTAGGGCAGACTAGGTTCTTCAGCCTTGGTGAGGCAACTAGTCTAGGAAAAGGAAAACTCTGAATTGAAACCAGTTAAACTCCGCTTAAAAAGTGACCTTGTGTCATATCCTGCCCGAGCAGAGGGGTCGGGTAAATATGATGAACACAGTTCCCTAACCTTAAAGCATAAGATAACCCTTGTTTGATTGATATACCATTAAAATCAGTCAATCAATCTCTCCATTTCAGATTTAAAAAGCCAAGACTTTATTCTAACAGCCCTTCCATATAACATTAGAAGTATTGGAGTGTTGATCATATATTGATTTCCTTCTCTTGATAATATTGGTAATATTACTCAGCACCATTTCCTGTTAGCCATATTTCATCATTCAATGACACTCATGTCACTGATATAATATGATAAATGCACATTATAATCTATACTCTCTGAACTTGTCCTTCCTCAATTATAAATAAGCATCAATTTCACACACATTTAAAAGTTCCCCATCATTTCTTGTATAACATTTGTATTCTTGAATGACATTAATCAGAAAACTTGTATTCAAATCTAGTGTATAAATTACTTTCTCTGGGAAATGGATGACAGAAACAAAATTGTCAAGAACAGATGTTTAGGAAAAATAGTTTGTAATTATGAGAAAAAATTTCGGTGCAAATCAGTAAGTCTGGCCATTTTTTGTAAAGTAAGCTGTGCTTGTTAATATGTATGTGCACGTACATGCATGCTTGACTAATAAAATAAAATAAAATATTAAGAAGGAGTCCGAGTTGTGCAATGGCTAAGATGCTAGACTGTAACATCAAAGTAAGTGGGTTCAAGCTCCAATAGTGCTTCTAAGTTCACTTTCAGACAAATAACCTTGGGAAAGATGTAGCAGAAAGAATTTCGCATTTTTGTTTGGCGCGTAATTTAATTCGACTGTTAGGGTCGATACATAAATTCACCCAATCAGGATGACTTATCCTATTCCACCCAAATCACCTTTCTGGGCAGCAGTAATTGGGGAAAGCCGCCAAAATACCTTCTCTTTGTCTGAACAACTTCATTCAGTACAGATGCCTCACTGTCTGATCTTCAATAGCAGTAGCAGCATCAACCACCATGAGGGAAACTATCTAATTTATGGACCCCTTAGATGCAAGGGGTCCATAAATTAGATAGTTTCCCTCATGGTGGTTAGACCAAGGGTTCCCAGTTGAATATGAATTAGATAAATTCAATATGCCACACACAGGAACAACTTTACCTCACCCCCAAAATTGGCTATGTTGACGGCGATGCAGAATTCCACTCCGACACCTAGTGACTTCACCTCTGGGCAACATTTTCTGGAGACATTCACGCTTCTCCCCGAAACAACTAGAATCACAAACTCATTGTGACTTCAACATTTCTCTCCTCAAACAGCAAACACGACTTTTGCTATACTATAGTGAAAATATCTCCCTCGCATGTCCAACGAGACATGCTGCTTTCTCCACTCTCTCACAATTTCATTTCGTTCCCTTACTTCTTTCCTTCCTATGAGACTTGCAGCATAAACGTAAACCCTTTATTCCATGCTACCATTAAAAACCTTCATATAAAAGCTATCAGCATCTTCGTCTTCTTCTTCCTCCTTTATTTTACAACAACACTTAGCGAGGGAATAACACACACGCAAAACACATTTCTTCCCTGAAAATAATAACAACATACACTATCGCTAAAAAGATATGAAAAACCTCATCAACCTCAAGCAATGGGTTAAATAATATCATTCCTGTTTTTCCTCTTGGATGGGTTTGATACTAAGAAACTTATGGTTTATATGCCACTGAAACAGAGAAACCAAAACAGAAAATATTAAAAAGACAGCCAGTGAAACTGATTAAATATTACTCAGTCTTAAGATCTTCTTGCCCAGTTGGCTGG
Source organism: Sepioteuthis lessoniana (assembly GCA_963585895.1). Classification (NCBI taxonomy): domain Eukaryota; kingdom Metazoa; phylum Mollusca; class Cephalopoda; order Myopsida; family Loliginidae; genus Sepioteuthis; species Sepioteuthis lessoniana. Next base: position 89,684,919 of record OY757916.1, read on the forward strand.
GGCAGTAGAATACACCAACTGCTTCACTACAGAGGGATAAGACCCCCACCTCCAATCAGTGTCCTGGATATGACTCTAAAACAATCTGATGGTGAGGTTCAGTAATGCAGGAGTTTTGGGGAATGCGGTGTATCCCTTCATTGCCATAGCTCCCAGGTCCACCCTGGCTTGGAGTGGTAGCACCTGATAGAGTCCTAAATATGGGTTGAATAGAACTAAACCGCATACTTATTCTAATCTGAATTGTTGGAAGAAGAACCGTTTTTGTATGCTAAACTGAATTGTTTGAATATAACTGTTTTTTGACATTGAAACTATGTACTAATGCTAAACTGAATTGTTTAAAATAGAACTGTCTAATGACCTACAGTGGTTGATGTGCCATAAAACCAAACCAAACCTTAACGTCTTCTTTATTCTAACAGCATTATATATGATAGAAAGTCACTAACTGCAAAAAAAATGTATTCAATTTAATGTTATAGCTTGTATGGTGACATGTAGCCATAATTACAAGATGTCATATGTAACATTTTTTTGATATTTTTCTTGTTTTAAGTTACATACTTATCTAAGGAAGTGAGAAAGAGTTATTATCATAGGAAATGGAATCAGCTATTGAATTCAAATCCAGACCAAGACTGTTTATGCTTCACATTGTGCTAAATCTCTTGGTAAAGGTATTATTCCACCAGTTCTTCTTCTAGCTACTTTATAATAGTATGGCAGACTGGGTCTTTTATACTTGTTCATGCAACCAGTCTAGAAGGAAAACTCTAAATTCATGGCATCGGCAGACATAACACATTGTTACTGAACAAGGTCTATCTCTGAAACATCAATGGACTACCAGTGACTCCTGATAATTCTACACTTCCATAATCAACCTAGTGGAGTTTCCATGGTTTAGTGGCTAGTAAGCTGTACTGTGACATCATAGTGGTTAATAAGCTGTACTGCGACATCATAGTGGCTAATAAGCTGTACTGTGACATCATAGTGGTTAATAAGCTGTACCGTGACAACACAGTGGCTAATAAGCTGTACTGTGACATCATAGTGGTTAATAAACTGTACTGTGATATCATAGTGGCTAATAAGCTGTACTGAGACATCATAGTGGCTAATAAACTGTACTGTGATATCATAGTGGCTAATAAGCCAAACTGTGACATCATAGTGGTTAATAAGCCGTACTGTGACATCATAGTGGCTAATAAGCTGTACTGTGACATCATAGTGGCTAATAAGCTGTACTACGACATCATAGTTTCTATGACACAACAGTAGAGCTTTCACTCTGTCTCTCTTGTGTTTTGATGACAACTGTATAAAATATGTACAGTCAGAAATAAACTCTTTCATATTTTGAAGCCACAAGTTTGCCTTGTGTTCGAAGAGTGTAATGCCTATTAATATTCAAGATGGTGCAGGCTCAGTGAGGCAACATTACACTAGGCTACCTGGTCCCATGGTGTTACACACTCCCCATTTGGTATCATGGTGTTACACACATCTGTTTGGTTCTGTAACATTCAGATAGGGTGCCGTAATGTTACTTCAGTCTCTTTTTTAATTCCCAGTGGATCATCCTTCCAACAAGTCGTGCCTTTCTGCTAGTTTGTTGCATTGTTTCATCTTTTCCTCGAATTTATTATCATTTTACTCATTTGAGAGTTTTTCACGACAATCTGAGTGACAGCAAGTCTCCTCAAATCTCCAGCTCTCTTCGTAGTAATCTGATCGATCTCAACAATACTGTAGTTTGGATGGTCTCCACTTTCATCTTATTTCCAAGTTCTCCAGTCCCTGTGCCAGTCCTTTGGTACCTAGCATGCCAATTACAATTGGTATCACCATCACTTTCATGTTCCTTAGTTTTTTCAGTTCTCTAGCAAGGTCTAGGAATTTATCTCACTTTTTACTTTCTTTCAGTTTTCCCTATGGTCAACTGGAACAACAAAGTCTACAATTCACCAGGTACTCTTTAGTATCAATATCATTATTATTAACATTATTTTTATGAAAGGGAAAATTAAACTTAGTCTTAATCCTATACAGAGCTAATCAATAAAATATTTTTTTGAAACTGCTCAATGGTCTATGTGGTAATTTATTATTACTATTATTATTAATATTAAACTTGTACTATCATCATTATCATCATCAAGGCATGTCAGCATGAAGAATCCTCTTACTTCTCCATTACCATTCATCCCAATTGGTCATTGCTTTAGGCAAGTCCTCTAAATACCACCCAGTGTCTACTCAGAGCTGATTAATGTAAGTTTTTGCTTGTCAGCCAACACTTTTGTGTTCATGTGTTGGAATCCAATGGAAAACATTGCTATGTTCCTTTTGACTTTTCCAGCAGTGCTCAGAATATCTTGCTTGTCTTACTTGGATTGGTTTGTGGGATGGGAGGTAAGTGGCCGTACAGCTGGTGTTTTGTAGGTTGCTGCCTGTAAGATTTGCTTGAAACAACACACAGCACTTTTGTGTACTTCCTATGTACTCTACTTATTAAGATAACTTGAAGAAATTATTAATATAAAAGTTATTGCTTAATCAGTCATTTGAGTGGCTGGCATCTGCTGCTAAATATTCGTCTGGGCTGTGTTCTCTTATTTTACTCTGTCTTCATTGGTACATAGAACTTGAGAAAGAAATGACAGCCAGACCAGAATGTATTCAGAGGAAACTAGTCTTGACATTTCTGTCTGGTACAAAGCCAAAACTGATCTCCTAGTAGTTGACATTTGGACGTGTGTCACATCCTCCTAAAAAAACTTTTATGGAGTCAGCATGTAAAACAAAAACAAAACAAAACAAGAAACAAAACCCCAGAAAAACAGGAAAAATAAAATAGACCAAAGTTTGAAATAAGCTGAAACTTCATTTGTGCTAAAATTTTTCAGACCATTAACTCATCTTTTTCTTCATGCCATCAATAAATCTTTTAGAGATTGATTGGAAGAAACAGGCTCAATATTTTTACTTCCAAAAGTTGTGCAGACTATCAAACTGATTAGTTTTACTTGTGTCTTTTTGTAGTTTTTCGAATGCTTATTCTCATCCCTTCCACAATATTCTTACAAGTGTGCAATCCATTAGGAAAAAATGTGTCGCTTTTTTCCAAAAATAATCACAAACAGATAAATATGTCTTATTTATTTTTCAAAATCTAAATAAAGAATTTTTTAAATATCATTTTATCATTAGACATTTTTTAATGATATCAGTTGCCAAATATTTCATCTTCTTTTTCCTAAAATATTTTTCATCATAAAATGTAACTTCAGTTTATCTTTTAAAAAGTAAATAATAAAAATTATTTATATTAGTTTTTACATTAACCCTTACTGTATAGGAATCAATTATACTTAGTTCCGTACATGTGCACTTGAGATGCAGGAACCATTTTAGCTCGTTTTTAATATTAGGATACTTTACAGAATTATCCACATTTCATATGACTTGTATATACATTTCATTTTTACTAGTTAATAGAAAGGGATTGTAAGAATTAATTTGCATATTATTAGCATGTTACATCACCAGCTTGTTGGATGTATTTCTAAATTTTGAATGAGAATGAGAATTCAGTTTCAACAATGAAACAAGATGGCAAAAGGTAATTTCTTTGTATTTTTGTAAATCTGATTCTGGTTGAAAATTTGAAAGGTTGGATTCTGAAAACATAGTTTCATTATAATGTTGAATCAACCCAGTTGTGTGGGGCTATAGAATACATGATGGTAAGGCTTGAGTAATGCTGGAGCTTTGGGGAATGAGGAGAACTCCTTCCTTACCATTGTCCCCAATTCCATTCTGTCTCGGATTGGTAGCATCAGTGTCTGATGGTGAGGCTCCAGTCATGGAGCTTTTGAAAATGTGGAATACCTCTTCATTGCGATTACTCCTGCTTCCTCTCTGACATGGAGTTGTAGTACCTGTTAGGATTCCAGCTATCCAGGTATCAAATCATTTACTATACTTGAAACTATTTAAGTGATGTGCAAACAAATGACTGATGTTAAATTGAATTAGTATTACTTAGCAATACTTGGAACCATCTAACTGTGTGCCAACAAATGAATAATGTTAAATTGAATTATTATTACTAAATAGCAATAATTGAAACCATTTGACCGTAAGACAACCAATGAGATCTTGCTCATTAAATATATTACTGACAAACTATTCATTCATGAATCATATGCACTTTAAATATATATATATATATATATATATATATATATATATATATATATATATATATATTATTGAAGTGGTTTATGGTTATCACTATGTCTGATAATTGTGTAAAGCATGAAATCCAGGATCACCAACATGACAATATATATATATATATATATATATGTACGTAGATAGATAGATAGATAATTTACAGAATCTGGCATTGAATTACCTACAAGGGTTGATACATGGTGCCTTCATAAGTTTACAGACTTTTTTGTACAAGCATTTAAAATTGTTGTAGACTCTTGAGAATTTAGTATGTTATTGCTATACATCATATGACATGACTGACTAATTTTTATGATTTCAGGTTCAAATGAACAGCTACAGAAGGAATTGGAACACGCCCTACTAAAGCCTGATTGTCACTGCTGGTGAATTTAAAAAATTCAATCTGGATGTGAGGACAGTTTAGAAAAATGATATGCAATAAAATTCTGTTTTAAACTTGGGAAAAATGCCACAGAAACATATGGAATGCTTCAGACTGCTTTTCGACCATCTTGCATGAAATGAGCATCAGTTTTTGAGTGGCCTATGAGATTCAAGGAAGGCAGGAAGTCAATACACCAGAGTTGATTGACCAAATGGTTAGGGTTAGTGCTACTATGTTGAGGTTTTAAGGGAGTTCAGGAAGAAATTTCATCGGAAGAGGCCAGCACTCTTCAAATCGGGTCAGTGGCATTTCAACCAGGACAATGCACCAGTCCACAACTCCATCTTTGTCACAGACTATTTGACCAAGATGGGCATCAAGACAGTTCCTTGCTCCCTGTGACTTTTTGTTATTCCCTAAGCTCAGAGTCTGTCATTATGAGACAACTGAGGAGATGAAAGAGGCTGTGACAAAGGTCATTGACACGCTCACACAAGAGGACTTCCATGGGGCCTTCCTGAAGTTTTTGAAACAGTACAACAAGTGCATTGCAGGCAGAGGAGATTACTTCAAAGGGGACTAGAGTTTTATGTGTGTACTATCAATAAAAGTGCCCATATGAAAAAAGTCTGGAAACTTATTTAATGATCCTTGTATACCACAAAAACCAATTGACAAACCATAATGTTGAGTATAGAAAATATTTGTGCTATGACATGAAAATGTTTGATTGTATATGAATACAATGAATAGTGAATTTAGATTAAAAGAAAATGTTTTGACAATTTTTTTTGTACATAATCTGAAGATTTCAGCCAATCTTTAAAAATTAATTCAGTGTCTTTATATTAGTGAGCAAAAATTTAATCAGTGCTAGCATATTGAGGGTTAATTTTAAATTTCCTTAATCTTTGATATGATATATATTCACCAACTCCTCCTCAGACATTGGGTGTGACACAAGGACAAGTTTGAAGCTGAATTTTTATAATTTTGAATTCAGAGATTTCTTTCTACACCCATTGCTATACCAAAGTTAAAGAGTCCCGTGTGCCCTACTATTTATCCATAGCCTTTGGGAAAACATTTGGATTCAAACTTTTCCCAAGGGTATTAGCGCTATGTGTAATGCAAAAATTCCATGATTTGAAATTATGTTGTCTTCCCATTTCTGACAATGATAATCAGAACATCATGAGAACTTCCAATTTGTAAGGTAATATAATATTTAAAGAATATAATTACAGTTGCAAATATATAAACTGAGTAGAAATTTGAAATCTTTAAAACTATTATGAAAAAGTCTTTTAGACTAAACATTGCATTTAATTGACTTCTATTCACAAGATACTAATCAAAGATAGCGAGAATTTGAACAATCTGTAAAAATCAAATATAGTTCAAAATTTCCAATACCCTTTCTAAACTTTGCCCAGTCAGCTGGGGATGTAGAATACACTGACTGCATCCCTGCAGAAGGGTAAGACCCCACTAATGAGTGTCCTGGATATGAAACAAAACAATCTGATGGAGAGGTTCCAGTAATGCTGAAACTTTGCGGAATGCAGGGTATCCTTTCATTGCCATCGCTCCCAGGTCCACTCTGGTCTGGAGTGGCAGCACCTGATAGAGTCTCATTTTGGGGTCAAATAGAACTAAACTGTGTTGGTTGAGGTGGAACTGTTTTTGCATTTAAACTGTATACCTATGCTAAACTGAATTGTTTAAAATAGAACTGTTTTGACATTTAAACAGTTTATTTATGTTAAACTGAATTACTTGAAATAGAACTGTTTTGACATTTAAACTGCATACTCATGCTAAACTGAATTATTTCAAATAAAACTGTTTTTACATTTAACTATGTGTATTGCTCTGTCTGCTGGGGCTGTAGAATACACCGACTGTTTTTCTACAGAGGGGTAACCCCTCCTCCAATGAGTGTCCTGTTACCCAATTGGCTGGAGCTGTAGAATACACCAACTACTTCTCTGCAGAGAGGTAAGATCCCCTCCAAAATCCTGAATATGATACTAAACAATCTGATGATGAGGCTCCAGTGATGCTGGAGCTTTGAGGAATGCAAAGTACCCCTTCATTGCCATCGCTCCCAGGTCTACTCTGGCCTGAAGTGGTAGCAACTGATGGGTCCTATCTATGGGTTGAATAGAACTTAACTACATACTTATGCTAAACTGAATTGTTTGAAATGGATCTGTTTTTGACATTGAAACTGTACTTATGTTAAAGTGAATTGTTTGAAATTGAACTGTTTGTAAACAAAGAATCTACTTATACTAAACTGAATTGTTTGAATTAGAATTGTTTGACTCAACTGAACAGCTTGAAATAAAAATGTTTTAGACAATTAAATTGTGTACTTATGCTAAACTGAATTGTTTGAAATAAAACTGTTTATTTGTATAAAAATGGATTTGGCATTAAATAGCCTACAAAGGTTGATATGCCATAAAATCCAAACAACCCAAACAAACAAACTTTCTAAACTATATACTTTATGAATCAGGTTCGTAGCTCATTAAGAGATCACTTCAAATAAAATGGTGAACACAAGTTATTAGGATAAGTCATTTTTTTGCATGGTCAAATTCCCTGATCTATTGGGTGGTATCTTGTATATATTAAAAATCCTTTGTTGGGTTTTAGAAAGAAGCCAAAAGACTTGCTTAAGGCTTACATGATTACCTCTTGGTTTTAAAACAACTATGATAAGGATAAAGAACTCTATATCTTCTTACTGTGAAAGCACACTAAGAAATATATTTAACTTAATGGAGCACTAATCCTTTACTCAAAAGATAATGAATATACTTTGTAAGCCCACAAAATTATGTATTGGCCAATTGCATCAGTCAACATCATCTTAATGATTCGAAGGAGGAAAAAACTAAAGATATATTGCAAATCTACAAGTTGCTGATATAATTCTTAAATGTAACTGTTCAATAAAAAACTGAAGCACATAAAAGAAAATTACTCTTACCTTGAGGGTGATTATAATCATGACATTTCTTCATAATTTTTTATACACTGTCAAATAAATTTCTTTTCTGAAGTATAAAAAAGTACAAAAAATTAAAAATGGCTATTCCTGTGTTGGTTGAGTTGAAAACTTTTCAGCAGCCATTTGTAATATTATTTATCAAAATTTCTAAGATGAAGCTTGATAATTGTTATTACATAGAATATTCAAACTGTTGACTGCACCTGTATTATTATACTCACAATATTTTGGCCCATTAACTTGGAATTATCCAGCAAGGACACATGGTGCAGTGGATAAGGATTTTGGCTGAAAGTCCTTTGGAGTGAAATTAGTTGCAGGTTCAATCCCACCAACAAGTATGAATAACAAAAATAATTAATATAACTTAACACTTGTTCCTATTCATGATTAATAGAATTGGAACAGTTTACCTTGTGGTTGCAGGTTCAATCCTATCTGGAGGTTGCAGGTTTAATCCCAATCAACAGGCAAGAATAACAAAGAATGCTTATTTTAACTTAACACTTGTACCCAATCATCATTAACAGAATTAGAATAATCTCCTTCAGTGGTTCAAATAAAGGGTTCAGTTTGAGATTTTGTGTAGACTTCCAATTTCTACGGGAAAAACCTGAGGAAGGCCGAAACATTGTGAGTATTACAATAAAGATGAGGTCAATAGTCTGAATATTTAAAGTTATAACAGTAATATTATTTACTGTTTATTATACAGTTTGCATAGTTGGAAAAATTTAGTGACCCACATCATTGCTGATGGTTAGTTTTACTGCATGTCAACTCCTTTTGGGTAATTTAAAGCTGAAGTAGTCATTTTTTTGTAAGCGATCATATCATTTCAAGTAACTAATAATAATACTCATTTTCAAACAATAATAAGGTTTCAAGTATTCCTATCTAATACTAATAATTTACAAACATAGATGTACTCCTTATAGATACACTCACTTTGGGTCAGAGTAAATCTGGGACCAACGGCAAGGAAAGGGTGACTCCACATTTCCAAGAGTTCTTTAACTGGAGCCTCACAACCAGCTGTATTTTAGAGTCATATCCAAGACACCCATTTTGTGTAGTATACTACTGCTGGGCCTTGACAAACAACAAGGAACAGATATATATATATATTTAAATATAATCTTATACTTTTATTCATTAATGGTGACACATGTGTGGAGCAGGAGAGCAATCAAAGTGAGAGTTCATGCACAAGTAAGAGACATCCGGAGTTGGAACTGCCCACAGAAACTGACTTCAACCAAAATTCTTGACCTTGTATGGTCTTAAAACTTCCACGCAAGCCAAACGCAATGCTTGTTTTCCATTGGTTATGGCTTACACCCACACATAGGTTGCTTTTCATTGAAAGAGGTTTATATCCACTCAATGCTTGTTTTTCATGGGTCATGGCTTACATCATTGGCAATGGTTTACACCCTTGCAATGCTTGTTCTCCATTGGTCACAGCTTACACCCACAAATTCCTTGTTTCTGGTAATCATTTTGTTGGTTTTATCTATGGCCAGATGTATCTGTCCACAACATCCACTGGAATCATCACAAGTCAAGGTGATATATTACATTTGGTGGGTGTAGGAGGTACACTTACTCCTCTTCAGAGGATACAGTCAGTCTATTATAGATCCCATCAAGAAGAACCGCTGGTTTCAAACCTATTCTGAACTCAAGAAATTTATAAAATTGATAAATTATTTATATCTGTGGTATTCTTAATCTATTTCTAAAAGTGTTTTATATGAAATGAAATAACTTGAAAAATACTATTAATGTAAACTTCAGAATTATATGTATTTATACTTAAACTTTAAAACCTGAGTGGCCGGTACTTGTACCAAAGCCAAGGAAGCTTGAATTCTGGTTTGTGAAATTCCATTTCTAAAATGAAAAGTAAATTTCTTATGATTTTGTTTTATCAGATACATTATGCAAGATTCTAACCAAAGGTTTTTCGTATTTAACCATGAAAAAAACAAGCTTATCATTATATCTAATGTTCACTGCCTTCTTTGAAGTATACCTTTTGAGCTGTTAATAGACGATTAAATAACAGATTACAACATTTTATATTTTCCTATATTTTTCAAGTAGGAACCCAAGAAGGAAGTACCCACAGGTGTAAGGAGCTCAGGATTATAAGGGTTAAAAAGTTATCTCTCCAATACACCAAAAGAAATAAGTTTATACAGGAGATTTGGTTACTTCTGTGTGATACATATTTTTAAAGTGTTCATGGCAGGTTTATGATAAATGGTCCGTAGTAAAAAATGATATTCATAAAAATGTTCCATGCCTTTTTATACTTTTAGTTTATATAACTTTTCACAGTCACTTCCCAACTCTAGTACATCAGCCAGAATATAAAATGTATGATAAAAAATAAAATTTTGCATAGAATAGGGCAGAATAATAAAGTTTATGAATTACCCAATCCCTCCTCAACAAACAGAATGTGGCACAAGGTCAATTTTTAAGTAGAATACAGAGATCTGATCTTAGAGTTTTCCTTTTCCCTGACTGATTGCTTTACCATAGCTAAAGAATCTAGTCTGTTCTACTATTTACCCCAAGCTGATGGTGTGCAGAACAGATGGATTCATGCCTTTTCCAAGGGCATTAGCATGAAGTGAAAAGCAAATACTTTTTTTTCAGGATTTGAACTTGGATCACCTATTCCATTTCTTATATATGATGACCGTTACTCTAATAATTATATTGCATAATATAACTGAATTTCTTATGACATATGACTAACCCTGTACTTTCATAAGGTCAAATTACCAGAGTTATACCGGCTACTCAATAATATCAATGAATATTCAAATTATAACTAGCTAGAAGTCAATGTTTATTGAACAACAGAAAATCTTATGAATAAACCATCTTATAGAAACAATGTTAAAAGAAGACTTTAAACATGAAGGATAGCCAGAAAAGAAAAAGTTGAGAGAAGACAATATTTTATCCTCCATAAACTAACAATATTATGATTATTGGATCTTATATTTTATTATTATTACAACCATAAACACTAAGGTTTTCATGATGTAAATGTTGTTATGCATATGTACATATTTTAGCCCTTTTTTTAGATTTTCTTTATTAACAAAGGAGCTTACACAAAACATAGAAACTGTAGCATGGCTGATATTCTCCATTTCTTCCTTTTTGATATTAAATATCCTTGCTATATTAATGTAAGAATATATAAAAGATGTAATTTAAAAAAAAAGGCTATTTTTTCCCAATTCTAAAATTTGAAATATAAAATATAAATGAAGATATCAGCACAGCTAAATAACTTATATTGTAAAATGATTATGTCCAGATGTCAAGACTGTAGTCTAGATAACAAGACTTTGTCTAGATTATCCAGTTTTAGTATATATATATATATATATCTTTTCTTTAAGAAAAAAACCAAAGACCGGTTAATTTAGGATTATAAATTTATTTTCATCCTTTTTTTCAGTTTCTGGTGTAAACCAAAAACATGAAGAAAAATATAACAGGACTTCTTCAGATCCAATGGATAAATAAAGCAGAATAGACACATGGGGTGGAGGGGGAGGGGGAAGAGGTTCAGGAGTTACCTCCTTGTTTTATTGAATTCCCGTTTTTTCTGAATAATTTTCTTGTCCTGAAGGAATTACTCCCAATTCTGATTTACCTGGACCGAATAATACCTATATATATATATATATATATATATATATATATATATATATATTGTACATGCATGTTCTCACTGGGATGACAAAAGTGGTTACATAACAAGAATAATAAAAAAAAAAATTTGTCCATGCTTTAAGTGAAAAAAAAAAGAAGCAAGGGAAGAGAACTCCTACTCAAGAAACCAGTGAAAATGAGAGAAGACAACCAATAAACACACTTGCAAAAACACAGAAGAAAACGCAAGTTAAAAATTTTAGATATAACAAGGTTTATTTACATAAATACAGGAAGGAAAATCAAGAATAAAAGAACCAAACTTAATGAGGGAAAGGAATACTAATTTATATGTATATCTAATCAACGAGTAAAGAATACATTTATACGGACAATATCAGTGTATGAGAAAACAAAAAAAAAAAAAGAGTTAACTTACAATACTTTGAAGGAATTAATTTGAAGTGTAGCCAAAAATTTGGTTAGATATATTTCAATATATAAGAAAGTTATTTTCATCAATGAAAGATGACAAAATGAATTCAAGTCATTTGCAAATGCAAACTATATTCAAATACGGTGCACAACAAAAGTTTTCTCAGATTTCATTCAGGGTGGATGCTAAGGACCTTCCTCTGGGATAAATGGAACTTGGGTATCCTTATGACTTTTTCTCAGGTGCAGACATCAGATGATGGTTCTTGATGTGGAGCGATAACAATTTAGGAATTCAGCGGAATACCAGAATTGGATACCTTGTTTTTTTTGGGGGGGGTGTACCAGTTATTCGACAAGTTGACAGAATTCTTTTTTTATCAGCTGTTTTGTTTCTATTCCTTCTTCTTAGAAACAAAGTTGACATGACCTATTTAGCTGTTCGTTGTTGATATTCTTTGTCATGGACTTAAAATTCATAGAAATATTTTGTTGGTCATGTGTTTGATTTTCATAAGAATATATGTTTGATTTATGTGGATGAATGTTGTTGATGTCATAGGTCACATGTACTTTGAATAATGATGTGATGTTTGTTGACCTTAAGCAAAGCAAACCAGAATTACTCCAGACACTATTTGCTACACAACTCACTTTTGGTAGGAGTTTGAAATTGAGTCGAAAGTTATAATTTTTAGCTGGCTAATAGATATTAATAAGAGACTTTTTCTTCTTACTCATGAACAGAAAACGAAAAATTAAAAGAAAAATGCATTTTTGCTTGCTGGTACTTCTTTCATTTTTTTTTTTTTCTTACATGTTTGTAAGATCTGAAGCTTGGGTTGAAAATACTGATATTATGTCACAATATATATATATATATATATATATATATACATATATATATATATATATATATATATATATATATATATGTATATGTATATGTATATATATATATATATATGTATATATATGCATATATATATATATACATATATATATATATAAGGAGAAGATATGTAAGTTTTTGCTAGTCAGCCAACACTAGTGTCCATAAAAGAACACTCCTTGTAAGTTTATCTTTACTTCTCCTGCAGTGTCCAGCAGGTCCTGCTCGTCTTACATAGATGATGCAAATGGCCATACAACAGTTGTTTTGTAGGATGCTTCTCTCAGGATATGTTAAAAACAGCATGCAGAATCAGTCATTCTCCAGCAGTTATTGTTGAAAAATTTCTGTACTGCAATATGAAAGTTTCGTGTGACTATTGCAGTACAGAAATTTTTCAACAATAACTGCAGGAGAATGACTGATAACCTGGGAGTGCTCCATTTTTCCAGTGCAGCCTGGCCAAGCTATATAGTATACCCCAGGAAATTATTACCGAGCAATTTCCCTCTGCTGGCAATGGTTGATTTCATAAGAGATGAGGTTCCTTTTTAAGTAGACTCTGTATCTCTTCAAGGGGACTCCCTGGCTCCAATGAACAGAATAGGAGCGTCTTTGGAAGATGATGGATTTGCATCCTTGCTATAAGGCCTCCGCCTTCTGTGGCATAGAATCAATGATTGTGGCATTAGTCTTCAAGAAGATGTAATTGTTACTGAAGAAGTCACTCCAGTACGCATTGCAAAAGATACATAGACAATTTTGATTAAAATGTTCAATAAGGAGAAGATAGGCAATGTTTGCAGATAAAACAAAATCCTACTTCATAAACAAAACTAAACTGCATGATATTCAATAGCTTTTCTGTTTTTTTGTAGTTATACACTCACAAACACACACACCCCCACACACACACATATATATACATATATATATATATACATATATATATATGTGTGTGTGTGTGTGTGTGTGTGTGTGTGTGTGTGTGTGTGTGTGTGTGTGTGCTGCATATATGTAAGAAAGTAAATTAGCTGACTGTAGACAAAAGTGATTCAAAGGCTCCCTTTTGAATTGCTACTACACTGAGATGTAAAATAAAGTGCTACTCCTTCCTGGGATGACTCCACTTACCCCTGATCTATACCTTATAATGCTAAGTGTTTAACAAAGAGGCATCAAGTACCATTTTTTGAGTCTTTGGTATGATTTGACCTGGAATTGAACTCCAATCTCCAAGACCATTTGCAAACACTCTACTCACAATGTCAGGCTTGGTTTGGTTTCTTTCTTTAATGGCATATCAACCTTTGTAGGTTATTTAATGCCAAAGCCATTCTCCTAGAAGAATAGTAGTGGTACTATTTAACCCATGGCTGGGAGGATAAGAGGGTTCATAACTTTCCCAATGGTATTTGCCCAAAAGTGAACATAATATCATGACTGGAGTACGAACTCACTTACAACATTTTTGCAGTCCATCGCTTTAACCATTACACCACGAGGACACCCCTTCACAATGTCAATGGGATAGATATAAAAAAAACATGAAATAATATAAAGATTTGAATAATGTATATACCTATACCTATATATCTTTATCTATCACTCTCTTTTTCATCATCTATCTCTCTCTTTCTTTCTCTGTCTGTCTGTCTCTCTCTCTCTCTCTCTCTCTCTCTATATATATATATATATATATATATATAAAGATATATATGTTAGTTAAGATAATGTGGACACAGAGTTATCAAGTTTTATGTAAAAAAATGTTATATCAAAATAGAAAGATTAATGAAAATGAATAAGAATGCAAATAATATGATTATTCTTATTTTCATTTTGTTTTAATAGAATTCTATATAAAATTATATATTCTATATAAAATTATATATTGGATTCTTTTTTTTGTGTGTAAATCTTCAAAAACTAATGATATTGGGCCAAGAAAAAATTAATAGAATAAAAAATAGCATTTGATATTATTCAAAATTCAACTAATTTAAACTTATTTGAAACAAAGTGGGTATGATTGAATTATACAATGGTTTGGCCGCTAGCTCTTCACATTACTTCTGGCTTTCATTGCTAAATTTTCCTGACTAAACTATTTAACAGAATTATACAGTAAAGAATAAATTACAATTATTTCTTTTTGTTAATGGATATCTTTAAAGATTTATTGACATGATTTTTACTCATATGTATTGAAATAAAATTAAGAAATTAGAAATAAATAATACTGAGTAAATATTTATTAAAATCAAAATTTTTCAAACAATATGCAAATTAGCTTTCTCATTCACTGAGTGAACAACCAGTTGGTAATTTGTATAATTACAATTGCATGTTTTTGTAAATAGAAAAGGCCAACAGTGTTAATAATATAAACCATTTTCTTAACAATTTAGATTTGAATAAAAATAAAATCACACAGAATGTTATATTAATAACTAAGGGAATTATGATATTGGTGACAACCTAGTTTTAAAAATTGTTTCTCATCATGAAAAAGTTTTGTAAGAAACTGAATTCTTCTCTATCTTAAAGTTGAGTCTATATTTTTGACCACCATAACTCCTGAAAGTAAGTAATCACCCACCAACCATGTATATATATATATATATATATATTAGATTGCACTTATAGCAAAAGGTTAACTGACTCTCTTTTATGATATATCTATCATCCATCACACCTAATAGATCCTCTTGACTGTATTTAGTATCTGCACAGAGTTGATGTATGTAAATCCTTGCTGGTCAACTAACCTTGATGCATCCATGTGACTCTTTTAGAGAATATCACTTATGAGTGTGTCTTGATTTGTTCAGCAGTCTCCAGGATGTCATGTTCTTCTTACTTTGATGGTTTATTAGATGGGAGGTAAGTTACCCCACAGCTGCTGTTTTGTAGCCAACTGCACCCAGAATTTGTTCAAAACAACTTGTATAGTTCCTCTCTTGCACTTTCTCCCAGCATTTCATTTGAGTCCAAGTGGTGCAACACCACAGCAGTACTAACAAAGCAACAGCTTCAAAGAATTTTTAGTTTCTTTGTGAGATCACTTGAAAACTATATTTCTTCGTCTATTGACTTTACCATAAGATAAGGGAACTCTTTGTGGAGAAAATGCTATATTTCACCAGCTGTTGTTGTTATTTGCTAAATTTTGCTTAGCATGTCACATAAGTCACAGATTACAGTTAGTAAGTGGTCACTCATATAAATACTAAGTTCATTGCTGCTTAACTTAAATGATCAAGTCAAAACCAGTACTTTCAGCATGGTTAACTGTAAGTCATATTTTGGCAGCTGCTTTTGTTGCTCTTTAAAAATACAATTTTTTGCTCTTTAAAAATACAATTTTTTGCTCTTTAAAAATACAATTTTTTGCTCTTTAAAAATACAATTTTCTTAAAAATCAATTTTGAAATTAAAATTTATGTATTTATTCTACCTATCTATCAAGAGCAGAATGCAACAAAAGATTAAATTCTAAGTTGAGTAAAACTGATTTGAATTTAAAGTTTTTCTTCATAAGTTAGAGAGAAGCACTCAAGTTGAGCAGTTGGAATACTCTCTCTGTTTTTATAATCTCCCTCTATCAGCTGCTGTGGGTAATTATTAAAAAGTCACCAAGAAATAAAAATAAAATCTGCTCATGAAATTGGGGTCATGTTATCATTTCTCTTCCCAGGAAAAAAGAACTTAGAACAACTGAAGATGCTGACAGAAAACAACAAACAAGAACAAATATAGGGACACAAAAGAGACACCAATGCAACATGAGGTGACTGACAGACCAACCAGAAGAACAAAGCAAACTAAAGTGAAGTGATGGGAGCTGCCTGATACCTAAGTAAGGGCTACATAACACAGAATGGCCAAGTGTAAGAAATATATAATATAAACTCTGAAGCAGTCTGCAACAGTATTAGTAAACTGCTGCATCCAGAATTTGAACTCAAATGGCTGAGTTCCTTTCTTCTGATAACTATCATTATGTCATGCACACCTCCTAACATCATGTTTTGATGTATTTTCTTTATTTCAAATTAAAAAGGTTGCCAGACTGATGTTGCATTAACTAAAATAAGTGTTGATATAGTTGAAAACTATACATTTATATCTTTCTCTATAGAAAACTAAAGAAACTCTTGGCTATATCAACTTTACAGCAAATCAGAAATTGGATTGATGTACAAACTGATTGAAGTTTATTGATTTGAAAAACAAAGTTGTAAATGTTGAATGCAGACAAGAAATGACAGAAAATAATAATAACTGGATTGAGTCCAGAATTGCACTCCATGGCACTTTTGCCAGTTATATAATCCATTTCACCAATGTATACAACTTCCAATATTTTTGGCAGTCAAATGGTATCCAAAAGGGAGGTAATTTGGTTTTCTTGTTTGGGTCTTAGAGATGCAATGAATAGAAAATGGAAACCTTCCTGAATTGGATATATCCAAGCTGAAGCCAAATAGAGTTTTGATAGAAATTTCCCATTCATTGGCAAGAAATACTAGCCCGAGGAGTGTATTTACATATTTCTCTCAGGCCAACTCTTTTCTTCCCATGGGGCAAGGAAAGGTTAAA
Source organism: Sepioteuthis lessoniana (assembly GCA_963585895.1). Lineage (NCBI taxonomy): Eukaryota > Metazoa > Mollusca > Cephalopoda > Myopsida > Loliginidae > Sepioteuthis > Sepioteuthis lessoniana. Next base: position 89,702,202 of record OY757916.1, read on the forward strand.
ATGCCTAATGGATGGGTGATGGATCAATGCCTGACTTGCATTTGTTGGTGTTCGTACAGTTAGGAGATTGTGTTGGCGCTAATCTACAGATATTGTTTGTTCATAAATAGCCCAGTTCCATGTGCACAAATATTCTTGGGTTGATTAAATGGTATTTACAAATATAATGACATAATTATGGTAGTGTGATATCAAAAGAGTACTTCGGCAGCTTTCAGCCAATAGGATTCAAGAATTTATGTTTTCTAGAATTTTAGCTAAGAAGAGTTCAGTATTAAAGTCTTGGAATATATCCAAAAGGTTAATGATTTAATGCATAAAAAGATACTACTCAGTCTTCTCCCAAAAGGAAAAAAAATCTGAATATAAATAAAATATATCAAAACATAGCATTAAAAAATTCTAAATAATTTGCTAAAGTAAGATAGTAGCAAAGAACTGGTTAAACATATTTAAAAAGGAAGTGAATTTGGCTATCTAAGTTCAAATCCTAAACAAAGCTGTTTGCATTTCACATAGTATTAATAATCTTTTTAGTGGTGTGAACCCAGCTATTCTCTTCTCTCTATGAGTAAATAGTTGGGCAGACTTTAACCTTGGTATGACTACCAGTCTATGAGAAGGATAACTGAATTCAAACCAGTTGTAGATCAGTAGAGAAATGGTCTCTGTTAGGCAATCCATACTCAGTAAACATGACATAAGTAGCACACCCATGGCCAGTCCAGTTTGCAGAACATGCATTTTTTTCTCTTTTTGTCATCATTAGGTTTTGTTTCTTTGTTTTAATGGCATATGAATCTTTATGGGTCATTTAATTCCAAAGCTATCCTTGCTGAAGAACAGAAGTGGTACAATTCAACCCATAGCTGGTGAGGGGTGAGAAGATTTCATAACTTTTCCAAGAATATTAGTCCAAAAGGGAAGGTAAGAGTGTGACTGGATTTTATCATCATTAAGCAAACACTTTAAGAGAATAGTGAGTTGAGATTAACATAAAGCTGGCAGCAAAGATGTTGAGAAACAATAAAATTTAATAACTTAAGAAATGAGAAAGAACTTGCAAGTTACAAATGAAATACATTGACATAAAATGTCAGTTGGTTGGTTAATTTTACAGTATGTCAATTCTTATTAGGCTCCTTTATTCCAGAATTATTTTAACAATCATGGTTTCTAATCATACATTTGCTCGGTTGGCTGGGGCTGTAGAATATACCGACTGCTTCTCTGCAGAGGGGTAAGACTCCCCTCACCCCAGCGAGTATCCTGATAATGACTCTAAACAATCAGATAATGAGGTTCCAGTAATGCTGGAGCTTTAAAGAATGCGGAGTACCATTTTATTGCCATTGCTCCCTGGTTCACTCTGGCCCGGAATGGTAGCCCCTGATAGGGTCCTATCAATGGGTTAAATAGAACTAAATCATGGTTTGAGTTTACTGTTTTTTGCATTTAAACTGCGTATTTATGCTTAACTGAATTGCTTGAAATAGAATTGTTTTGACATCGAAACTGTGTACTTATGCTAAACTGAATTATCTGAAATAAAACTGTTTTGACACTAACTGTGTGTATTGCCCAGGCAGCTGGGGCTGTAGAATACACCAACTGCACCTCTGCAGAGAGGTAAGAGTGATCTGTTTGACTAAACTGAATAGCTTGAAATAGAAATGCTTTTTGACAATTAAACGCTTACATTTAAACTGTGTGCTTATGCTAAACTGAATTGTTTGAAATGGAACTGTTTTTGACATTGAAACTCTACTTACACTAAACTGAATTGTTTAATATAGAACTGTTTTGACATTTAACTGTGTGAAAACAAAATATATATTTATACTAAACTGAAGTAGCTGAATTAAAACTGTTTGAATAAACCAAATAGTTTGAAATAGAAATGTATTTGACAATTAAGCCGTGTACTCATGCTAAACTGAATTGTTTGAGATAGAACTGATTATTTGCATAAAAATTGATTTGGTGTTAAATAACCTTCAAAGTTTGATATGCCATAAAACCCAACCAACCAACCAATCAATCTAATCATACATGGTACCAGAGTGCATCTTCCCAATCATTTTAAACTGATAAACACTTTATAATCTCAAATAGAACTGTTTAACCCATGAATTGAACTCTTACAAGTATAACAACTACTGGTTAGAATAGACCTGTAATGGTAACAAAGGGATAACACTACACTTCACAGAACTCCAATACTTACCACTGGATACAGTTTAGTCTCATATCCAGAAGATCCTTTTCTTTATCCTCTTTAGGGAATGAATTCAGCATAATCTTACCCCCAACAAGACAGTAGAAAAATTAAAGGCACAAGAAACAAACATGTTTGATGAAAAAAAAAAGAATGAGTACTCTTTGAAAGGACACATGTAACACCTCTTTACTGTAATGACAGAGTGCATATTCGTCTGTTTGTATCACTGCTTATATACTCAATTCATAGATATTTTTGTAAAGTTCTGTAAACTATTTTGTATTTTTGTAAAGTTCTGTAAACTATTTTGTATTTTTGTAAAGTTCTGTCAACTACTTTTTATTTTTGTAAAGTTCTGTAAACTGTTTTTTATTCTTGTTCTGTAAACTATTTTATATTTTTGTTCTGTAAACTATTTTTTATTTTTGTAAATTCAGTAAACTATTTTGTATTTTAATTCTGTAAACTATTTTGTATTTTTATAAAGTTTGGTAAACTATTTAACAGATTTCAGTCCTTTAGCTCGAAAATTTTTGTTAATATTTGACCAACCTCTCCACAATGGGCAAGATGCAACACAAAGTCAATTTTTAACAGAATACTGTTGGTTTGAATTCAGAGGGTTTTTTTTTCATCTTGACAGGGTTCTGTACCAAGGCTTAAAAACTCAGTTTCTCCAATTATTTACTCATAGCTGGGGGAAGAAAAGAAGGATTCATGACTTTGTTCAGGACATTAGTATCAAATGAAATGCAAACAGGCTCGTTGATGATTTAAACTTGGCTTGTTGAGTCTGTTTCATATGACAACGACTGTTCAATTCCATGTGCCTCCACTAAGAAATGTGTGATTGTTTCATATCTAACTACTGAGGGTAAATATCTGTAATTTAGTGGAAATCAGTCTATATTGCCAATGGCCCTGGAGACTGAGGTTCAACCCTAGGTCAAGTCATACCAAAAACTCAAAAAATGGTACTTGATGCCTCCTTGCTTAACACTCAGCATTATAAGGTACAGATCTAGGGTAAAGTAGAGCTATGCAGGGAAAGGAGTAGTGCCCTCCCCAACTCCTCAGTGTTGTAGCTAATGAAAAGGGAGCCTTCAGGTTGCCCTTCACTACAGTCCCCAACTTTACTTACACCTCTGCATTTTCTCTATTGGCTTTGTAAATCTTACTGCATATTACACAGTGTTTTCATTCAAGAGCCAGATAAATGAGAAAATAATACAGGAATTTCCTTTTTCACTATAGATATAATTTTTACTAAATTTGTAACTAGAAATAAACATCCACATGAACTAGTAGAAAACATGCTGTTCATATATACACATCAGTATGAACTGTTTTAAAAGCATTGATCAGTGAAAATAAGTCATTGTAAATAAAACTTAACATGTGTAATTTGCATTTTATATAATTGTTGTAAAATTTGTCTTATAGAAGATTAATTTTGTTTGACTGGTGAGTTGATTTTTGTGGTATGTCAGCTCTTGCCTGTTTATGCTGAATTTTTTTTCATGAACATGTTTCTGATTTTAAGAAACTAATAATAATCTGCTGTAAACAATTAGAGCTTCAAGTTACTATTTTTTAAACAAATTATTTTCACAGCAATATGGTTTCAAGTATTCTTCATCATCATCATCATGTCGTACTGGTAGCACGGATATCCCTGACCCTCTCTCGCCACTTTTCCCTATGGTTCATCACCTCAGGCAGGTCTTCTGGACAACATCCTGTATCCTCACATAGTTGCTGAATGTATGTTTATGCTGGTCGTCCTGCTTTTGCACGGCTATGTGTGGGGGTCCATAAAGTATTCTTACCTAATGCTAATAATTTTCAAAAAGAACAATTTGATTCATTGATTGGATGTTAAGAGGTACTGCTACTCCAGCTCAAAGTGAACCCATGAATAACGGTAAAAAAAAAAATGACTCCACACACCTCAGAGCTCCAGAACTGGAGCCTCACTGCTGGATGCAGTTTTGTGTTCAGAGGATCCAAATATCAGAAATGAATATTGTGTCAGTATCGCATTTAATCTAAGGCTAACAGCAACAAATAAATGAATTAATACTTTGTTTAATTCTAACAATTTATTATTCAACATGTGAAACAATTAATAACAATATACAGTCCCCACTGTGTATACAGTCGAGTTTGAGGGACTTACCGGAGTACTGAAGAAGATATCTGGTATCTTAGCGTTGTCTTTCTGAGAGCCTTTAACGTCCCCACCTCACGGAACGTCTGGTGGAATCTGCCTGACTGGATTTTGAAATTTTGAGCTAAGACTTCTGGGCTCATCCCGTGATTAGTATATCCAATCACAGACAGCCTCTCCCTCACTTATTTCATACACAGGAATTACCATTTTACTGACCCAACACGAGTAATGTCCTTCATATATTTGAATTTAGAATTTTAATTATATTTTAATTTGATTGAAATTCCCTGTTTTTTTTTGTTTTTTTTCCTAATTACCTTTTATTCATAATTAAACAAATGAGATTGTAAATAACATTTAGCTGAAATCTGTGCAAATATTTTTGAAAATGCTCTCTCTGTTCTACTTTTTTCTCAATTCTCCTTTAGGTTTATTCATACTTGTAAATGTAATTCCTTTCTTCATATAAAAGAAAAGATAAAACTTTTAACGAGACAGTTTGCATGAAATAGAATATCTGACATACATGGGATTAACCAAATTCACAACTGATGGGCTTCATTTTCTTATGGTCATTATCTTCAACTATTAACATTCTTTTCCTGAAGAGGCAATCAGCAACAAGAATTTAAAACCACTTCCAAGATTTTATTATGAAGAATGTTATCAGTATTCTTCTCAAAGTGTCAATAAAAGATAATAAATTAATTTACAAGTAGCTTAATCCTATTTACCCAAACTCCTCCGCTCGGGTAGGATATGACACAAGGTCAATTTTTAAGCGGAGTTTAACAGGTTTGAATTCAGAGTTTTCCTTCTCCTAGACTAGTTGCCTCACCAAGGCTGAAGAACCTAGTCTGTCCTACTATTTACCTATAGCTGGAGGGAGAATAATTGGATTCATACCTTTCCCAAGGGTATTAGTGCTATGTGAAATGCAATCAGTCCGTCCAGGATTTGAACTCGTGTCCATTTCCTATGACAATAACCATTACTCCATGGGCACCTCCCAATTTCCAAGTAGTTTAATGCTTATTCCTGAAACCCTTTGTTTTTTTTAGTGTAATCTAAAGTTCATCATTCTATCTTTTATGCAGTTGTATAGATATCTTTTATTTCAGCTGTGAACAAAAATTTTTGGTGATAAGTTGGTTAGTTGCTTGATTGTGTTTTATAGCATATCAACCCTTGCAGGTCATTTAATGCTAAATCCTGTTTATACATGTATATTTAGAATATTTGATTTGTAAACAAATAGTTTGTAGGTAACAATTACTAAATCAGCCAGAGGTTATTTCTTTGCTCACAGTTAAATGATCCTAAGTATTCTTATAGTATACTAATAATTCGATTTGATATTAATCATTTAGTTACACACAGTTAAATGGCTTCCAGTATGGTAAATGATTAAACAGTTCTATACAACCCATAAATTGGACATTAACAGATACTATGACTCTTTGTCAGAGTGAACTGAAAAGTAATTGCAATAAAGGAGTACACCACATTCCTCAAAGCTTCAGGACTAAAAGCTCACCATCAGATGCAGTCTAGAGTCATATGAAAGATGCTCAGTCGGCAAGTGATCTTTCCCCACTCTGCAGAGATGCAGTTGGTATATTCTACAGTGTCAGCTGTCTGAGTTGTTTTTTGTGATAACATTAATTTTTCATCTTATTTCTGCTTGCTTGCAGTCAGTTATAATCTTTATTATTTTAAGTTTAAAACTCTATATTTGAAGACTGAATTATCAGGGATATTTCTTAATTTCTACTTGATCAGATTTGACTCTCTTACTAAAGATATGATGCTTTAACAAGTCATGTCAGTAAAAGAATATACTTTCTCTAATCTGAAATAACTACTTTTATTCCATTTTTATTTAATATAATACATTAGAGGCACTAGGTACTAGACTCAGCTGCCGGAGTTTAAATCCTGGACGAGGTTGTTTGCATTTCATTTTGTGCCAATAATCTTGTGAGAGGCATGAATCCAACTACTCTTCTCTGTCTACAAATAAATAGGTCAGACTCAGCTCTTTAACTTTGACATAGCAACAGTTATTAGACAAGTAAGACTGAATTCAAACTAGTTTTAGACCTGGAGAGGGATGGGCTCCGCCAAGCTTTTGTTCCCTTAGACATGCTATATGAGTTGTGCCCCATGACCAAATCAGTGAGAAAATTCATTTCTAACACATTTAAAGAATGGATGCAAATAGAGGTGGTATAATGAAAAATAGACTCAGAAAGTTGAATTCAAATTCTTATGAAGGCTATTTGCATTTATTTTACCATTGAACTTAGGTGATGAACCAGTGTAGAAAAACAGCTCTGTGAATGCAAAACCCTATGTAATAGGTATAGCATGATGGCAGTAGACAACACTAGCTCAAGAAAAAAAAAGAATAAAATGGTAGATTGCTGAATCAATTTCTACATGTAATATAATTTTAACTCAGGGTCTCAAATAAAAAGCACCCACTAAGAATCAAACTCGCTTCTCAGTTGTAGTTAATTTATAAGATTAATTTTCCAATCAATGATGTGTTGCTAATGCATTTATAAGCAGAATATTAATCTGCAATTTTCACTAAATGATGTTGGGTTTGATGTGATTCATGTTTATGATTAAATTAAGTATATTGACTATGAAGGTGATTGTGTTGAAAAGTAAGTATTTCTTGTATAAAACATCAGCTGTGTGCAAAAGCTTCTTTTGTCTTTAAAATGTGGCAGGGTAAGGTCCATTACTCCTCCATATCTTAAAAACCTTGAGAAATGTTTGGATCTTGCAGCGAACTGACAAACATACTTCTGGGATATATTGAGTATAGAATATGTTCCCAAAACTTCTTTATTATTTTTATCTAAACTATTCCAACATCTTTGTTACCCTGGAGACAGTAACTGAAGAAAACCAAATCTTTGAAAATAGCATTCTAAAATATTTTCTGACAGCCTGATAGATTGAAACTATACAAAAAATGTGAATATAAATGTACAATATATGCATTTTGCTGAACCCAAGGCATAAAATCACCTCAGATAATTTGGTTTCGGTTTCTTTGTTTAATGGCATATCAACCTTTGTAGGTTATTTAATGCCAAAGCCATTCTCCTAGAAAAACAGTAGTGGTACTATTTAACCCATAGCTGGTAGTATAAGGAGGTTCATACCTTTCTCAACGGAATTTGGCCGAAAGTGAACGTAATAGCGCGACTGGAGTACGAACTCACTTACTACGATTCCGCTGTCCATCACTTTAACTATTACACCCCAAGGACACCTTCCTCAGATAATTTGAGATTCCATTAAAATATCAAGTTATCTGGGGTTGTTTTATGCCTAGTGTTCAGGGAATTGCATGCATTGTACATCTATATTTACACTTTTTGTATAGTTTCTTTAGTTCTTTTTTAGACAGGATTTTATGTTGCCAAGTATCAGGTATGAATAATTTGCATACAGATCTATTTGATCAATCTATGAGACTCTAACAGGTACTATCTGTCTGGATCAGAGTGGACTTGGATTTACTGACTATGAAGAGGTACTCCATACTCCAAATGAGAACACTAGATGCAGTTTAGAGTCATACCCTGAACACTACTTTAAGGAGGGTCTTACCTCACCACACGGGAAACAGTCAGCATAGTCTAATCTTCACTGACAGGCCAGGAAATCTTCTGAGTAAGCAGGTTAATGCATAAACATAAATTTATAGGTGTTAATGTAGGAGGCATTTCAAATAATTGCTTCCTTTTTATAGATCAAAAATAATTAGAAATGGATAGATATTAATAGTAATAGAAATAGAATCAGAAAAACCTTTTAGAAAAAAGGGTTAATAGATCTATGTTGGCAAGCATCAAAATTAAATGGTAAACAGTTTTATGCTTAAGTATTTGTTTAGTACTTCAACGGATCTGTGAGTAACACAATTGTAATCTGTCTCATTATAGATTGGTGGCATGCAGGTAGCCTGTCTAAAAGACAGACTAACAGCCATAGCATCTGGCTGTTAGTGTAATCCATTAGAAGCAATGGCAGCAAGGGGATAATCCGAGAGTACAAACAACTCAGGAAAGTTGTACTTCAGGCAAACAATCATTTACATTACTTCTTGAAACGTACACAACTGTCAATCTAGACTTTGATGCTAAGAGTTTCTGATAGTTTGGTGCAGTAAGCAAAAGTAAATTGGTATTGATTCTTTGCAACTTCTAAACAAAGTTTACTATAATTCTAGAATTTTCTTCATTTCTTCAGTTCCAATAGAACAAAGTTTTTTTTTTCTGGCCTCAAAGAAGACTTAGAAGAAAAGCCTCCTCTATAACCCAATGTAGGTTTTTGCTAAATAGACAACTGGGAAGATGTGTATGTTGATACCACCATCATCATCATCATCATCATCATCATCATCATTCCCAAGACATGCTGATAGTAGGGATTCTTTTGGTTCTCTCTTGCTATCAACCTCTATTGGCAAATCTCTCTTTGTAAGTTCTCCAGATGGCATCCAGGGTATGTATGAAGCTGAGGAATGTACATTTTTGATGGTTGAGCAACAAAGGTATTTTGTGTATAGTCTTCTGGTATATATTAGATTCAGGTATATGCTCAATTATTTATGCTTCATCAAGGCATTGGGCATAACAGTTATCATCTAAGGATATAGACACAATGAACTAAGTTCAAACCCTAGATGAATCTGTTTTTATTTCATTTTTGTACCAATACTCTTAATGATGACATGAATCCATCTCTTCAACTCCCAGCTGTTGTTGTATCTATGTGTAGTATCTACAGGAGAATTAGATTATAAGTTCATCCTTACAAGAATAAATATATATAAATATAGATATAGATATATAAAATATCTAAAGAAGATGAGTAGAGAATGATTCAATTTGAGAATATATTAGAGGATTCTTATAAATCTCTAGGATTGTTCAATGTATGATAATTAATATATGAATTTATAAATTACATACGGAGCAACATTCATTTTTCTTTAAATGAATAAGAATCCATTGAAAGAATATTTCTATAATTTTTTTCTCTCCAAAGTGTGACAGCTATCTGAAGAGGTTGGTTTCTTAAATGTTGTAGGCAGCTGAAATAAATTTATAATAGCCAAATGATGGTATGTAAAATTTTTCTTCCAAATATATATATATATATATATATATGCTTGCAAGCACACACATACACATACACACAAGGTACACACTAAGTCAAAAGTCTGACACTAACATTTTGGTTTAAAACTATTACTCTATTCTATTCTTTCTACGTGATTAATTTTCAGCACTGACTGAAGTGTATTGTCAAAGAAAAATTAATAAAGGTTGAAATATAAATATCTGATGTTTATTATCATTAGTGCAAAGATTCCTTGTCATACCTGGATGCATTTACATTCTACTCCATCAGCATTTTCCTCAGTCTGTGGCTTGAAGAGTAATGGGTCTTACCTTGCCATGATGACCAATGAAATGTTCACAGGGATTTCAAATACTGAATTGTCCTCCGAGACACTATTTCACCCATAGCTATCAAGAATGTAAGAGATAAATTTATACCTTTTCCAAGAGTATCAGTATAAAATGAACACAAATAGCTTCAGGTATATATATATATATATATATATATATATATATATATATATATATATATATATATATATATATATATATATATTTATATATATATAAATAGTTCATTGTCAGTGTAATACAAGTTATCTGAAAAGCAGGAAATACAGAGGAAATTAGACTTGCGGAAATCAGTGTGGAAAATGCTCAGCCAATTACAATATCATTTGGCCTAATCACTGATATTCTGCTGGTGTGCCAATCATTAAAATGGAAAAATTATCAGTAATTGTGAACTGAAGAGAAAGCAAAGGAGTGGAAGAGAGAGAGGGGGGAGCGAGAGAGAGAGAGGGGAGGGAGAGAAAGAGAGGGAGAGACTAAGAAGATAAATTGCTATGAAAGAAAAAGGTACCAGTGCCAAAGATGTTCAACAATGGAAGTAGGAAGAGGAGAGTTAGAAGAAGGAATAGGATAGAAGAAACCCTGAAAAAGAAAGACTAAACTAAAATGTTTTATGTTTAAAAGAAATAGAGATTAAAGGAATAAATGAGTTGTAAAACAAAAACAAAAAAAAAAAAGAAAAGATGGGAAGAAGATAAGGAGAATTGAAGAAATTCAGGAGAAAAATAGTGACAAATAAGAAGTAAAAAAACGAAGAAAAATAAAAGTAAAATTAGATAGTCAGAATAAAATGGAGGGGAATGGAGCAACAGGGAGGAAAATAAAGAAAGCAGGAACTGATAGAGGATGTAGTTGAAATGTTGAAGTGTAAGGTAAAAGAGAGAGAGAAAGAAAAGAATGAAAGGTGGTGCCCAGGTAGGAAAGTAATAGAGAGTTAAATTCAGTAGGGTAGAGATGAATGGATAGAGGGATGGTGGTGGGCAAGATAAGTGGAATATCAAGAAAGCAAAGAGATACAAAAATTTGGCAAAGCTAATAGGATGCAATTTATTTTAAAAGTGTTGGAAAGAAGTGAGAAAATGGTCAAAGTATCTGTCCCTTCCTAGTCACTCTGTCTTCATATCCACTGAAGTAAAAATGAAAAGTTCTTCTCAATTTAATCCTACATTCAAAGATATTAGTTATTTATTAAGCACAACTTAGTTTAGCACAAAATGCCAGTAGTAAGACACTCAATGAAAAACAAAATCACTTTAATAGTAAAATGAAGATTAAAAAAATTCAGCTTTTATACTACTCGAGATCTTTGAACATAGCTCACAGTTCTTTTCACAAGCTGTTAATTTATGATAGCAAGGGTAGGATTTATTTGACAAATAAATCAAACTTTCTGATTGTGCCTATGATTACATATAGATGTCTGTGTGAATATTGAACAATATTACAGACACAGTCATATCACTCATTTATCTATGGCCTTGTGATTATACTTTGTGCATATATTTAACATAACTGATGACTTAATTTTCGAGCCATAGGTAAAAAAAAAACCTAATAAAATCTACCAGGCTATTTTTTCCCTCGAATGTCAACAAAAATAAAACATACATAATAGCCGTGAATGCTGACTGCATCCTTTACAGAAGAGTAAGGCTTCCCCATCTAAAAATATAGATGTCCTGAACACAGCACTAAATTGTATCCAAGAAGGAGTCCTCATGGTGTAATGGTAAAAAGAATTGGCTCAAAGTAAGCAAGTTCAAGCTCCCAACAGTTTCAGACATATACGTTCACTTTCAGATAAATATCCTTGGGAAAGGTATAAACCCCTATTCCTTAGCTCTGAGTTAAATAGTATCACTGCTGTTCTTCTACAAGGGTGACTTTGGTATTAAATCCCCCACAAAGGTTGATATACCATTAAACAAAGAAACTAAACCAAACCTACCCTGTATCTTGTGGTGAGGCTTCACTTCTGGAGAACTAGTGGGTGCAGATTATTCCTACATTGCTATTACTCTCAAGTCCTTTCTTTGGTCCTTTTTGCAGGGCCCCATATATTTTCCCAATATTAATGGATAGGCATTCAATTTGGATTAAGAAGAAGAGAAAACAGAATAATTGAACAAACATATATTTAAAAAATACGAAGTGTGAGTTGCAAACTTAATGGCTTTGTGGCCAGACTTATTTGCTGAGATCCATCTTAGAAGTGGAGTAGACATCCACATGATTTCGCTTCCAACGTACAAGTGATATAAATTGAAAAAAGTCAGATGAGTGCCAATCCATGCCAAGGGTTGATAATTAATCTTATATTTTCCTATATCTCTAACCTAATGTGATGGTATCTATTATCGTACCATCTATGGATCAAATAGATCTGTTTTCAAATTACAGTTACAAATATTATTATCTATTCAAAGAATAGTTGCTCAAAGCTGTACTTGTTTACAAAAGACTGTTATTAATAATCTACTAAGATTATTATCTTTAGTTAGATTATTATCATCAGTTACACGAAGCCATATAATTGCTTTAAATAATTGAAGTTTTATAAGCACAAGAAGTATAAGTGATAAGAATTAGCAATTAATATAACAAAAACTTTATTATAATAAAAAATGTAAATGAACTTATATCCTGAGTACAAAAATGAAGATATATGAAGGTAGTCCTGTCATAAGTGTATAATGGAAATTATAATATTCTTCAGTACTTGCTGGTAAAAATTCTTTCCTTTGTCATGACATTTAACTAAGTTTTTAAATGACATGTCTGTAATGTTGAAATAGCTTTATTAAAAAGTGCTTTAAAGAATACTTGGTCTTAAGAAGTTATCACAGCATTCATAATGTTTGCTTTAGTGTTGAAGCAACTTGATTTGGTATTAAAGTTTAAAGATATAACTAGTTTGGTTTGGTTTGGTTTGGTTTTATGGCATATAAACCATTATAAGTTATTTTGTGCCAAATCCTCTTTACATACATGGTGCATTCAATAAGTTTCTAGAGTTTTTTTGTATGACTGACTAATTTTTATGATTTCAGGTTCAAATGAGCCGCTACAGCAGCAATTGGAATTCACCCAACTAAAGACTAATTGTCACAGCTGGTGAATTTCAAAAATGCAATCTGGACATGAGGAAGAACGATTTACAATAAAATTGTATTTTAAACTTGGAAAAAATGCCACAAAAACGTATGGAATGCTTCAGACTGTTTTTGGAGCATCTTGCATGAATCGAGCATCAGTTTTTGAGTGACATAAGAGATTCAAGGAAGGCAGGGAGTTTGTAAAGGATGATGAGAGGTGTGGCAGGAATAAGGAAGTCAATACACCAGAGCTGATTGGCCAAAGGGTTAGGGTTACTATGATGAGGTTTTAAGGGAGCTCAGGAAGAGATTCCATCAGAAGAGGCCAGCACTCTTCAAATCGGGTCAGTGGCATTTCCACCAGGACAGTGCACCAGTCCACAACTCCAGCTTTGTCACAGACTATTTGACTAAGATGGGCATCAAGACAGTTCCTCAGCCTCCCTATAGTCAAGACCTTGCTCCCTATGACTTTTGGTTATTCCCTAAGCTCAGAGTCTGTCGTTATGAGACAATTGAGGAGATGAAAGAGGCTCTGACAAAGGTCATTGACACGCTTACACAAAAGAACTCCGATGGGGCCTTCCAGAAGTTATTGGAATGGTACAATAAGTGCATTGCAGCTGGAGGAGATTACTTCAAAGGGAACTAGAGTTTTATGTGTGTACAATCAATAAAAGTGCCCATATGAAAAAAGTCTGGAAACTTATTTAATGATCCTTGCATATATCAAATATATATGATTGGAAACATATTTTGTCATTAAATTTTTTTAATAAGCCTAAGCTCATAGTTTAGCACACAGTTAAATGGCTCTATGTATTGCTATGTATCACTAATCATTCAATTAAACATCAGTCATTTGCTTACACACAGTTAAATGAACAAACAGTTTTATTCAAAACAATTTAACTTAGCCTAAATCATTCATTTTAAATGTCAAACAGTTCTATTTAACCTATAGATAGGACCCTATCAGGTGCTACCACTCCAGGCCAGAGTGGACCCAGGAGTGATCGCAATGAATTCCCCAACTGTAGCATTACTGGAGCCTCACCATCAAACTGTTTAGTATGAAATTCAGGACAATCATTTGTGGGGTCTTATCCTTCTGCAGAGATGCTCTCAGTGTATTCTTCAGCCGCAGCTCACTGTGCTTAAAGTGATAAAAGATGTGTAGCAGTCACAGATCTATTTCCTTTCGCGAATCAATGCCCCCACCAAGAGATTCGGTCACTCACAAACCAATCAACTGGCAGAGCGCATTAATTCCTTCTCCCTCTCGGGAACTATTTTTCTAGTCCCTTTTGGTTGAACGGACAAAGACAGAGAGCCTTCAGCCAGCAGTAGAAACACATCTCTCTCACATGACTGCCACTGATTCCACTTGGAACCCTTCGCTCGCTGCTAGCTTCGCACACGCTTCCTACAAACCAAGGACCAACATGCAGAGGAAATATATATCATTAAAAACAAGAAAATTAATAGATATACTCCATTATAAATTTATTACACCAACTGACTCTTCAGATGGATTTAAATTGAAATTTCTATTCAAATCCATCTAAAGAGCCAGTTAATAGGTTGGTGAAATAAACTTATAGTAGCGTGTATCTATTAATTTTCTTGTTTTAGTGATATGTATATATATATATATAGTTAAATAAAACTGAGATACTGATGACATTGAATGAATTTAAAACAGAAAGCTAATAATGGAAATATTATCAATAAAATATAATATGAAGAAATAAAAATTTCAAAAAATGACTAAAGGCATTTCAAACCATAATCACAATTTTCAAAGTTATTTCTCCTAAATTTAGTTTTTTTTTGTTTTGATATGTACGGCTTCTACGTTTTGTTGTCAAAGCTTATTTATTTTGTGTGCTATTATAGTAGTGTTTTATTTTATTTTGTGTTTACGTAATTTTTTAATTTATGAAAATGCTAAAAACTTTAAAAAAAAAACAACACTTTTTACACTTGCAGACAACTCCTGATGATGGCCTATAATAAGTCCAAAAGCACTCGAGACAATTTTGGTAAATTCATCTACCAATTCCAACCTAAAAACAAGACTCATGTCTGGAAACTTCAAAATATCTTAATAAAACTATATTGACAAAATGTGTCTTCATTATTTTATCAAACATGTATATATGTATGTGTATGTTTATATGTGTGTGTGTGTGTGTGTGTGAGTTATTATTTATATAATACTTTTCATTTATGAAAATAATCTAATTATCAAGGAATCTAAAAACCAATTGTTATTTTCAGTTTGTAAATGAAAGATGTTTATGCATTTGAGGATTTTGCAATTCTTGCAATCATTGTTAATAAAAATAAAATGCTTGATTTTACCATTTTTTTAAAATACAAGCTAGGTCTAGATTTCTAAAGAAAAGTCATAAAAACTATTTAAAAAATGGCATTCCTTTTAAGATTATCATGTTTGTCTTGATTTTTATGTAAATTTAATAGAAAACACTTGTGATAAAATCTATTTAAAGTGGTCTATTTACCAACGTTTATTCAACATTATGTCTCTTCTTATTCCCTTGTGTATTCTATAATTCACTGAATCCATAATATAAAATAATTTTATTATTTTTATACATTTACCTCAGAAAGTTTTTATGCACATATATTACTGTGAAGATGTTTAGGGTAAAAGTACAATATAGAAGAAATAAGACAGTCAAAATAATAGAAAATAATAGATTTTTTATTTTAAAAAACAAAACAAAACTGTAGAAACTTATTGACTGCTTTATGACATCTATTTTGCACAATAAATGTGTAAAACCTGCCTTCAGATATGGAAGCCCTATAAGTATATTTTTTTATCATTACTTCAGATTTTATCCTTTAAAATTCTTTTGAACAATGTTTTAGAAATTTGTTTATTGTTTGAGGTAGTATTTAGTGATAAAAAAATTAATGCTTTGTTTTGGATATGCTTAAGGAGAAGTACTCATTTAATATGCAGCAAACCAAGTAAATGTTTTTTTACATTTACGTTGGATCATATTGTGCTATATTGACTTCTTTAGAAAGGCTAGATCGGGTTTTCTGCTGCTTATTTTAATAAAATATACAAACCAAAAGCAAATAATGCAACTGATTCAATAATAGACATAGAACACAATTTGAAAATAAGGCATTTTAGTTTAGGCTTGAGTTGTGTTTCTATAAACTCACATTCATGAATGATTCACTTTGCGGTGGAGCACTTAGAGCCACGGTTCTCATCATAAGAAATGGATTCAGAAACCCGAGTTCAAATCCTGGATGAAACTATTTGTGTTTCACTTTGTGCTAATTCCCTTGAAAAAGGCATGAATCCATCTGCCTCCAACTATTTCATTATGATATAAATTCTTTATGTACGATCATTCAACTTCACCTTAAATTATGTTTTTATTAATTAACAATTATTCAATGAATTATTTGGACTAATCTGAATATTTGTTGTGTTGATCGCTTTTTTGGTGGATTTTCAGAAATGATTATTGAACTTTCTTAAATGAATATTACATCTATTTAACTTTAAACATAATCTTTTAAGTTGCCAATAATGTGTTCGATGAATTTTTCTAAAGGAATCTGAACTGCTATCAAAGAAGATTTAATTAGATAAAATAAGTATTTGTATCTGAATATTTTTAGAGTATTCTGATATTTTCTTTATATAGACTACATGCTTGGTATAATGACTATCAAGCAAATCTAGCTGACCATTGATAGTAAGTTTGATTTTCGTGCATGCTTCATAATTTTGGGCTTGGGCCAAACTAAGCTAAGTTTAGTAGATGACAATAACAGTGTTGTAGGTAAGAAAACGGGAATAATTGATGGAATAAATTCTAAATTTAAATCATTGTCAACATATTATTAACATAGAATTACAACATATTCTTTTCAATATGTGAAAGAAAGCTTTACTAGATAATTGATTCATATTGAATAAAGTATGAATAAAAAGCAAATGATTGAATGAAAGAAAATTAAACTAATTCAGTCATAGTAATGATTAACTAGTATTTGCACCTTTCACTGATTGAAAATGCAAATCCTCATTTTAAAGGCCAATATATGGAAAAAATATTTGAATAAAAAAAAATCCTCCTTGATGTCAGACAATATGGCCATTCTAGTTTTACAATTTCTTTGTAAAGTTTCTCTCCTTAACATTGTTGTTATTTTCATACACTAAATACCAGCTTTAGATGAACTGTAGAAAATCATGTACAATATGAGTGAAATAAAATAATGGTTGTTGAATGTGTGGTGGTGAATATGTATTTGACTAGTCAATCATCATTTAGCAAACCTACTCTCAGCCTCCTCAAGGGAGAAAAATGACAAACAAAACAATCATTAAAAAAAACTTTCAAGATAAAAGTAAACAATTAGTATTCTGTTTGAGTATTTTATAATATTATTGATTAATAACATTTGCTAATGAGTGGTATTTATGTCTCTGTATGAAAGGAATATGAGTGTTTATGACCTTTGATTATGGGTTTCTTGTTGGCAGGTAAGCAATGAAAAGTAAAGAGAAGAGCAAGAAGTTTATTCATGCGTATTTTATATACAGTAACTATTTGTGGATAAAATGCCCTTATCTATAACATGCACACCTAATTTGGATGATGAAATTAAGGAAAGACATTCTTGTTTATGAAATACACTGACATTTTAGAGTTTGTAACAGCTAAATTTAGCATTTGTTCAACTGTTTAGTTTAAATTTTGTCTTAAAACCCAAAATTCATTGGGGGTGTCCTTGTGGTGTAATGGTTAAAGCGATGGACTGCAGAATTGTAGTACACGAGTTTGTACTCCAGTCGTGCTATTACATTCACTTTCAGGCAAATACCCTTGGGAAAAGTATGAACTTACTTATCCTCCCAGCTATGGGTTAAATAGTACCACTATTGTTCTTCTAGGAGAATGGCTTTGGCATTAAATAACCTTCAAAGGTTGAAATGCCATAAAAGAAACCAAACCCAAAACAAAATTTATGCAGTACTTAGAGCAAACATGCAGACATGCCACAAGCTTATGGTGAGAATATGTTCATATTAAGAGAAACAAAATTATAAACAAATTTACATTTCTGTGGATATCTCTTAGTTTGGATTAAAGATATAACTTCCTTTCACTTATCCCATCCAAAACATGGTGAGTCATGTAGATGGGAAAAAGGCAATGATATAGTTCTCATGGATGATACACATTTCATACTTTTCAGCTGAAATATCTTGAAAAATAGTGCATCTAATATCAAATTAATTACAGTGATATAAACACAATCGGTAAAAACTGAAGTGCTGTCAAACAAGATTTCTCTGGAAAATATAAATATTTAGATCTTAAAGAATTTACAGTATTCTGATTCTTTATTTGTATAGATTAGATGCTAGTTATAATTGGTTTCAAGCAAGGTTAGCAGACCATTGCTAGGAGCTGCCCTGTAGCTGGGTGTTCCAATATGCTGACTATACACTGCAAAAGAGTAAGCCCCCACGAAAAGTATGGCATGGTTCCAGTTCTGGAGATCTAGGAAGTATGGAGGTGCCCGTCGTGTAATGGTTATCGTCGTAGGAAATGAACATGGCGACACGAGTTCAGATCCTGGACGAGACTGATTGCATTTAACATAGCACTAATACCCTTGGGAAAGGTATGAATCCAATTATTCTCCCTCCAGCTATGGGTAAATAGTAGGACAGACTGGGTTCTTCAGCCTTGGTGAGGCAACTAGTCTAGGAGAAGGAAAACTCTGAGTTCAAACCTGTTAAACTCTGCTTAAAAAATTGACCTTGTGTCATATCCTGCCCGAGCAGAGGGGATGGGTAAATAGGATCTAGGAAGTATGGAGTACTTTTTTATTGCCATTACTCCCAAGTCCACTCTGACCTGGCATGATAATACTGATTAAGGTCTATTTTGTGGGTCAAATAAATTTGGTTAAAAATAATTAATATTTGAGGCAACTGTGCACAAAAATATCCTCTAAAGAAACAACTACCTAAAAAGTGGAAATGTGAATGTAAAATGAACCTGATTCCCGAACCTCCAGGCATAAAATAACCCTAGACAAGTAGACTTGCCATTACGATTAATCCATCAATCATTACTTGTGAAACTGATTCTCGCTGAATGCCTCATAATTCTGATCTTGTACCAAAATAAGCCAAGCTTTGTAAATGACAATTACAGTACTGAAAGTCATCAAACAGAACAAGTTTTAAGAATCAAAAATTTTATAACATTGATTGTTTGGATTTTAGCTAAATTTTCTTATTCTAATTACATATGTACACTGATATATATATATTTATATCAATTTGTATTTCTCTCTGAACAGTGATTAGCAATAAGACATTAAGTCTGGAAAGTGGGAGGATTTAGGAGAAAAGGATGCCATTACTTCAGTGACCCAGAAAATAAACTCATCAAATAATTGCTTGCAAGATGAATGCTTACATATGCTGAAATAAGCATTATAATCATAAAGAATTCAATAATTAAAGAAAAGAAAGGAATTTTTTTTTATAGAAATGGAACTATTTAACCACCATCAAACTATTTTGATTTATGGATGCCTATACAGTGAAAAAGTTTCAGTAAAGTTATAATAATTTTATTGCAATACAAAATCACATTACTCAATGTAAATAGGCAAATGTTTACAATAATATTCTATATTTCTTATTACAATATATTGTCTTAATGTATTATAAATAGAGTCATATAATCTTTCATTGGCTGTTTTTTTTTTCTCATGAATAGATGCCATGCTTCTAGATAAGTAAGACTAGTTTCCTGACTGAACTATTTGATCCCTCCAGTTGATCAATGCAGTTCTTCAAAATGAAATGCACCACTGAGCAATCTTTAGTCTCATCCACCTAACTTCACATCCATCATGCTGCCTCCCATGGTTTCCATTGATATATGGTTGTGTGGCTTGTATAATATTCTTCTCCACGCTTAGAGACTGTTATCTAGGTTGGTGTTACACTTAATATGCTTCTGATAATATGAGTTTTCCTTCTTAGGGAAAAAATGTTTTATTTTTACACCTTGAATTTTCTTAAGTTTTAACCTAACTCTGTTAAGTATCCTTTCTTTAATTATTTTGACCAGGATTTGTGGATTGATCCTATTACAATTGATGATTAATTTACTTTTTTGTACTGTGGAAGTATTAAGAAAATTCAGCATGATAAACATTGTTGCTTTTTTGGCAACACTGTTTTTGATGATGACGATATATCCAACAAACCCTTATAATTTAAACCAATTTTGCATATTGATTTTATTCTTACTTTAAAAATTAACCTTCAATTTAGTTATTGCCCTTTTCTTTTGGCTTTTTTCTTTTAACTATGATATTGTTTTTTGAAGTGTGTTAAATTCTTGCAGAGTTTTTTGAGCATTGAAATTTATGCAACATATAGCAAATACAGTTTTCCATATTTCAGCAGAACTATCGTTTTCAACATTATAATGCTTACGAAATATTTATGCAAAACTAGTCAAGATTTTCTCTTACCATGAAGTCAAAGGATTCAATTTTTCCTTAATTTGCATTCTGCCCACAACCTATTTTATATCTATACTGAATGTCTCTCGGGTAACCATTTTAATTTTCTTGAAAAACATGTGTTCAGGGCTTGGGAAATAAAAAGGAATATAGCGCTTTCTTTTTCATCTTTTCTTTTCTTTTCTTTGATTATCTTTTTGCCGGTTAACTCACTGTGGTATTCTTCATTGTGATGAATTAAATTCATGCATAGTTTTTGAGCATTGAAATATTTACAAATATAAAATTACAGTTTTCCATATTTAAGTAGAACTAGGTTTTCAAATTTTAAATGCATACAAATAGATTATCAATCACTTGGGAATCCAATCTCTCCAACAAAATAAAATGTGTGTGTCAATACTTCTGTATAGATGCACCACATGAACACTGATGAAATACATGGAGAAAACACTAGATGGGAAATACACAAGAAAATAACATGCTGTTTTGAACAAATCCTGGAAGTAACACCTCACAAAACAGCTGCTCTATGCCCACTTAGCTCATATCTCACAAACCATACAAGTAAGACAAACAAGATATGTGGGGCATTGCAGTTGAAGCAAGAAAAAACCCTTTAGCATTGTTTTCTCTTGGACTCCAACACACAGAGGTGACGCCAATGTTGGTTGACCTGCAAAGACTAACTTACGTCAACTCTGTACAAACACTGGACATAATTTGGAAGAACTGCCTGGAGAGATGGATGATAGGAACAGATGGCAAGAGAGAATTAGGAAACTCCATGCTGCCAGCAGAGTTCGATGATTATGTTGATACTATGTACATGTATTATCATAAATTGATATATCATATACTATATATCATATATATATTATATTATGATATTTCATGATATATTGTAATAAATTTGCAACTTAAAAACAAATAACAAAGACTGCATCAAGATATTCTACATAAGTGAGAGTATGTAAGCTGCAAATACATATAAACTAGAACAAGAAAGCCTCATATAAATTATAATATACAACCAGGATATAGGAATGGAATTTGGGTTTGAAAAATTATAATATGCGGCCAGTGTTAGATTGTTTGGGTAGATCTCCTACTAGTGTCGGCCATCTACAAATAGTCTGCAAATATTTGTAGACTTTCCCATCTGTGGATTATCCAATGAAAGGCAACTAAAATAGAAGCAGTAGATTAGCCAATCAGATGCCACTAAGTCACATATAAACAATGGCAATTTAACAGAGTACAGACTTAATGCAGCCTAGTTACTTAGAAGGACTATCTTGTATCACTCAACCTGAAACAAGATGGCTACCGAAATTCCGACAACCAGCATATAGGAATGGAAATTGGGTTTGAAAAAAGTGCTATGCTGATAATGAAAAACAGAATGAGAGAAACAATCGAAGGACTAGAACTACAAAATCAGAAAAGCATCAGAAGTCTTGAAGAAAAAAAAATACAATTCCTTTGGAATATTGGAAGTGGATATCATCAAACAAACAGAGATAAAACAAAAAGTAAGGAAAGAGTACGTCAGAAGATAAGAAAACTTCTTAATATCAAGCTTGGCAGTCAAAATCTCATCAAAGGAATAAACACCTTGGTAGTCCCCTTTGTAAGTTACAATGAACCATTCTTAAAATGGACATGGGAGCAACTCAGACAAATAGACCAAAGGGCAAGGAAATTGATGATGTACAAAGCATTACACCTGACATAAATATACAATATGTGTCAAGAAAAGGAAGAGGGAGTGAAATCAACATTGATGATTGCTTTGATGCAACAATTCCAAAAAGAGCCAAGAGAAACCAATTACAGTTGCCAGTAACAGCAATAGCAACATCAGGAGAAACAGAATTTTTCTAGAGGACTGAAAAATCTGTGGAGCATGAAGATGCTCTTGGAATAGTCCCAAAGGTCCTGAAAAAGAGACTTAGGTAACTGGAGTTCAGAGTAAGAATCACCACCATTCAAAACACAGCACTGTTAAAATCAATTAGAATACTTAGAAGAGTCCTAGATACTCGATGAGACTTATTGTCACTCAGAATTCAGTGAAAAACCACCAGTTAAAACCAGTGCAAAAAAGGTTCGAAAATTTTAAAATAATATGAAGTATTATATACACACATTATACACATTTGGATATATACTATCAATACAGACTATCTATAATGTAAAATTGATTGACATGCTTTTATTATAACAATGTTAATAAATCACATTACAATATGAAGTATTATGAAATATTATGAAGCACATATATATATGTAAATATATATAGTAGTAAGTAAGTTTGTGAACATAGTCAAGGGTGACCTGAATGCTCCCTTTGTAATAGCTGCTACACCGAGGTGTAAGAGAAGGCACTACTCCTTTTCCTGGATTGGTCCACTTACCCTTGAACCATACCTTATAATGCTAAGTGTTAAACACTGAGGCATCAAGTACCTTTTTTGAGTCTTTGGTATAACTCGATCAGGGATTGAACAAGCTATCCACTGCGCTAATGGGCTGGTATATATATATATATATATATATATATATATACAGGTGTATGTGTGTGTGTCCTAATAATTCATTATATGATATATTGTCATAACATTGTAACTTTACATAATCAGAAAAACAAAATATTACTTTAATGAAATTTGCACAATTGATAGCATGTCAGAAGCAAACTGTCAACTTTCAAACAAAATTTAATTGATAATCTAAATATCTCTATTTGAATATTTTGTGATCATTATTGGTCTTTATTTGGATAAATTATATATGGTATAATGGCTTTCACTGCAATTGAGTTTGAATCTCATTGGATACCTCAGAATTTTGAAGATTTGGCAAAATAAGCTAAGCTTATTAAATGATGGCCCACTTGGCTGGGGCTATAGAATACATCTTTCCTCTCTGCAGAGATAATAAAGGGTAAGACTCCCCCAAAGAGTGTCCTGGATATGACACTAAACAATCTGATAGTGAGGCACAAGGGATGCTGGAGCTTTGGGGAATGCAGAGAACCCCTTCATCATCATTGCACCCAAGTCCACTCTGGCCAGAAGAGGTGGCAAACGACAGGGTCCTATCAATGGGTCAAACAGAACTGTTTAAACTATGTGCAAACTGAGTGCAAACAAATGACTTATGCTAAACTGAATTATTTGAAATAAAACTGTGGTATCATTTAACTGTGTGTTAGCAAATGGCAGATGTTTAATTGAATTGTTAGTGTTAAATGGCAATACTTAAAAACATCTGTGTGTAAACAAATGATTAATAGTAAATAGAATGTGTACAAAAAATGAATGTAAATAGAATGTAAATGAATGTAAATAGAATGTAAATGAATGTAAATAGAATGTGTACAAAAAATGAGTTCAGGCTTGTCATCAAAAATGTGTTTTGAAATCATATATTTAATATCTATGTATAAAAAAGATTTGGCATTGAATAACCTATAATTGCTAATATGCCATAAAAGTAAAGCAAAGCCAACCAAACATCACTAGATAGCAACTACAATGCAGTAGGCAACCAGCTAAGAGCTTGCTGATTGAATTATCAAAAGTTCCCCCCCACACACACATATTCAAATATATATATATATATATATATATATATATATATATATATATATTTTTTTTTTTTTTTTTTTTTGTACATCCAAAGAGAGAATAAAAATATTTTAAAATATGTAGGTCCACAAAGAGATTTGTATTTTTTTAATTCATTTATTTATTTTGTTCTTTCATACATGTATGTTTCCCACTTGTTGTTTTCATCCATCAGAGAACATATACGGCACAAGGCTTTGTTAATGGGATCCTCAATGAGACTTGAACTCACTTGTGTTTGAGTACTCCATTAACAAAGCCGTGTGCCATATATGTTAACTGACGAAAGCAACAAGCTGGAAACATACATGTATGTAAGAACAAAATATATAAATAAATTCAAAAAATCCAAATCTCTTTGTGGACCAACCAATTTTCAAAAACATATATATATATATATATTTAAAACACAAAAGAGAGAAACTGGATCTTTTTTAATAACACAACAAAATAATGTTATACAGACCAATTATATGAAAGTAAAAGCTGGTGGAAAGCAACAATGTAGATTACATAGCAATGGAGAGAAAACAAGTGAGTGCCACAAACTAGCACAAATGGAATACAAGACTAGGCACAACTGGTTGGGGAAAGTGATCCATTGGGAATTGAACAAGATAAAAATTAAACCATACAAACAAATGTTATATGGACCTACAAAAATGTTTACTAGAGAATAAGATGCATAAAATTCTCTTGTAATTTGAGATAGAAATGGATTGTTTAATCCCAACTAGAATCCCAACTAATTAACAAGAAAAGAACTTATCATTTGATGGTGTTTGCAGGAACTGCAAACCACAGAATGAAAATAAAAGAAAGAGAGAAGATACAAAAATACTTGGATCTTACCAGTGAACTAAAAAAGAACAAAAAAACTGTAGAAAATGAGGTTGACAGTGAGACTAATTGTAGTTGGTGCACTTGGAACAGTTCCTAAATGCTTGAAATAAAGACAGGAAGAATTAGAAATCTGAGGAAAAATCTTGACTGTAGAGGTAACAGCATTGTTAATATTGGTTTGATTACTCAGAAGAGACCTGGGGACCAAAGGAGACTTGTAGTTACTCAGACTCTAACTAATCTTACAAGGAATAGGTTGGGTTTGGTTTCTTTGTTTAATGGCATATCAACTCTTTTTAGGTTATTTAATGCCAAAGCCATTCTCCTAGAGGAACAGTAGTGGTACTATTTAACCCATAGCTGGGAGGATAAGGGGCTTCATAGGGGGTATTTGCCCGAAAGTGAACGTAATAGCGCGACTGGAGTACGAACTCGTGTACTACGATTCCGCAGTCCATCGCTTTAACCATTACACCGCGAGGACACACCCTTACAAGGAATAGTAGCTATATATTTTAACAGAATGATATGAAGTATTACATAATATAACAGTATAATATGAAGTATTACATGCAAATATTTGAATATATATATATATATATATACACACACACATATACATGCGTATATATATTTGTATATTTTCAAATAAAGAGTGCTCAGTATCAATGATAGATCATATCTAATTTGGGATCTCTGGAATACAGAGTCAATGGTGCCTGGTGAATATTAGTTTCGCTGTTGATTCTATGTCAATGCTATCTTAAATTTGATATATATATATATATATACGCACATATATATATATATATATATATATATATATATATATATATATATATATATATATTTGTATATTTTCAAATAAAAAGTGCTCAGTATCAATGATAGATCATATCTAATTTGGGATCACTGGAATACAGAGTTAATGGTATCTGGTGAATATTAGTTTCACTGCTGATTCTATGTCAATGCTATCCTAAATTTGATATATATATATATATATATATATATATATATATATATATATATATATATATATATATATATATATCATTGTACTTCATTGTATTATATATTCTCATAATATTCTAACTTTACTTTATCACAAATTACAAAATAATACTTCAAGAAATTATACTCAGTGGATAGCATGTCAGCTGCAAATATGTGTAATGAATATTCAAAGGTCTCGAAATAATTCTGGATATCAACAATTATGATATTATTGGAATATAATTTTATAAATAGGAAATTCCATCAAATTAAAATTAAAAGATCTGAAGAAGCAAAACAAAAGCAAAATGAAGAACACCATTCAGCAATTCATTTGTGGAAAAATATTTTTCTCTCTTTTCATTCAGATTGTTTTGCCAATCATGTTCCTCAAGACAATGAAAAGTGACTTTACTGCATTTTTTTTATTTGCTTATGTTTAGAATTGACAAATCATGCATAATATAAAATTAATGGTATTCTCTGTGGAATTGGTTAGGTGATGAAGACCACCAGTGAGTAATAAAACAGAAACTCTAATGTAAGGAAGCAATGAATTTAAAATGAAAACTTTGCAGAAAATAAGATCCGATAAAACGTTTTTAAAAAAAGAAAAGAAAACTAAATAAATATATAAAAGACTAGAAAATTAAATAATAAATTTGCAGGAACTGAGTTTCAACAAAATGAGCATCTTCACTGTTGATTTGATTTAAGGTGTGAGCATTCCAAACAAAACTGGCCATTTTTCAACATGATTAATAATTTTCTCTCCTTCGGGTTAATCAGGAGGAAACACTGAGGTCAACCACCAGTCTGTGGATTGAACCACAAAAATAAATAGCTTTTTTCTTTCCCTCAGTTTTTTCCTTTCTTTTCCATTTTAATTATTTTTTTAATGAAACAGAAGCTGAAAGTGTTCAATTCATGTTTGTCATTATTCATTTTTTTACCGAAAAATAATAACTGTGGGTGTTAAAATGATGACATCCAAAATTTGACTGAAAAAAAAACAAAAAAAACAATGAAAAAATTACCTGCAAGTAAATCTAAAATTGTCTTGTCAAAAAGAACAGATAATCAGAAAATATCAAATTCATCATGATTTCTGATTAGAGTGTTTGTGAAATCAGTTTGCTTGGATAAAACTTCCTTCACTTTAACCTTTAATGGCAAACCAGTTTGAATAATTACCAATGTTTTAAACCTTGATTAATAAATGATAAATTGAATAAATATGAAACCAATCACCTGCTTTAGAAATTTATAAGTTTCCAAGTTCTTTAAGCCCTTACATACTGGGTGTGCATATGTCACATGTACCCCATAACCAGAAATGCAGGATGAAAGCCATATGCTGCATCCTTTGCATGTCAAAAGATTAAAAATAACATGATATGTCAAATTATGCATAATACCATGGTGGTTTCATTGAAGATGATTTATTAAAATCATTTTGAAAGATAGATTGATTGATTTTAATTGCATATCAACCTGTCCAGAGTTATTTTATGCCTGGAAATACATTCATATATACAGTTTTTGTGCATTTTCTTTAGAGTTTTTTTTTTTTTGCACATGGTCCTCTTAAATACAAATAATTTTTAACTGATCTATTTGACTCATAGATTTGATCCCAACAGGTTCTATCACTCCAGGTTAGAGGTGACCTGCAAGTAATGGCAATTAAAGTGTGCTCTATACTTCCCAAAGCTCCAGAACTGGAGCCTCACCATTTGACCATTTAGTATCATGCCCAGGCCCCCTTTTTTTGGATTTCTTATCTCTCTGTAGGAGATATTGTCAGAATATTAAAATCTTCTCTCACAAAGCAGTCAGACCTTTTTTTGTCACAAGTTTTTCATCAATGTTTTTCATCAAAGGTATAGATGAATATACCTACAGTAGTCAAATCTGCCTTCTTCTTTATTGTATGATGTACTAATCAGAAAATAAAAAATAACTAATAAGTATATAAAAAAACACACTTTTAAAGGCTTCTTTGAACCAAATACTAACAGTGTGTTTGCTGCCATGAAAATTATGTATTAGGTTATAAAGAAAATCCTATCACTTGTTTTCCTATGTAAATTTTGAAGCTGTTAATGACTATATAAAGCACAGTTATACATATCCTATTGCGTCCTAATGTAAGTGGTTCCTGCAGGGCAATGTTTACAGAGTAAGGCTCGCAAATCATTTCTGGTGAGTTTGATTCTCACCTGATTCCTTATCATTTAAGCTTTGAGCCAAACTAACCAAAACTTAAGGAATTAAATCTTACTGTTTTGTCTTTACTCTTTTATTAGAAGAATATTTAATGTCAGGTTAAATAACTTTTGAATTAACATCGTATCTAATGATTTTATTGATTGGGCCCATAGTTCGTTCTTGACCAGTTCACTAAGAGTCACAATCAGCTTTAAAATTTGAGAGAGATATTTATACTTTCAATAAAAATACAGTCTTAAGTATCTGGAAATACTAGCAATAGTTTGCTCAGTTTCACAAAAGAAATTTTGCCCTCAAAAATTCCCCTCATTCTCGAGGTCAGACTTCAACTAAGAATCCAACCATAATAATAAAAGCATCTTAAACTAATGGCATGATAACTCAATAGCTCAGTACAATCTATGTTACAATCAGAGAATACTTCCAGGAACTTGGTAAAGTAGCTTTGCTTGGGTTCCAAATGATCTGTCTGATCCTGAACTTAATCAGTGAGTCAACATCTGTTCAACATTAAGAACAAGATATACTACCAAACCTGTTCTGTAAAAGATACGTAATGGTCCCTAACCCAGGTGTTTTACCAAATTTTAAAAACAGAGAAAGACCCATGTGCATCATAATTTCCAAAAATAACCTTTCTCTATGTTGCCAGCAAAGAGCGATTGGGTCTGAATAACAGAATCCACCATGCTAATCCGCAGCCAAAGAAGATAGACATAAATTCTCCTGGCTGAATCAGAAATATCAGTCCTAAATTTCACAATGATAACAAAGTTTTATTCTCAAAGGAATTCATGACTGACATGCAAATAAACCATTAAAAAGGATACTTCAAACATTTATTTACCTTGTACACAAACAAAAATTAATACTTACACAAAATGTATTTTGTAAATTACTATTATTGCTAAAAATAATGTATAAAAAAGACATTTATTTAAACCAAATTACTATTTGTTTTGCTGTTTGTTTATTTATTTCATTTTCTATAATTCATTTCAGTAGTAATCTTTTATCACAGAACCTGGAAGATCCCTTTGCTTTAATATTAAGATACATTTTGATATGAAGTTGTTATACATGATCTTCTAAAGTTCAAGCCAGCCTCTTAACAAATCTTTGTCAGTTAAGAAAAGTAAGTCCACTTTAATCATATTTTGCAAAAGATATTACAGCTAAAACTCAAGAAAATTACTCTGACAACCAAAACTAAGATTGCATCCTAAGAGGGTAATACTTTGTGTTTATTGGGAAGTGAATCATCTTATAAATGAAAAAAACATTGAATCATAAGGAGACAGTCAATTCAAAAAGGTAGGAACATCAACAATAAGATTACACTAGTCTTCCTAAAAAAAAACAAACGTCAGCTTCACTAGTCAACAAAAAAGTGATTGTCGGGAGGTAATAAATAAATGCCTTCCTTGGAGATCAGGTTGTATGTTTGCAGAAGGTCAAAGGACATTCTGAGAAATCTTTTTCTCATTCTCTTTTACTTCTGTTCTTTTAATAGTGAAGGCATGCTCTCTCTGTTACCTCCATTCTTTGAACAGAGGAGACATATCTCCAGCTCAGCTATAAACAGTGAAACAACCCTTGTACTGTCCATCTAGTAAGCCTTTGTCTTCTTTTAATACACCTTTTATATACTATTTGTACATAGAACAATATGTGCATATTTCATCTGTCAGGTCATGTTTGCTTATCCATTTCAATACCTCTTTTATATATATTATGTATATATTAAAATTTACAGGGTGTAAATGAGCTAATCTTGTCTTTCCTTCTGTTTATTCCATATTAGTTTATCATAGATCTACTAATGCTAATATTGGAACTTAATGAGTCAGTACTCAACTAAATATCCTCCCTACCACCAATGACCCAATAGTGTGTTACAAGACTACGCATTGCAAATTATTCATAAAAGAAGATTTTAATCCTGCATATTGCAGTTTTTCTAAATCTACCATTCTCTTAAAAATTTGCCCTTTTCAGATCTTTACATAATTTCATAGACAAGAAAGAGTATATTAAATATGAAGAGGTTAAAAAGATGTTTTTTTACAAAAAATTCAGACTTTTATTCCTTGATAACTTGCTTGCTTGATGAGATTATGGCATTTAAAAAATGAAGGAAAGTTTTTAGCTTGATTGAATTTGTAATTGAACATTAAACATAAGTCAATGACATCTCGAAAAAAAAATGTCAGGACTTTTGCCAACCAATTAAATCAAAAACAAATACTATTTCCTAATTTCAGACCTTTTGTAAAGTGACAATTCATGTTAAGGAAGAAACAATTTCTTGTAATCTTTTGTGTTGGTAAGTTTTTAAAGTTCTGGAAATAGACAGTAAGATTTTCTTGAAAATTT
Organism: Sepioteuthis lessoniana; assembly: GCA_963585895.1. Lineage (NCBI taxonomy): Eukaryota > Metazoa > Mollusca > Cephalopoda > Myopsida > Loliginidae > Sepioteuthis > Sepioteuthis lessoniana. Next base: position 89,732,840 of record OY757916.1, read on the forward strand.
TCTTTTTATTGATTGTGTGACTTGAGTCTAAGAATAAGTCCTTTAAATTTGGGAACATTGTGAATTTTCTGCTACTTAAACCTTACATTTTACTAGTCTTCAAAATGTTTTTGCTATCTGAAGTAAATAATCAACATAAACAGACACTTAGGTTGGTTGGTTGGTTGGTTGATTATGTTTTACAGCATATCAACTCTTATAATCCTTTGCTGGGGTTGTAGAATACACTGAATGCAACTCTGTATAGGGGAAGACCCCTCCAGTGATGCTGGGGCTTTTGGGAATGCGGAACACCCCTTCATTGCCATTGCTCCCAGGTCCACTCTGGCCTGGCGTGGTAGCACCTGATAGGGCCGTCTATGGGTTAAATAGAACTAACAGCATACTCATGCTAAACTGAATTGTTTGACAAAACTGAATTACTTGAAATAGAAATGTTTTTGACAATCAAACTGTACTTACATTTAAACTGCGGGCTTATGCTAAACTGAATTGTTTGAAATTGAACTGTATTTTAACATTGAAACTGTTCTTACATGAAACTGATTTGTTTAATATAAAACTGTTTGACATTTAACTGTGTGTAAACAAAATCTGAACTTATACTAAACTGAATTAGCTGAATTAGAACTGCTTGTCTAAACTGAGTTGCTTGAAATAGAAATGTTTTTGACAATTAAACTGTGTACTCATGCTAAACTGAATTGTTTGAGATAGACCTGATTATTTATATAAAAATGGATTTGGCATTGAATAACCTACAAAGGTTGATATGCCATAAAACCCAACCAACCAACCAACCAATCTTATGATCCTATACACACACACACACACACACATATATATATATATATATATATATATATATTATTTGTAAATGAATAGTTTATTGGTAACAATTTGTAAATGAGTCTGAGTTCATTTGTTTGCACAGAGAAAAATGGTTTCAAGTTTTGCAATCTAACGCTCATAGTTATATTTGCAGTTAAATGGTTTCAGGTATTGCTATTTAACACTAGTAATTCTATTCAACATTGTTTATTTGTTTGCACACACTTAAATGGTTCCAAGAATTGCTAAAATGCAAAGGTCTTCAAACAAATTGGGCACTCCAGTATTTGAGAGTACAAAATGTAAACAAACAAAAAGTTATGCTTATGCATTAAATTCCTAAGCTGACGTGAGGTCGCTAAATGGCTGCACAGTATGTTATCAGTCAAACATAAAGTTAAATGAGTTTTGATTGCAGCTTGTAGCGTCCAGCATGTCTACCCACACTGAAGAGTTGTGATACAGCAAAACAGTCTGTCTGTGGATGTCAATGTAGCCAATATATATACATATATATATATATGGATGACAATATAGCCAATATATATATATATATATATATATATATTAGCTGTACCCGGCCATGTGTTGCTGTGGCTCAGTTTGTTTAAATGCGAAAAAAAAAGAAAATGCATGTTTCTAATATGTTTAATTTTCCAATACTTGTGGATACACAATATTCTTGGTGGTTCCGGTTTCCGTGTAGATAAAGAGATTGTCTGGATTGCCAACTCTGGAACAGGCAACATACAATTGCCTATGTGAGAAGCAATCAATGTGTAAATATAAGCCACACAATTCTAAAGATTGTCCGTGTGCTTTGTTGATCGTGATTGCAAATGCCAATCGAATTGGGAATTGCAATCTCTTAAATTGAAATGACATATCTGTTGGAATCATAGGAATTCACGAAATGAGGACATCTTCACCTTTAAATGGCCCTGTCAAAATTTTTGCTTCTACAATATTGGTCATTAATTTTTTTACTGAAAAACGTGTGTCATTACAAAGCTTGGGCAGGTTGATATTTCGCAAATCGATAATTGGCACACCATAAAATATTTATTAAAAAACAAAATAAATGGGATACCTATAATGAAGAAAAAATTTAAGAATAAGTATTTAGAATAAAAAGAAATTTACTTACTACTGAACCAATGAAATATAGTTTAAAGTTTAGTGTCTCTGTTTAACCAAAAAAGAAAGAAAAGTGATAAAACAGAAAAAAAACTCACGTGTAAAATTCTTGGAAAACGGAAGTAATGTTTACCTTCACAATTCGCGTTCGGCTTTTCTCGGAGTAAAACGACTTATTAAAAATATTTTTTTTGATTATTGTAATATTTTTGGATAATAAGTATATAAAAACACTCTTGAATTCGAATCAAATACTCTCAGAAAATTTTAAACCAATTAGTGGTATAAAACTGGAGATTATCAGTTAGTAACAAACATTTACATTTTTATTTATACAGATATATATACTATGATAATTAAACCATTTTTGTCTTATAGAGTTAAATGGTTTCAAGTATAGAAAATGATTAAATATATCTATTTAATTAATAGATGGAACCCGTATAGAGGTGCCCATGGTGTAATTGTTATCGTCGTAGGAAATGAACACGGCGACACGAGTTCAAATACTGGACGAGACTGATTGCATTTCACATAGCACTAATACCCTTGGGAAAGGTATGAATCCAATTATTCTCCCTCCAGCTATGGGTAAATAGTAGGCCAGACTAGGTTCTTCAGCCTTGGTTAGGCAACTAGTCTAGGAGAAAGAAAACTCTGAATTCAAACCTGTTAAACTCCGCTTAAAAATTGACCTTGTGTCATATCCTGCCCGAGCGGAGGGGTTGGTAAATAGGATTAATAGATGGAACCCTATCAGGTACTATCACTGTGGGTCAGAATGGACATGGGAGTAATGGTATTCAATAAGGGCTCCACATTTCCCAAAGCTTTAGGACTGGAGACCTATGATCAGATAGTTTCACTCTGTGGAGTCATACCCCTCAGCAAAGATGTAGTTGGCATATTCTATAGATCCAGCTGACCAGGCAAGACACATGGGGGATCCCTGTAACATCTTAGATAACCAGGGAGTATTGCCAGGTTATTCCCCTCCTGACAATCTCTCAGAGCAATGGAAGTTATTTGGTTATGCTCATCATCTCTCTAAATAAAATATGATATATTTTATTGGGCTATACTGTGCCACCTGCCTCCCATCACAAAAACTATCCAAGCTAGATGAACCAGACATGCAGGACACTGCTGGAGAAGCAAGGACAAGCTCATAAGTGATGGACCCCTGTATATGGCCAAGCAAAAGCAGGACAACCAGCTCAAACATACATGCAGCAGCTATGTGGGGATATGGGATGTAGCCCTGAAGACCTGCCAGAGGCGATGAATGATAGGGAGAAGTGGCGAGAGAGGGTCAGGGATATCCATGTTAGCGGCTTGACATGATGATGATGATGATGATGATGATACTGTGCCACATGCAAGGAATGATCACTTATCTGGCCTAATATCTAATGATGAATCACTATAACTTAAGTAAATAAAATTACTCTCTAGTTTGTTTTTAATAAATCATAAATATTTGAAATTTCCTGCTTGATTTGCATAAGGGCTGCTGGTTGTTGAAGGATGATAATGCTCTGAATAAGATGCAAACAAACACAAAAACTATCTTTTTAATCAAATGCCTAAATATATTTATTGAGGTATTTTTGTATAAAAAAGGAGTTGAATAAATGTGTTATCTTAAAGCCACCTTCATTTTACTATTTTATCCTTTGTGTCATCAATTAATATTAAACCCGGCAACATTTTTTATAGAGTGACTTCGTTTATGACTTTAGGAAGACTAAAAAGTTCTAATAGGCACAATTGAATATAAGATATAGCTGGGCATATAGAAAAGGAAAATGGAGTATACCAGGCATTATGTAAAGATGAGCCCTCTTTGTGTAGAATGGTTTTATTCTTGGTTCAAATTTCTAAAGACTTGAATGAAGTCAAATAATATCGAGCAATAAACAAATCTCCAAATCTGTGTTTTATTTATGATTCTGAATAATAATAGATGAAATCGGCAGTAAAGAGACTGCCAAAGAGATAAGAGTAATATTCATTCATTGTATATATATATATATATATATATATATATGCATGAATATATATATACATATATATATATGCATACATGTATATACATATGTATATATACATATAAATATGCATGTATATATATGTATATATATACAACATAAATATATACATACAAATATATAAAAATGCATATATATATATATATACATCAAAGACTAATGAGGGCTAAAGCAGGCTAAGGTAAACACTCTCTAAATAAAAGAGAGGAGTGACCTCCATATAAGCCCATAACAAACTGAAAACCATTCAAATTGCAAATGCAAGTGAGTTCAAGTCTCATTGAGTACCCCAGTAACAAGACCTTGTGCTATATATGTTCAATGATAAAAGCAACCAGCTGGAAACATACACGTATGTAAGAACAAAATAAATAAATAAATAAATCATGAAATAAAATACAAATCTCTTTGAGAACCTACTCATTTTAAAATATATAAATTAATATAAATATATATATATGTATATATACATATATATATATATATACACACAAAAATGTTGAATTAATAGATTGAGGTGAATCTGACAAAATGATAAAAATAAGTGGAAAGATGGAAAAATAAAACACTTACACAAGTTTAGTAGTAATATTTCATTCTTTTTTATTCCAAGAATTTCATCAGAGTAAACATTTTAGTTTTAATACTTTTAAGTTAATGAGGAAATAGATAAAATAACAGGGAAAAAAGGTATAAAAGGAAGAGGGTCTATAGATAAGAAGCAGGCAAGGGAAGAAATAGAGAGGGAGGTTGATGTGGGTTTAAGTGATGGTGTTAGGGGTTTTGGTTTTTGATTTTAACTGTACTCTGTGTGTGTATGGTGATGGAGTCAGATGTATCAGATTTCACTTCAAGATTTTAGATCATATGGAAGTGGAATTAATTGAGCTAAAAGGAAAAGAAATTGGGAAAAGAAAGTGGAAGGGTGGAGAGGGAGGGGTTTAGGCCTATCCTGTTTCATAAAAGACATTGACTGTAATAGAGTGTCTAAGTGGAAAGGAAGAATAGAGAAGAAAAATGGAAAATGAAAAGGATAGAATCCTAAATAGTATGGTAGTATTGAGTGAAAAATGTCCAAGGTTGCTAAAAAATCTTTTTATCCTTTCTCTATTCTTATATTTTTTTTGTGTAGTATAATGTCTACCAAGTAGGGTGAAATTTAAAAGAAACCTCAACATTGTTTTACGTGGTTTGTTTGGAAATGACTGCCAATTCTTATGATCTGTGGAATTTTTCCAATGTATGGGTTTGATTAGAATGGCTTGGGAAAAATTAAATGTGAGTTTGAGATCTATAATGTGTGAGAAAAGGGCATTTCAGTCATCATTCATTTTGATTGATCGTTTGTGTACGTAAATTCATTTTTTCTAGGTTGCAATGGGTTTCGCTGATGTATTGTTGTTAGAATCTTTGCAAGAAATAGATTATACGCCAGCATGAAAAGTGGTTTTGTTGTTGGATTGTTTCGGGATGACAGTGAGGTTTTAAATAGTTTGTGATGTGGTTTGTATGATTGGTATTTCGAATTTGGTTAATTTGTCGTTGAGTGATTTATGTGTGTTCGTAGGTAGAGAGAAAGGTCTGTGGGTTATAGGAATATTAGAGTTGTTTTTGTAAGTTTATTTGATGAGTGTATATTTTGAGCGTTTTTTTGCCATTTATTGTGAAAAAATTTGGGGTATCTTAGGTTTTCAGAGAGTATTAGATGTGCTTAAATTCTTCTTGTAGGTATTGTGGGCTACAAAATTTGAGTGTTCTTAGATAAAAGCAAATTATGAGGCCTTTTTTGATTTGGTTGTTGTGGTAGTAGTAAAAATGTATATAATAATTTTTGCTTGTGCGTTTGATGTAAAAACCAAAAACCTCCACCACCATCACTTAAACCCACATCAACCTCCCTTTCTATTTTTCTCCTTACCAGCCTCTTATCTTTAGACCCTCTCCCTCCTCTTTTATACCTTTATTTTCTATGTAATTTCATCTATTTCCTCATTTGCTTAAAAGTAGAAAAACTAAAATAATGTTTTGTCTGATGAAATTCTTGAAATAAAGAAGAATGAAATATCACTACTACTAAACTTGTGCAAGTGTTTGATTTATCCATCTCTCCACTTATTTTTATTATATAAGAAAATACATACATACATATATATATATATATATATATATATATTCTTTAAGAAAAAACAACGAAACCGGTCACATAGGATTATAAATTTATTTCCATCCTGTTACGCATTTTTGAAATTTCCAAAAACACGAAAAAAATTAACAGGACTTCTTCAGATCTTTTTGATAAAAAAACTAGAATAGACACATAAGAGTTGGAGGGGATAGAAGAGGGGTGAAGAGTTACCTCTTCATTAAGCCCACTTCCGTTTTAAATTTAAATTTCGGTTAGCAATGTAGTAAATTTATTTTTAAAAAAATTTCTTTAATTAATAATTTTTTAATTACATTTAGACCTAAATTACAGATTTTATTGTCACAAACTGGACAGTTGTTACAATTTTTGAATGAGATTTAAGCAAAAATGCAGATAAATTTCCAGTTCCTGCATGAGGTTCCCAATTATTTTATGACACTTTATCCAGGACCCTACTCACTATTATAACTACTGCTCAAATATATCTATAATATATCAAGTATAAATATTGTTCACATGGACATTTTTTCAAAAATACATGGAATCAATCCATGACACATTAAAAATAAAAATGAGGTGAGAATTCCCCCCAAAATGTAAGCCAAAGACAATTCAACAAATTTATTGAAAAAGAAATTTATTTCACCCAAATGGCATGATGTATAGAATGTTCGCCCGTGATCTGGGAGACCAGGATTCAATCCCAGATCCAGTCATACCAAAGAATCAAAAATGGTACTTAATTTTGCCTTGCTTAACATGCAGATTTATAAGGTATGGATCAAGGGTAAGTGGTCTATTCTAGGGAAAAGAGTCATGCCCTTTCCCACACCTTGGTGTCGTAGCTATTGAAAAGGGAGCCTTTGGGTCATTCTTGATTACGGTCAGCAAACAACAACAACAATGTATACATACATACATACATATATATATATATATATATATATATATATATATATATATATATATCTAGTTAGTGTCCAGAGACTATGGGTTTGGAATATTTGTTTGAAAAGTAAAGTTCACGACCTTAGTCAAAGGGGACCTGAAGGCACCTTTTCATTAGCTACAACACCCAGGAGTAGGGGAGAGCAATACTCCTTTCCCAAGATTACTCCACTTTACCCTTGATCCATACCTTATAATGTTGTTAGGCAAAGCTGCATCAACTACCATTTTTTTGAGTCTTTCGTATGACTCAACCTGTGATTGATCCACAGTCTCCCAAGGCATTATCGAACACTCTACCCACAGGGTATTGGGCAGGTTATATATATATATGTTTCCTTCTGCTTGTACTGTATAATCTTACTATCCTTGCCATCATTCTCAAGCCACCTTGACTTAGAGTAAACTTGTTAGGGTAATATTTATGTGTCAAATAATTCTATTTGAAAATTATTCCTTTTTGATAGTGTTATGACCGATTATGAAGGGTCAATAAATAAATAATTCAACACGGAGATAATGAGGTGCCACACAAATGTATCCAAGTCTCTGAGGAGGGTTTCCTTGGTTCAATGTACACGAAGACAAGTAAGGTGCTTACTACAGCTGCTGCTCCCCCCTCTACCAGCTTAGTTCTTGAATAATATACCCTTCGGGTAAGTCCATTATTCTGGTCATAGGTGAGTAACCTATAACAGATAGGATGCAAGAAACAACTACACAAAAAATGTAAATGTCCCCATACAATGAACATGAGTCCTTAACTTCACAGCATAAAAAAAGCATTAGGTGGGTTGACATACTATTAAAATCTTCTACTGCTTATTGTCGGAATCCTGGAGAGAAGATAGGTACAGATAAATAATCTCTGAAAGGCAGAAAGGAACAAAAACCTGGTATGAATCCTAGAAATCCTCTGGGCTATTCGACAAACAAATTAATGAATTGAAGATTTTTTTTCTTTTAAAATACATTTGAATATGGAAGGTGTTTCCTAAAATTTCTGGGAATCTGAACAGTACATGAATACAGAAAGGAATCTTGCAGCTAGATTGTTCTGTGTACAAATAAGTGGCAAATGTTTGCTTTGAAAAAGGTTATAGAAACAATTTGTTAGTGTGAGTTTTCATAGAACTTTATTTCTTACTTCATTGAAAGGAAGTCAATGCAATGTAGATGCTATTCTTTGGGTTATTTAATGATATATTGAGAAGCCATACCTTTGTAAAGAACAGACACAAGACTTTTGAAACAATCCTTTGAGTTGTTTTTTAATCTATCTTCTTTCACTATTTTTCTGAAGTGTTTTGCCATATTTTGGTACATGTATTTAATGCAATCAAAGCAGTTCAAGTTGTGGAAGATATCAGCTGTGATTGGTAAAATTGATTTGGTTGGCTGGTTGGTTAGGATTTATGGCATATCAACCTTTGTAGGTCATTTAACACCAAATCCATTTTTATTTAAATAATCAGTTCTATTTAAAACTATTCAGTTTAGCATGATTACACAGTTTGTCAAAAATATTTCTATTTCAAACTATTCAGTTTATTAAAACAGTTATATATAACAATTCAGTTTAGTGTAAGTACAGTTTCAATGTCAAAAACAGTTCCATTTCAAACAATTCAGTTTAGCATAAGCCTGCAGTTTAAATGTAAGTACAGTTTAATTGTCAAAAACATTTCTATTTTAAGCTATTCAGTTTAATAAACAATTCAGTTTAGCATTAGTATGGGGTTAGTTCTATTTAACCCATAGATAGGGCCCTATCAGGTGCTAACACTCCGGGCCAGAGTGGACCTGGGAGTGATGGCAATAAATAGGTACTCCACATTCCCCAAAGCTCCAGCATAATTGGAACCTCACCATCAAATTGTTTAGTGTCATAACTAGGACACTCGTTGGAGGTGTCTTACCCCTCTGCAGAGAAGCAGTCGGTGTATTCTACAGCCCCAGCTGATTGGGCAAGATAACATTGAGGTTGTTGGTGTGCTGACACATTGTGTATTGCTTCTTTTTGTGTGAACTGAAACCTGAACTGATGAATGTGCAATATAGTCAAATTTGGAAACATGTTTTATAAGTGTTAAATGGGTGATAACACCATTGAAGCAACTAAAAACCTTTGTCATGCAAAAGGTAAAAGTGCAGTTGCTCACAGTACAGTGACTGGATGTTTCAAAAATTTTCCTTTGGTTGTCAATATTTTGGTATTTAGACAGGTTTAGGTAAAACTTAAAAGTGTGGATTCCAAGGCAATGCTTCAAAGCATTGAGGTAAATCTAGAGAGTTGCATTTGGAAAGGATCATATGAGCTTGGTATCTCACTGTTTAGTGTAGTTCATTACCTTCACAACTTTAACAAAAGCACCTGGAACTGTTGAATAGTGTCTCACAGACTATCAAAATATTGCAAAACTTTTGACTTATCCTAATATGCGTGATGAAACAGATTTTCATTTTAGTGTTTTAAAAATTTTAGCTAAATGTTAGTCCATAATTATTTCAATGAGTCACATTAATTATTTTTTTGATTAAATTCTTTCCTATTCAGCAAGTTTTTTAAACAAAATAAAAAAAAATGAATATTTTCATGATTTAAAAAAAAAAAGATTCAAAATATAAATTTTCTGTAACAATTTTTTTCTGTTCCTGTTGAACACATTTTTCAAGAATTTTCAAAAAATGATACATTTTAAAGATTAAGAAAAAAAAAATTAAAACAAAAATTTCAAGTTCTTCTCAATCTGCATATTACTTTTTTGGCTTCAGAGCCAATGGACAAGACATTTCTTTTGTGATTTTCTTTTTAAAATAAGTTCATCGATTATGAATTCTAAATAATTCAAATTTTATAAAACAAAGTTTCAAAAAAAAATAAAAAGTAGATTTTTTAGTTCATGATTAAATTTTTGTACAGAACTTCACTTTTCAAAATTTCTTTTACTGATTTGAATTATTTTGAATTCTATATAATTCAAATTGCATAAAATAAAGTTCCTTAGAGAATAGACAGCAGAGGATTTAACTATACAACATATGCATATGCAATAAATACCATCATTTTTATGGGTACTATGATAATATTGTAATAAAATTGTTATATATGGAGGAAGTATTTTGAAGGGTTGGTAGCATAATCAATTGTAACCAGTTTGAAGGAATGACTTGTTAAGTGAGAGTGTAGTGAAAGGTGGTAATACGGTTTGTAGTTGGAGTCAGCTCTTATTCTCTTTTCACTACATAATACCTGTGTAGCTCTGCTTTATTCTAGAGAAGACAGAACATGTAGCTTTACTTATCATAATAGCAAAGGGAGTAAATGATCTAGGCACTTCAGATCTTAAAGCACCAATCTTTCATATATATATATATAAATTTAGCTGAGTCATAAGTATTTTTTATTTTAGTAAAATATAATTCATACACGAATAATTCAATGATTAATTTCAATCAATAGTACATTTGCTATCATTTTGAATCACCTCAAGCCATTGATCTGGTAGCTTGTTGGTTCCTTCCATATAAAATCCAGCTGGTTTCAATTACAAAAAGTTTTCCACAAATGTTTTCGTCTGATCTTCTTGCAGAAATGTTATTCTCATTCAGAACATTTTGTTGAATATGAAAAAGATGAAAATTCCTTTAGTGTAAGGTCTGGTAAATATGGTGGTTAAGGTAGGACAAAACAGCCAAAATCCTATATTTTTTCTTGCATGACTTTAATGAGTGTGGCTTTGTATCATTATAGAGGACCACTAAACTTCTCCTACTGCCAAGTGCAAGGCATTTTCTTAGATTTTCATGCACACATAATTGCTGTTGAGAGTATAAGTCTGTATCATAGGACTAAAAAATCTATTAAAATGTTGTGTCTAAAACAAAAGAATTTGCAGAAAAGAAACACTCAAAACTTGAATCTCAAGGAAGAAAATAGTAGTTGCTTTTATTCTTGGGGATTACAGTGGACTGTAGTTAAAAAGTTTGTATAATAACATTCTTCCTCGCCTTATCATTTTTTTTTGTCGCTATCAAACGTCTTCTTTCTGTATCACTCTTTCCCACCGCGCACTTCAGCTAGCGTACATAGGAAAGGTTCACATTCCTCTTCTTGGCAATGACAGCGGTGTTGTTATCATCGGCCTGTTGATACTTATCACATCAGTCTGCTTGCTATGACAGGGTGGGTATGACATGGATCGGGGTGTCATGCACCTCTGTTGAAACCTGTTTGGAAACCTGTCTTAAACTGCCAAAATCTCGTTACTTGATTCTCTTATATAGCGATTTGATGGATCAATTCGAAGGTTTCTGAAGGTTCCCGAAGGTTTGATGATCACCAGTAGAACAGTTGTGCAACTCATGAAATTCACATGTGATTATTTTAAAATCATGCTTGGACTCTACAGGTCACTCTGCCTGCACGAGCGAGGTTTGAGACATTTTTGATCGTTAGACCTATGTACCCAATGAATGATGACAGATGATGTGCTCAAACATTCTCCAACCTTGAGACCGCCGCAATTCAATGACAGCGCCTGTCCGTAATATTACTTTGAGATTTCTTTTTCTTAGCCATGTCCAGGTTTTCTCATTTGTTTATTGCTTAAGAGCTGTTTTTCTTCTCATTTTTGTTTCCTGGTTACTTTTTTTTCTGCTGATACTTGTGTTGTCTCTATTGTCCCTCGTTGCTGTAATCTGTCTTCATCTGCCCTTTTTATGTAGTCTTCTCATCATTGTAGCAATACATCAATGCTATCTTGAATGCTGGCCAGTCTTCTTCCTCCTCCTTTTCTTGATGCATAATCTGTCTATATCATCTCTAGGATGTGAGGCCTTATGCATGGTCATTAGTCTTCTTGTTCTCTGATCCATTTGTTGAAGTTCTTCTCTGGTCCACTTTAAAAATACTCCCAAGTATCAAAGAGGAGAACCCAAGTTTTTTTCCTTTGATGAGATTTCTGCAATGTAGTTTGTTTTTTAGAAGTTTTCTCGTTCTCCTGAGATATTAAATTTTGATTTTTTCTTTCATTTCCACTTATTTCATAGTGTCTGCTTCCAATACTCCCAAGTATTTTTATGTTTCTTTTTCTTTGAGTGTTCTGATTTTTTCTTGATTTGGTAGTTCTATTCCTTCTGCCATTTGTTGATTTCCTCTTTTCCTTAATAGTATGGCACATTTTTCTATATAAGTTCCATTCCTATGTATTCACTGCATATACCCACAGCTTGTATTAGGGTTTCCAATTCTTTTTCATTTTTGGTGACCAGTTTGATGTCATCTATGTACATTAGGTGGATGATTATTTTTCTTCTGATATGTGGAGTTTATATCCTCTTGTGCATTTCCAAAGTATTCAATTGAGTGCCATCATCACAATTACAAATAGTCATGGTGATAGTGCATCTCTCTGTAATATGTTTTCTGGATTTTCATCTCAGTAAAGCCTTTTCCTTATGCTGTCATTGCAACTCTCCAGTTTTCCAGGGTGTTTTTTCATAAACTTTTTGATCTTGCTGGATATCTTGTATATTTTAAGACAGTCTATTATCAAGCTTTGCTGGACCATATCATGTGTTTTGTTGTCTATCCATACTATAACTAGGTTATTTTGTCTCATTTTGCTGTCCTTGTGGATGTGTTGATCAATGTATAGTAGCTCTCCAGTTCCTCTGGTCTCCTTGTGGCATCCTTTCTGTTCCTCAGGGAACAATTATTATTATTATTATTATTATATCCTTTTTTCTTTGAGCCAGCCTTCTTTCTTTCTTTCTTTCTTTTAACATAAAACAGGAGTTAGTGCAGAGAGAGGCTGCAGTAAATAGGGAAGTCATTTTCTATTTATTTTTTGCTGACTACCTTGTTATTTCTGCTCCATCCTGTTCATTAATTAGAACTCAAATGAATGATAATAATTTTCTGTTAGCATTAATATAAATCTATATATACAAATAAATTTCTTCATTCTATCTCTTTGTAAACATGTGTGTAAGAGTGTATGCCAATATATGTATGCATATAATGATGAAAAGAACTGAGTCCACTTTTAAATAACTGCCTCAAAAATAATATACAATGTAAATACAAAATAAAATATTGAACACATCTGTTTGTAAAGAAAAAAGTTATGATTATTTAAGAGTTTATTCACCTATAATCAATATAATGAATCTGTAATGAAAGGTAAATTACATGATAAATATTGTACAAAATTCCAACAGCAAATATATTCCAATAAAGAAAAAAGAAAATCTCAAGATAATAAACATATTAAGCACCACTCAATCAAATTGGAAATATGAAAGAAAAAAATACCATGATTACAAATTCAATTCAAATATGAAATACATACATCAAGCATTATAATAATTGATAAAAGTAAATATATAGACAGAAATAAAATAGAATATCTATAATAAGTAGAATTAAAAAAGATCTAGCAACAAAATATTAATATTTAATATAAATATGTATAACAAAAAATCAGAATTAAGATAATAAAAATATTGTCCTTAATGTTACTGACTACTTAAAAGTATCAACTTTAATTATTCCCTAATTATGCCTCACATCTTACATGAGATAAAAACAAAAACAGTTGGAAAAACATAAACGAGATTCTTAATGATCTACCAATTATCGCTTCTTTTATTTTTTCTTAGCAATTAACAATGATTATTTACTGCTTTTTGCCATACCGATCGACTGAGATCAAGATGAAATCCATAATTTGAAGCAGTTGGAGATTACAGCAAAGTTAAAAGAAAAGAAAAGAATAAAGCAAACAGCATAAAAATATCTCAGGGTGAATATTCAATTACGATAACGACAAATTGAAACATGTTAATTGCTGTTAATAACCATTATGATGAACAATACCACACATACTAATTACTCATTGTGTTTCTCTCTAAAATGATGCATATAGATGTCATATGCAATTTTCATACAATTCTTTGGAAGTTTCATAATGGATTATAGCTTAAGGAATTTACACAGTCAATCCTTTTATATACAATTAGTCAGTTATTATGTGGGTGGACACACATTTATTTAACCATCACAGTTATCTAGTACTGCTGATTTTGCACTTGATAATTATATTAGAGGGTAGAACTACAATTGATAAAGCCTTAGATTGAAGACTGCAACAGTTTCATATCCCATATGGTCAGAGGAAAGGGTAATCAAATAAAACTCTCAATCCACAAAAGAAGACCAAATTTTAAGTGGGATATTTTTTTAACTTTCAGTAATGTATAGCCAACAGCGAAAAAAAATATTTTACATTACTTCTGCATAAGCATTGTTTTAATGCTGTTACACACACACACACACACACACACACACACACACACTCACATATATATATATATAAACTAAAAGTAACAACTTATAATATTTCTTCTTCTTCTTCTTCTTCTTCTTCTTCTTCTTCTTCTTCTTCTTTTTAGTTTATATATATATAAACTAAAAGTAACAACTTATAATATTTCTTCTTCTTCTTCTTCTATATATATATATATATATATACTAAAAACATAGAGGATGTCGTTATGAGACAACTGAGGAGATGAAAGAGGCTGTGACAAAGGTCATTGACACGCTCACATAAGAGGACTTCCATCAGGTCTTCCAGAAGTTGTTGGAATGGTACAACAAGTGCATTGCAGCCGGAGGAGATTACTTTGAAGGGGACTAGATTTTCATGTGTGTACTATTAATAAAATGTGCCCATACAAAAGAACTCTGGAAACTTATTGTGTGTTCATTCTATATATATGTATAAAGATAAAAAAGAAAAATGCAAATGCAAAAGGTTTGCGTGAAAAAGTTTCTGATACTATAATAGAAAACCAGGTATAAAATCTAGAATCTAAAAGTGGTTATTATTATGAATGCTAGAAATCTGTTACCTGAAGTTTCATGTAGAATGCATAAAGATCAGATTAAAATGTGAGCAAATTTGCAAATCTATTGTATTCATAGTGTGATATATGTTCACACATTAAGATAAAGTATGTTACTCTCCCTCAAGGAATGTATATATATATATATATATATACATATATATATATATATTTATTTCTGCGATGAGAGAGAAGCATGTAAATAGTCATCTGACGAAACGGAGAGTATAGTAATATTCTCCACCGAAATAAATTTATTATGACGACTTAACCGAGTTTAAGTCTGCATCAAATTGTACTATATATATATATATATATATATATCATCAGGGCTGTCAAAATGAAAAAGAATAAATATGGAATTACTCAGGGGCTAAATGACTCAGGAGGACCATATCAACATGTCTACATTTGCATAGCACTTCACTTCTTTTGCTCACCAGTTTGTTTTCAGTATGTTCTAGTAGGCGCCATTTTCTTAGAGATGCAATCAGCAGCTACTGTCACCCCCATCCATATATATATATATATATATATATATATATATATGTATATATATATGTGGTGCCTTTAATAAGTTTCCAGACTTTTTTGTACAAGCATTTAAAATTGTCGTAGACTCTTGAAAATTGAGTATGTTATTGCTATACATCTTATGAGATGACTGATCAATTTTTATGATTTCAGGTTCAAATGAACAGCTACAGCAGCAATTGGAATACACCCTACTAAAGCCGGATTGTCACAGCTGGTAAATTTAAAAAATGCAATCTGACTCTTTAGAAGAACGATATGCAATAGAATTCTGTTTTAAACTTGGAAAAAATGCCACAGAAACGTATGGAATGCTTCAGACTACTTTTGGAGCATCTTGCATGAATCGAGCATCAGTTTGTGAGTGGTATAAGAGATTCAAGGAAAGCAGAGAGTTTGTAAAGGATGATGAGAGGTGTGGGAGGAGTAAGGAAGTCAATACAGCAGAGTTGATTGGCCAAAGGGTTAGGGTTAGGGTTACTATGATGAGGTTTTAAGGGAGTTCAGGAAGAGATTCCTAGGGAAGAGGTCAGCACTCTTAAAATCGGGTCAGTGCCATTTCCACCAGGACAGTGCACCAGTCCACAACTCTATCCTTGTCACAGACTATTTGACCAAGATTGGCATCATTACAGTTCCTCCCCCTCCTTATAGTCCAGACCTTGTTTCCTGTGACTTTTGGTTATTCCCTAAGGTCAGAGGCTGTCGTTTTGAGACAATTGAGGAGATGAAAGAGGCTGTGTCGAAGGTCGTTGACATGCTCACACAAGAGGACTTCCATGGGGCCTTCCAGAAGTTGTTTGAACAGTACAAGTGCATTGCAGCTGGTGGAGATTACTTTGAAGGGGACAAGAGTTTCATGTGTACTATCAATAAAAGTGCCCTTGCGAAAAAAGTCTTGAAACTTATTTAATGATCCTCGTATATATATATACATATATGTATTCAAGTTATTTGTAAAAATGTCAGAGTTGTGTGAGTTCTAATATTTGGTGGAGCAGTCAGTCTTGGAGAATCACAATGATGATTCCAAACTTGTGGCCAACATGACATTAATCAGAAGGCAGATGGAAATCTATTATTTCTAAAGTTGTTCAGACCTTGGGCGAAACCAACAGTTCTCCAACTGACTGAGAAAATGGTTGATGTGATGGTGATGATTTATATTAGAAAATATAAAATACTGACCATTCTTTAGATATTATCTGAATAATATGGACCTGTAATAATAAATATTGAACCATTCAAAAGTTTTAAAAGTTTCCAAGTTTTACTTATGTCTTTCAGAAGAGTGATTTAGAGGAGGTAAGTGTTGATTAAAATATATTGCTATTATCTTCTGGCTGCTTATTCAATTCTTGTATCATGTAGTTAAAATTTATACATTATGTTTCAGCAAGAATCAGCTCTCAAAATACAACAAACATGAGATATCCTCTATCAGATAAAATGAAGGCATGACATTGGCAAAAACATGGCAAAATGAGAACAATAATTCAAAGAAATCAATGCATAATAGTAACAATTATTTCTATCAACAAAGCAGTTATACAATTTATGAAAATGCTTAGAAATTTCACATGGGAGATTTTAAAACAATATTTGTTTTTATTTCCCTTCAAGTATATTTCCAAGTATTTACTATTCATTATTTCATGTTTTGTCTTATTGATTTTCTTTTTAGTTTTACTTGTTATCGAATTAATGAAATAATTGAAAAATGATTGTTTAGAAATAATATGCTCAAGAAAGTAGCATCCAATATTAGAGAATGGAAGTTTAAAAATAGAAAATTGAATCCTACAGATTTGATCCTGATAAAAATTATTATAAATATTCAGAAAAATTTTTTTATCGAATCAAAGATAATAAAAATAATAGAACAGAAACTGTTTGTTAAAAAAAGTGTAGTGTGCAAAATATGTTTTGGCACATCATTTGTATCATTTTTATATTATAAAAGTTATTTAATTTTCGACACAATACTACTAAGTGGTTTATACAATTTATATCATGTCTTTTAAAAGATGAAACATGAAGAGAAGGGAATTTTATTTTCCAAATAACCATTTTTCTTTCTCTTAAGTTAGTAAGATTATTAGCTTTCCCATTTTCAAATAAACAAACTATAATTATATAATTTTGTCATCAGACTATTGGTTAGGTTTTTCCTTGACCTCAAAATTATACTTTATCCTTTTAATTGCCAGTGAAATAAAGAGTTTTCATTTCAGTTAATTTTCAGGAATTTCAACACATGTTGTACTTAGTAATATTGTATGAATTCATGCTTATTTTTGGATATTTATAATCAATATTGTAATGTATTGCAAAGAATTGTATTCATTTATCCTATTTAGATATGAATCAAGGCAGTTTTTTTGGTTTTTATCAAAACTCTTATTGATCAGGTCATGGCTTCTTCTTTACTGCTTATACAATATGGTTGCGTAAATCCTCTTGCATGTTACTCAGAAAGGAGCAGATTATTCCCAAATAATGTGTGTTAGCTTGGGTGATGTCATGAAGAGAAATTATTTGGTATAAGATCATGACAACTTAATAAGTTATTGGAAACATCTATCTAAAAAATCTTTTGGATTATAAATAGCTGTGGACCCAAGCTTTTTCAGAAGCAAAGATATAAGAAACAAAATATATTGCCTGCTTGAGATACAATTCCTGGACTCAGATAACTAGAATCCCAAATGTAAGAACAAACAAATTTGTTGGTAATTTTACTGACACATTAATTTTTGCCACTCCTTTTACTTGCCACAAATATAAAAATATACAATCTTTTGTATATACCCACACATATATACGATTTAGTCTGACACTTGCCCTTCAAAGCTAGAATCAGAATTGACAAGTCATACTGAATGACACACTAGTTACCTCATTGTTAACTTTCTACAATGTTGACATATGGTCAAGTCATGCTGAAAATATCAGTTTCTACCAGATCACCAAAGTTAAGCAGTGATGAGCCTGTTCAATACCTAGATGGGTGATCACTTGAGCGGCAGCAAGTACTGTAAGCAAACAGAAGCCTGGGTGTCATATCTAAGCAAAGCTTAATAAATACTAGGGTGAGTAAAAATTTTGCAACATTTTGGTATGTGCTCGTTTGCAGCACATACTTTATGTGACTAAAGCAGTTTAAACCATGGAAGGTAGCTGCTGTTGTTGGGAGTATCATTGTAATTGGTTTTGCTGACACCATGTACTTTGCTTCACTCTATGAAACCTACATAGATGAATGTGCATTGAGTTTTAATTTGGGAACTTATACTTCATGATTTGGAAATGTGACAAAAACTGTCATTGTCCAAAAGGCTAAGGTACAGTTGATCACAGTAACCAGAGGGGTTGAAGAAATATCACTCATGTTGCAAGAACTTTGAAAATCAACCAAGCCTAAAAGAATGAATTCAATGCCACAATGAATATATCTCAACTCTAAAGCAAAATCTAAATGCATTTTTGAGCTCAAATAAGGTTAGGGTAAAAAAGTTGAGAGTTCTAAAATAATTTTGGTTCACTCTAATAACAACATATCCCAATGCTTATTTGATTTTAGTTTGATTCTGTCACCAGGACTTTTACGGTAAGGATGTCATGAAACTAGATTATGTTTAACTTATTCACAATGTTTGAGACCATTGTCATTTATAATTAAAGATGATACAATGAAAAGTACCATGTGTATACCATTTTCAAACTATACTAAAATTCGTATACGTCTATATGAACAGATTCATTAGAAATTTTTTCTACTTGATTTTATGTTTAATAATGCTAACATTGAGTCATTCCAAAGACTCAGAAAATGGTACTTGATTCCGCCTTGCTTAATACTCAGCATTATAAGGTACGTATCAAGTCTAAAGGGGAGAAATCCAGGGAAAGGAGTAGTACCCTTCCCTACACCTCAGTGTAGAAGCTATTGAAAAGGTAGCTATTGGGTCACCCTCAACTAAGGTCGCCATCTTTACTAACTTACTTGCTTAATCATATTTACCCAACCCCTCTGCTCGGGCAGGATATGACACAAGGTCAATTTTTAAGCGGAGTTTAACAGGTTTGAATTCAGAGTTTTCCTTCTCGTACACTAGTTGCCTCACCAAGGCTGAAGAACCTAGTCTGTCCTACTATTTACCCATAGCTGGAGGGAGAATAATTGGATTCATACCTTTCCCAAGGGTATTAGTGCTATGTGAAATGTAATCAGTCTCGTCCAGGATTTGAACTCGTGTCACTGTGTCCATTTCCTACAATGATACAGGCACCTCCTTACACCATGGGCACCTCCTTGCTTAATGGTATTAGTTTAACATATAAATAGGGTTTCTGTGTACATTATTTTCTCAAAGTGAGGCATGCTTAGTGTAATGGTTTTCATTGTAGTAAATGGAATTGGTGAGTTCAAGTCTTGCTCATGGCTGTTTATGTTTCACTTCATGCTAATGCCCTAGGGAAAAGATGAATCCATCTATTCTTACCCCCAGCTATTGGTAAACAGAAGGGACTTGCTTCTTTAGCATTGGTTTAGCAACAAATCTAAGAGAAGGAAAATTGAATTCAAACCAACTGTATTCTGCTTAAAAATTGACTCCGTATCATCCAGCTGGTCATGGAGGCTTTAAGTAAATATGAGCACAACTTTCTGAGCCAAAGGACTAAAATCTATTAGATAGTTGTTGAATCCAAAAGTCAACTTAAATGCCAGTGTATTGGGTCAATAAGTTGTGATATACATTGATCAATAAGTACTCTGTCATAACAGTTGGTTGTGCTTCACATGTCTTTTCAAGAAGTACTCATGTACTTTTCTTTTTCACCAAACATATTTTTTGTTAGTATATACATTTTTTCTGCTCTCTTGCTGAGACCTTGAATACACTGATTGCATTCTCTACAGTGGGGTCAGAAAATAATGTCCTGGGTATTAAACTATGCCACAGCAAGTAGAAAGGCTCAGTTCTGGAGTTTTGGTGGGTGAGTGGAATCATTCCTTTGATATCATTAGTTGTCATAATCTACCCATGACAGAGTAGTGAGACAAATACATACAATATTTAATCAAATCTTATTGTAGAAAAATGCAAATCAGTCATATTCCTTATATAGTGACTTATAGAAAGACATTTTGTATTAATGCATTTGTTAATAACATGAGATGTCTTTGATCTTTAATTTGTTCTTTCTTTGAATATTCCTTTTTGTTAATGCATTTCATCACTTAATTACTTTAAATGAATATTGCATAATTAGTAGCTATTGGAATATGAACTGAAATTAGCATTACTATTGTAAAAGTTTTCATAACTGATATAAAACATAATTAAAGGGGAAAAAAACTGATAATGTAGCCATTATAAAATGACCCACCATAAATAGGATAGAAAATGTAGATTCCATTAACAGATCTCTGTTGTTCTCTATAAGCCATTTTTTCCTCCCTATGGAGTATCACTAACAGGTATCAATGTAAAATTATCATTCACTGATTAATTTGAACTGGTGTCTGCATCTTGAGTTTTATAGTTATAACATTGTACCTTCCAATCTTCTTCAGGCACTAGTTATATGTCAACGCTCTTGCAGTTCTGAGCCAAAATTTTAATATGATAGCATTATAGCAGGAGCACAGATTCTACTGCCCATTTTAAATAATACCTTATATTAGTTAATCTATTCTTTGTCACAACTTCTGTTCATTCCATTGAACCACTGGGAAGTGGTTGTATTTACTTATGCATTTTGGTATGAGCAGGATACAATACCATGTCAATTTTTTTTTAAAAAGTACAAGTGGTTTGAATTCAAAGTTTTCTTTCTCTTTGACTAATTGCTATACTAAGTTTAAAGAGCCCTAGTATTTACCCATAGCTAGAGGGAGAATATTTTGATTTATACCTTTCCCAAGGGTATTAGCACTATGTGAAATGCAAGCAGCCTTTTACAGAATTTCAATTTGGTTTGCCTGATCCCTTTCCAGTGACAATAATTTTAATGTCACTGGAAAGGGATCATGCTTCAATTCTTCAGGACAATGGTGGTGCAATTTTGGAGCCTTAAATCTAATATCTGTTTTTAATGAAAGGTTCTTGCATACTGTCCAGTTCTATGTTAGGCTTACAGAAAAGGTTACCTGAGACTAGCATGTACGTGGTGCATTCAATAAGTTTCCAGACTTTTTTGTGCAGCCATTTAAAATTGTTGCAGACTCTTGAAAAATCAGTATGTTATTGTTATACATCATATGAGAATACTAACCAATCTTTATGATTCAGTTGGTGAATTTCAAAAATGCAATCTGGACTTTAGAAGAACGATATGCAATAAAATTCTGTTTTAAACTTGGAAAAAATGCCAACAAGGAATACTATGTAGAGGTTTTAAGGGAGTTAAGGAAGAGATTCCTAGGGAAGAGGCCAGCACTCTTCTAATCGGGTCAGTGCCATTTCAACCAGGACAATGCACCAGTCCACAACTCCATCCTTGTCACAGACTATTTGACCAAGATGGGCATCAACACAGTTCCTCAGTCTCTTTATAGTCCAGACCTTGCTCCCTGCTATTTTTGCTTATTCCCTAATTTCAGAGGCTGTCATTATGAGACAATTGAGGAGATGAAAGAAGCTGTGACAAAGGTCATTGACACATTCACCCAAGAGGACTTCTATGGGGCCTCCCAGTAGTTGTTGGAATGATAGAATGAGTGCATTGCAGCCGGAGGAGATTACTTTGAAGGGCACTAGAGTTTCATGTGTGTACTATCAATAAAAGTTGACATACAAAAAAAGTCTTGGAACTTATTTAATGATCCATGTATGTTGGTTCTTTTAATGACAATTCTCCATTGCTATTCTCTATCATTCTTGGTAATAATTCCTGACCATTCATTTCTGATTTTATAGTCACTTTATGGGTTAAGACTTTTTCAAAGTCCTTCAAACCTTTTGACTGCAGACAGTTCTTGCTCATTCTTTTATAAGACAAAAATTTATCTCTTACAAGTCTCTCTAAAATGTGAATTGGTTTTTGAATTTTGTCCTGATAATGTACACAGAAAAGATCCTCTGGTTCATTTCCAATATGCTGCTGACATATAACTGACTATTGTTATCCACTTTTTCTGACAATTGTCATCCACTTTTGCATCTTCTCATGAAAGTCTGTGTTCTCAATTACAACAGCTATTTCAAGATGACTAAAAGGTACAACAGCTAAAACTTTGTTGCTATAACAACCCTAATCAAGAAACTAGTTCAAATGAATCAATGCAAATCATAAACCATCTTTACATTAAATGGCAAGCCGCTGAAATAAGAAACCAGTTCTAATACCTTGGGAGCAATATCTCATCTATTGAAAGCAATGTCAGTATAAACATACATAAATTATGGACTGATATTGATATATGATTCACCATATGGAAATCTAATCTCTCTGATGAAATAAAACAGTACTTCTTCCAAATTGTAGCCAAGTTAGTACACCTGTATAATTACACCACTTAGAATCTAACAAAATGCATGAAGAAAAGGGTAAATCGGAACTAACCAAAGACAGGGCATACTGTTTTGAATAAATCTTAGCAGCAGCGCCCTACAAAAGAGCAGTTGCATGGCCACTTACCTCCTATCTCACAAACCATCCAAGTAAGATGAGCAAGACATACTGGGCATTGGAGAAAAACTGGAGAAAACAAGAACAAACTCATGAGCAACATTTTATATGGACTTTTATACATGAATACACCAGTGTTGGCTGACCAGCAAAAACCTACATAAATCAGCTCTATGCAGCTGTATTTACCCAGATAGAAATGAATAATGAACGAAATATTAATTTTCTTCAAAATGTTATTTTTTGGCATTCAACATTATTATTTCAGGGGGGTCTGTTGATGAAAGAATCTCTAAAACTCCTTTAGCAACTTCATATTAACAACAGAATACGTGTGACGCCATCACTACAACAACTATTTTCCTACAACACAAAAAGGGACATAACTACGTATTTTCAACAAGCAGTTTAGATAACTCAGACCCCAACATTGCTGATCTCTTCTTGTGAAATCTGCAGTTCTATTCAAAATAAAAGTTTGTTCATGCAAGTCTCTAAAACTTTCAGAAGAGGCTTCCATCTTTGTTAGGGAATCTGCAACCTGTTCTTTCCCTTTTATCCATTCAGTTTGGATCCCCCTCTTTGCCATCATTCCCTTCTCTCTAGCCACATCAATTCTCAAACGTCGGTCACTTATCAGTTTAAGGTCTCTACCAAAGACACATTGTCTGTTTTACAGATGACTTCAAGCAGTCTGGAGAGTCTGGATGTCTCTTGCAGCATAGCAGCCATTAATACTCCAGCATCGGCTGTCTCACTGAGTGAAAAAGTCTTTAAGGCTAATGGACTTTATGTTACTCAGTCAAGTTTTTTTATTTTTATGAACAGCATGTAGGGGCTATTCTGTTTTTTGTGCCACCAACAAAAATGATAAAACCACCCTGTGAAGATCCATCTTCCAAGCTAGCATAGGTTGCATCTGAAGAGCAAACAGTATTCAAAACTGAAGACCTTCTCAGTTGAGGAAAAATAATAGAATCTATCCTTGATTTCAATTTTTGTAGTGCTTTGTAAGCCTCGAAGAGTAATTTCACTTTTGAAAACCTTCTAGTATTACTCATCCGAAATATACCAAATGCTCCATCAGGTCGTGTCTGAGAGGATATCCACATCATTTAACTTGTCAGTCTTTTTTAATTCTATCTTCTCCACTTGGCTCAGTTTATCATTTTTTCTCAAAGACATAGCTTTCTTTATATCTATTGGGGATATAGATGAAATATATAGATTTTGGTCGACAGTAACCCCATGTTTTGTTTACCTAACAACTATGTTACCAGTTCATCATGCCAAAGAAACAGCGCGTTGTCATAAGCACTCACTATTCCCTTAAGGTTAGTTATTTTATGATTAACTCTTTTGAAGCTGTATGTAAGGCATTTAAATTTTTTCTTACCATCTCACTGATCGTTTCAGCTTCCAATGCAGATAATTGATCAGTCAAAAAGCGCGTTCGGATTTTGCCCCAAATGATTTTGAAAAGCATTTTTAGCACTAACGGCTCAAGTTAGAGCTATATCTTGCTCACATTTCTCATCCTTTAATGTCTTTTCCATTGCTTCAGCTACTATCAGACTGTGGCGTTCCATAATACCATCGCTGAATGAACTTCCCGCAGCTGTAGTGCAAATTTCAAAATTCAGTTTTCATTCATCTGTCAGTATCTTTTAATACTAAATTCTCACCATATTGTCAATCAGAAAACGCTTTGGAGGTCGAAAATATGATATCCAGATTAAAAATATTCTGTGGATAATTTCTTCACTCTTTTTAGTTTTAATCAGCCTAGCAGCAGAGTATGAAGTGGATGTGTCAATTAAGTGTAGAATCCAGTAATGGTTATGTTCATGTTCCTTTAAATCCACGCATACAGTGTTATTTAACCTGTTCCTAAGAATCAATCTTTCTACAGGTCGAAGAGGAGATATTCTAAACCTCAGGCTAACAGAACAAGAGTTAAAAACATCCCGGATCAGATCCAGGAACTCCTTATTAAAGGCCTTAATTTCTCTACCCAAGGATATGAATTTCTCTTTTGATGCATGAAGAAATTGCATACGTAATTTCTCAGCTTTCCTTCTTTTCTCCACTCTCGAACAATTTAAAGACCTCGTAGTGTAGCCCAACATTTGCCAGCCTTTCAAGTTCAAAAAGGATATTAGTCAATAGAAGACTATAATGTCCAGACGTCGTACTTTGTAACTTTAGATATCTGCCTAAAATTGTACAGCAGTCATTTTTTAAATCTAACAGCATTCCAGCTGTTTTCATAGATTTATGGCTTATAGAATACACATTTTTGAGGCTTAAAATAATCAACCCAAAAAACATAGATAAGAACATTTTAGAAATTTCGGATCAAAATCGCATTAATACTGAAGTTACACTTTTATATTTTTCAACCAATCAGCTAAAAACACAAAATAAGAACATTCTAGAAAATTCGGCTCAGAAACAAATAAACAGAAAAATGTTTAGGCTCCAAAATAAATAAGTAGTTATACGAATGTGATTGGTCAAGAAATGTCCGCGCTCTTGAATTTTAGGGCCTGCAATAAAACCTAACAAAATCCTATTTTTGTTTTATTTTAGTTCACCAAAAAAGTATAAATAACGAAGAACTAAGGATTCCACTTCCAGACAGAGAGAGGCAGGGACTTCAGACGGCAGAAGGCATCGCACACAGGACACAGAGAGAAAAGGCATGCGACGTGCTTTTGCCAACTAGCAAAAACGTGACACGTTGTCGCCAAAGATCATAAACCAGCAGAAAAAACGCGCGTGTGGACTTAAGAGAACAAAAGGCCCATACTTACGGTCACACACATATATACACACACGCATACACATGTATGTAAGTAAAGTCAATGTTCATCCTTTTTACTTCGGCTAACTATGGACACATTGATTCAATAGACTTTCCCAATATGTACATACGCACACAGGCGAACTAATCATTTTTATTGAACTGGCCATAGCTGTATTTTCTACATACACACACACACGCACATAAAATGAACATTGTGTCGTAATTATTTTTATCATGTTTGTTATTATGACTATTAAATTATTTGTTTCTTAATGTTTGTTGTTGTCACATTGCATTTGTTTACGTGCTTGTAGAATTTGTTTGGTTTTCGTGGAAAAGAAACCTGAAAATAACTACCGTAAACCTGGAAGGTATTTTGTCCTCCACAGGCTCAATGATAAATTTAAATTATTTTTTACTATGTCAGCCGCAATACATGCTTTAACACCTTTTATACCCCTTATAGTCACCGGGAATTTAGTTGGGCTGTGGGGGACTAAGTAACTTCCGTAGTTTACGGGAGTTACTTTCAGATTCAGTTTTCACAAATACAACACAGATTTTACAAGCACGTAAACAAATGGGATGTGACAATAGCGAACATTAAGAAGCAAGCAATATAATAACCATAACAAACAGTATAAAATTATTAAGATACAATGTTTATTTTATGTGCGTGCGTGTGTATGTAGAAAATACAGCCATGGCTAGTTAAATAAAATGATTAGTTCCCCCGTGTGTGGGTGTGTACATGTTAGGAAAGTCTATTGAATCAATGAGTCCATAGTTAGCCGAAGTAAAGAGGAAAAAAACTGACTTTACTTACGTACATGTGTATGTGTGTGTGTGTGTATTCAATAAGTTTCCAGACTTTTTTGAAGAGCCATTTAAAATTGTCGTAGACACTTGAAAACTCAGTATGTTATTGCTAAACCTCTTATGAGATGACTGACCAATTATTATGATTTCAGGTTCAAATGAACAGCTACAGCAGGAATGGGAATACACCCTACTAAAGCCTGATTGTCACAGCTAGTGAATTTCAAAAATGCAGTCTGGACGTGAGGACACTTTAGAAGAATGATATGCAATATAATTCTGTTTTAAACTTGGGAAAAATGATGCCAAAAAAACGTATGGAATGCTTCAGACTGCTTTTCGATCATCTTGCATGAATCGAGTATCAGTTTTTGAGTAGCATAAGAGATTCAAGGAAGACAAGGAGTCTGTGAGGGATGATGAGAGGTGTGGGAGGAGTAAGGAAGTCAATACAGCAGTGTTGATTGGCCAAGGGTTAGGGTTAGTCGGAAAAAGAACATCACATGCTTCTTCGCTGTGTCCTGTGTTCGATGCCTTCTGCTATCCGTCCTTGCTTCTAGTAGTGGAATGCCCTTGTTAATTATATTCTTCGTTATTTATGATTTTGGGGGTAACTAAAGTGAATCAAAAATAGTATTTTGTTAGGTCTTATTGCGGGCCCTAGAATTCAAGCGCGCAGACATTTCTTGACCAATCACATTCGTATAATTACTTATCTATTTTGGAGCCTAAATATTTTTCTGTTAATTAGTTTCTGAGCCAAATTTTCTAGAATCTACTTGTGTTTTTAGCTGATTGGTTGAAAAATATTTAAGAGTGACTTCAATGTTAATGCGATTTTGATCCGAAATTTCTAGATTGTTCTTATCTTATGTTTTTGGAGTTGATTATTTTAAGCCTTAAAAATGTGTATTCTGTAGGCCTTAACTTGCACTCTATCACCAAAACAAAATGTCTTGTTAGACTTAGCAGTTTTTATTAAGCGTTTATCTCTCTCATTTAACGTGTCAAAGAAAATACCAAACCACAGTTTTCCGGCAACTGTCTAAGAACAGGTTGAATCCAACACAGCTTTACCAAGTGTTTCTTTCACAAGCTTAGATATTTTTTCATCATCATCATCTTGTCGTACCATCAGCGCGGATATCCCTGACCCTCTCTTACCACCACTCCCTATCGTTCATCGCGTCTGGCAGGTCTACAGGGCTGCACCCTGTATCTTCACAGAGCTGCTGTATGTAGGTTCGAGCTGGTCGCCTTGCTTTTTCTCGGCCATGTGAAGGGGTCCATAGGAGTACATCACTTATGAGCTCGTCCCTACTTCTCCAGCAGTGTTCTGCATGTCTTGTTCGTCTAACTTGGAAAGTTTTCGTGATGGGTGGTAGGTGGTCGTGCAGCTGCTGCTTTGTGGGGTGTTGACTCCAGGACTTGTTAAATATTGCTCGCAGCATTATTGTGTAGTTGCTGTCAAGCTTTTTTTTCTTCAGCCGTTTGGTTAGCGTCCATGTAGTATTTTTATAACATGTATCCACATTAAACAAGATAAAATGTATGTGGTTTGATTCCATGACAGTGTTAACATTATTTCTCGAACCAGTCCAGTCATGTACAAAATGTTGTGCAGAATTACATTTAAAACAGCGTTTTAGCCTACTTTGTTTACAGGAGAAATTTGCTTCGTTTCCTCCGCCATAACTTTTTTTTCGTTGACATCCTTGTAACTACTAAAATTTGTCGTTTCCACTTCTTTCATAACAGGATCATTTTTTGAGTTCCTGTGACGATACGTCAGACAATTCTTTTTAATGCCTTTTCCATTGTTGTATAGTTGAGACTTACTTAATCCTTGCCTATTTTTCATTTTCCTCGGACATGCTCGCTGCATTTAACACAAAAAAGCCGGCACCCCATTAGGGAGTGTCAGGTCAAATTTTTGTAATTTCTGGTACAAAAATTCATAACGTATCCAAAAAGTCATTTATATTTACGCCAATATCTCTTTTGTAAGAGTAAAAATCCTTAAAAGTCATTTATGTACTTATGTTCGGCTCTCGTAAATATATTTCATTCAATTTATCAGTAATTGAATTTAATCCTTCTACTCTGCCGATATCGGCTATCGACAAATGTCTAACACACTCACGTATGTTCTGTGGTAATGACAAAAATACCGTTGGACTTTTTCCTTTGGTAGATCGGTTAAAAGCGTCCATATTTGAAAATACTGCTTTCATTCAGTGTATAATTCTTCACCTGGTAAAATTAGGGGATGTTTTGTGAATTAAGCCAATCTTTTTCAAATGTGCTTCAACTACCTTCATTTTCTTATTAAGTTGAACTTATAGCGATGGGATATTAATAGGTTAATGTTGGTGTTACGTTGGTTATGTTGGTATTACGTTGGTCGTTATCCCCTCGTTAAATGTTGATGGAAAATAAACGTGGTGGAAAAGAACGAAGACGCCGTAAGGTTTTATATGAAGATTTTGATGGCATCATGAAATAAAGGGTTTACGCTGGTATGCTGCAAGCCTCGCAGGAAGGAAAGAAGGAAGGAATTTGTTATTGAGTATCATCTAATTCATATTCAGCTAGGAACCCTTGGTATAAAAGAATAGACGCAAAGGGGCCATAAATTAGATGGCTTTTCCTCATGGTGGTGTGATGCTGCCGCCATTGAAGAGCAGACAGTAATACGTCTGTTCTTATTGAAAATTTCTGAGGTAAAGAAAGTATTTTGGCGGCTTTCCCCGGTTTGTTGCTGGTCGGAAAGATGGTCCAGGCTGAATAGGACAAGTCATCCTGATTGGGTGAAAATATGCGGCGACCTGTGGGGATTTAGGAATTAACAATAAAACTCCCAACCGGATGTTGACTCGTCGGCTGCCACTTACAAAATGTATAAACGCGTCGCCACGCATAAGGCTCCACGCATCCATCCGGTTAAAAATCAGAAAAAAAGAAAAATTATAAAAAGTTAAGTAGCCAATGGGAAGTGGTCGCGCCAAAATTAGGATTTTGGAGTGGCAAATTTGGAGCCGGTGGAGAGAGATAAATATTCAGGTTTTCTGTGAACCGAGTCTTGTCAGGAAGTGTCCGTCGAACCAACAACATCATTTTGCTGTCTGGTGTTTTGGGCACCATGCTACGTCTTGGGACGTAGCGTTGGTTAGTCCATTCACCAAGCAAATAAAGGAAAGTATGGAAGAAATGTTTTCGTCTCTTATCTGTTTCTATCTTTTCTTTTTGTATATTTCTTTTGGACTTTCTTTGGACAAGGCATTGCACCGGCCAGTCAACGTGGAGTAAAATAATATAACCAAAATATGGAGCCAAGTATCTTACGGCAACACAGCTTGCCCTTAGCCCCTGACTTTCAAAAAACCCTTATAAAACCCACAGACCCTAACGGTCAAATTAAATTACGCACCAAACAAAAATACGAAGTTCTTTCCGCTAAAAACTATGATTATCACTGAAGCACGAAAGAAAATAGCTTTCTGTTCCTAATGTTTTCTTAACAACTTAATATCAACAACAGAACACTTGTGAAGGCATTTCTACCTTTATTACAACTGCTGCAACTACAACTACAAGACAAGGGATATAACTACATATTTTCAAATACCAGAGTAGATATCTCAGACTTCAACAGTTTGAAGCTGCAGTCATTTCTTTTTAATGTCCACCATGTCATCAAACTTCTTTAGATAAATTTTCAGCTTCGGTAAAAGTTTCAAGGAGCAAGATCCAGAGAGAATGCTACACTTGCACAATCCTATGTTTTGCCAAAGACTTCCTGGAAAAAACTTTTGGAATAGTCTGCAGATGATTTGTGAACTTCATTCCGAGCTATTCATGATGCACAGGATCATCGAGACATCAAAGAACTTCCAAGTAATTCTGTTTGATGACAGTTTGACCATCATGAGTATTTTCATGGAGAAATAGACACTCTTTATGAAAAAAGACTGTAAGCAACACTCTAGCATTGTTTTGAACTTTGTAATTCATTTTCTGTGTGGATGGAGACTTCCACACCAAAACTGGAGCAAATTAATATCTCTGGTCATTAGAAACTACTTTTGCTTTGATGTAAGAACCTGTGGAAAAAAAATTCAAATTATTTCATGGTTTTAATTCAAAAACATTCTGAGAGTTTCATTTGAGAACTTTTAATTCCTTTAAAAATAAATATATGCATTGGTTGAAATTTGTTATGAACTTTCGGCTTAGCCACGAATCAGGGTCATCTTACTGCACTGTATAACTTTTTTTTTCTTTATCTATTCAGTTTTGTTTATCGTCACATGAAATATCAATATGATATTTGTTATTGACATAGTGATTGATATTTACTTTAGTCTTGCTAGCTCTATTACAGGAATCTCATTTCATTGGGAAAAATGCATTGCTTCTTAGTCAATGTTTATATAGTTGAATGAAATAATACATTATTCTCAAGTGGCTCTTTTTATTAGAATATTTTTCTTCAAGATTATTTCACTAGTAGAAACAAGTTTTTATGAGATGTTTGCACACATGTTCGAGGGAATCTTAAATGTTAACAATCCAAAATGAGGAAACAAATAATTAGAAAATCAAGGTAGAAAACAAAACAAAATCTTATATCAGTGATAAGTTTACATTCAACTAAGCCGATTAAGACAAATAAAAAGTTATTAAAAGATTTGAGGGTGAGTCAAAAGTTTTGCAATAATTTGGTAACACGAAGAACAATTTGGCAGTGCTGTACACTTTTGCCAAGATTGTCAAAGTGGCAAACCACACAGGGCTTTGAAAATGCTGCGCTTGCCTGACACTCTCCAAGTGTTACTTGCTGGATTTACCTCTATGGCTTGGAGCACAGACTTGGAATCCATGGTTTTAAGTCTAAAAGACCTTGCCTTGTTGTTAAGGTTCTTGTAAGCTTATCAAAATTTTTCAACCATCTGCTTGCTATGTTGTAATCACAAGCACCTTCACCTTTCTCACAACAAATGTTTTTGGTTGCTTTCATGGCCCTGTGGCTGAAATCAAACTTGTTTACACTAAGTTCTCAAATTAAATTTTACTGCACATTCATTTGTGCATCTTTCCAATCACACAAACAGTGAAGTAATGCACAATATATCAGTGTACCAACTAATATGATGCTACCAACCATAGCAAGTACCTTCCATGGTTTGAAGTACTTTTGTCACATGATATACATGCTACCAACGAGCTCACAGCAAAATATCGCAAAACTTTTGCTATCCTAGTAATAGTCGCCTGAAAAATCCTCTAGCCATCAAAAGGTTAATTTTGACAGCCTTCAATCTCCTATTGATTACCATGATTTATTTATGGTAGAGAGCTAATTAATTTCAGCTTTTAAATTCAATTTTGCTCAATTTGTTTGTATCTTTGATGCTTGTTTAAAAACATATCTTCAAACAATCAAGAGGTGGTATAATAATTGTTTTTCTGACAAATTTTAACATATTTCTGCAATTTGATCTTTCACACAAATTTCAAGGTGACTTCAGTATTTCTTCAAACAGTGAGAAAAATAGTAAGATCCTTTGATTAAAAGGTCATTTCCAATTATGTGCAAGGAAATTGTTTTCAGTGCAATTATTATTGCTAGGGTTATCAAGTGGCTGCCTCATAGACTGCCCTCCAGCCTATTCTCTTTTCTGTCTAATTATCAATAATTAATCAATAAATAATCAATACTTTCAGGGATAAATTAACAAAAAGAAGTAACAAACAGAAATAAAATCTAAAAATAAACGCCATCTTAAAATGAATATGATTCGAAATAACAGGAAAAACTTTAAAAAAAGTTTTTGATTGAAGTCTTCAAAAGTTTTATTACTGTCTACTCTTATAATATCATAAATAAATAGATGAATTTACATGCTGGAACACAAACTAATCAAAATATATATATATATATATATATATATAGGTTGTTATATCTATATACTCTTATAAGTAAATGTATATATTAAATATAGATGAGCACAGAAATCTCATATGTGGTCTTTTCATGTATATATGCCCATACTTGCTCTCATATTCATATAAACATATACTCATGTATTCATACATGCATATAGACAAATATATGTATGCATATAAACCCACAGACACATGCACACACATGGACATCAATGTGCATATATATATATAGGTAAGTATATTAGAAATTTATTCCATATATGCAATGTATATAAAACCTCTAATATATTGGATTAATTGGCCTGTAAGAGAGCAATTTTACAAAAGCAATTTCTGTGCGTCACCTCACTTGCAACTCATCACAAGCTGAACAACTTGAGCCTTTGGCGTTCACTCACCTGTATATAAAACCACCACATCTGGAATAGTTATTGTCACGTGGTCTACCACTGAGAGGAGAGAAATAAGGAATAACTACTACCCCTCCGTGTTTGAATTAGCAGGCCACCAAAGGCTGACTGCTAAAAAGAGGAATAGTAATGTAGGTCAATTCCTCACGGCCGAAGTAAAAAATCCATGTCAGAATGGAAGCCAATAGATGTTCGCACTCTGTGACCAGATGGATAAAGAATGGGGTATATGGACAATGTCCATATATGTCAAGGACATATAGTAGTCCTAACGAATCGCCTGTCAGGGGAAGAAGAAGAAAGAGGATAAATGATTGGCTAGAATCCTAAAGCGGAAGTAGCCCCCTCTTTTGTCGGCAGAAATAGGAAGAAAAATATCAGTTTTGAAGAGAGATGTCACGGTGAACAGATGGGGTGAATCTCATGCCAAACTCCGGGTGAAGAAGCGGAAAGAATCTTGGACAAGAGGAACCTATGCCTTCAAGCCAGAGCTATATAAATAAATCTGCCAGCCTGTAAGAGAGAAAATACTCTCCGAAGGGACCCGTCAAAAAGCCAAGTACTGCAATTGCATATTCTCTCTCCCTCTCAATTTAAAGAAAGAAGAAAGAAAAGAAGAAGAAAAGGAAGAAAGTCATTTGTATTTATGTATTATCCACTGATAATATAGCCGACATGGTGAATATGTGTGTCCGCGTATGTATTAAAAAGATCGTTATATTTTAATGTCCCCACATGTTGAAGTTTATTCATTGTGTTGTCTGCCTGTCAAGTTGTAAATTGCATGCTCCTTTTTCAGCTTCATTCGCCTCATGTTATTCTTGCCTAAATTGTCCTATTCTTTCCTTTAAAAATATTATACAGGAAACCGGAACTGTTGACTACTATAGTTAATATTATTATATCAAAACCTAGAGGCTCATATCTTCCATTATCCTAGGGGTAGGAAGAGATAGTGGCCTGGTGGGTGTGTGTGTGTGTTAATATGAAGTTTTGAAACCCCTTGCCAGCAGTGATCAGTCTAGCCCCAAATTAACCCCAACATAATCTGCCAGTTTCCCTATGCCCAAAAAGGGGAATCTTAATTGGAACTTATTCTACGAGGGATCAAGTGCCAAGCCACCCCTTCTTCACACTTGTGAAAAAAATAAATTCCCGTCTTGGGATTTTAATAATTTTGCCGTCACATTATGTATTTGTATACATTTGTATAAGTTTATTTCATAGACTAGCAAATAGCATATATTGTATCAATGTATTATGCAATCCCTAATATTTTCAGTATACAAGTGAATTTGAGTCATATATACATGCGTTTTTTCATCAGCACACCTCTGCCTATAGTATATTCACAGATACTAATAAACACATATACTTTGAAAAATACTCGTGTGTATATTCTGTATATATATATGTATGCATAAATATATATATATATATATATATATATTCAGCATATAAGCTTATGTCTACTTATATATATATACATATATATATATATATATATATATATATAGTCATCCACAGACAGACTGTTTCGTTCTATCAGAACTCTTCAGTGTGGCTAGACACGCAGGACGCTCGAAAATATATATACATTAAGCATATATGCTTATGTCTATATATATATATGTATATAGACAAAAGCATATATACTTTTATGCATATATATATATATATATATATATATATATTTACTATATATATATATATATATATACGTAAGTATAAACCCATATGTGTATGGAGTTTTGTAAACTAATTTCTTTTTGAAGTTGTTTATATAACATCAAAAGTACTTCAAAGTTACTCTGTAAATTTGAGGTAATTTTTAAGGGTTGATGTTTATTTCTCTTGATGAATATTACCATATGGACAAGCATACACACACGTACCAACATACTAAGTCATAAGTGTGCAAGTATGTAATATATTTATATTTTCATAAGTTTGCATTTGTTTGATAATACATTTTGTTTCTATTCCTTTCTATGTATTACCAGTTATTAACCAACCCTTCAATGTATATATAAAAGAATATTCTTTACTAGTATATATATATAAATGTGTGTGTGTGTGTGTGTGCAGTGAATTACTGGTTTGGTTTGGTTTGGTTTGGTTTTATGGCATATCAACCATTGAAGGTTATATAATGCCAAATCCTGCATATGCATATATACTAAATATATATGATTAGTAAATGCATTTTATTCATAAAATCCTTAAATGAGCCTGAGCACTTATTTTGGCACACAGTTAAATGGTTTATTGTATTACTATTTAACACAAATTATTCTATTCAAAATTACTAATTCGTTTGCCCACAGTTGAATAGTTCCAAATATTATTATGTATCTCTAACAATTCAATTAAACATCTGTCATTTGTTTACATGCAGTTAAATGATCACACAGTTGTATTTCTATCAATTCAATGTAGCATAAGTAAATCTTTGGCTATCAGTTTAAATGTCAAACAGTTTTACTCAACCCATGTATAGGCCCCTCTCAGGTGCTGCCACTCAAGGCCAGAGTGTACCTGGAAGTGATGCAAAGAAGGAGTACTCCAGATTCCTCAAAGTTCCAGCATGACTGGAACCTCACCATTAGATTGTTTAGAGTCATATTCTGGACACTTATTGTTTGGAGGTCTTACTCCTCTTCAGAAATGCAGTTGGTGTATTCTAAAGCCCAAGCAAACTGGGTAAGTATGTGAAATTGCATACACATATATTAATATGATTCTAAATAAGAGGTTGTTTTTAAGATTGAAGATTTTACTTTTAAATCAGTGATAATATTCTTATTTTAACAGTGTCTCAAGTATGAGCCATTCAAAACACCAAGGAAAATTCTTTGTCTCTCTCTATTAAAATAACAGTACAACAACAGTGACAATGAAGTTATATTAATGAAACTGAGGTTTAATATTGACAAAACTTACAATACAATGATTGTGTTGTACTTAATCTTCATAGGATCAGGAATATTGTGCCTTTAATGTAAAAGAATAAGTTACTATGCTTATTGTCTTATTTTTTTGACTGTATGAATGAAGGTAACGAGGAAGCATAAAAAAATGAAAGTAGTTACAAAAAAAGAACTGAGAGAGAGAAAATATAGAGGAACAGGAAGAGGTGGGCAAAATTGTTTTCTTGAATATCATTTATTAAAAATGACAGAGGGTATCTTCTTATTTCAATAAGATAATCTCTTTGTAATGAGTAAAAATTAGTATTTTTCAAAGGTTCCAAAGAGGTTGTCATATTCTCGCTGCTTTTGTCTTCAGGCATTTCATTGAACCAGGAAAGTTATTAGCAGACTCTATCAGTTCTATGTGAATCATGAATATGTTTGTATGTATGCATGTATATATGCATCTATTTATATTTATCAAGATGAGTTATCTTCTTATACCATTTATTCATTTATCGATTTTTGCCATTATATATAAGTATATATATAAATGAAAATATATTTTTTGCCTCTACTCTTTGAGCAGTAGAGATTGTACCTTCTCTCCCTGTGATGGATGTTTTCTCTAACCTCATCATTAAAATATCACTCTGCTTGGCCATGACCATCAGCTTCAAGTAAGCCTTTTTCTTTTTTGTCATATTTCATATACTCCTTGTTCATGGAACAATATGAACATATATCACCTCTTCTTAGATATTTATGCATTTTTGTCAATAATTTTTGTATTTATATTATATATGTATCAAATTTTTTTACCTGAGTAAATGGGCTAACCTTGTCTTTCTTTCTATTTATTTAGTATTTGTTTATCTTGGATATACTCATGTTTATATTGTTTCATGGTGAGTGGAGAATCAACTAAATAACCTCCCTAGCACTAACCAATCCAATACCATAAAACTAAACCCCTGCCAACCAACTAAGCAACCTATTTTGAACAAGATTTTCTTAGTTTTTAAACAAAATCTTATCCTAGCCAAGTAGTACACAAGAAACTAACCTGTTCTTTTCAATCCGCCTTCCTTGCTGATAGACACATCTTGAAAGGATGCTCTACAAGGTCTCAGTGGTGCAGCAATCTAGAGACGAAGAAACTGAACAGAGAAAAGAAATCATCAGAGATCCTGAGATAAGTTGTATGTTTGTGTTTCTCCCTCTCTATTCAATGATTAGCCATCATTAATAGAGCAGTGGTAGATGGTTATGCTAATCTGTGTTATCAGGACCATATAAATTAAAATTCTCATCTGAAAATATAATACCCTCTTCCATTGTCTTTTGGTTTAAGTCACTTTTTCCCTAATCAGTTCAGCATAGTTTTTTCTTGTGAACAAATGTCAAAGTGGAAGCTTTCTTTTGATCTGAAATACAATGTTGGTCAATCTCTGAAATCTTGCTAGACTCTTTTCACAGTGATATGAAGATTGGGTTTATTATGAAGGACTCTAGAATAGATTTCATTTTCGATGTCGCTTGAAGAAAGCAATAAAAGCCTTCAGCAGGCAATTTAGGTGGCCTTTCCTGGTCATTTCCAAGTGCCATACATTTTTGAATTCTCCCCCAAATTGCTAATGACAGCTTTAGATTTGTTCAGTTCTTATGTGATAGCATTGAAGCAGCTCTTCTCTTCATAATAAGTTAAAGTTTTTACCCTCTTTCAATAAAACACGTTCAGCTTGACATCTTCAAAACCCAGAGAATATGCAGTATATAAAAAGTAAAGTTGGCAACTGTATTCGAGGGTGATCCGAAGGGTCCATTTTCAATAGTTACAACACTGAGGTGTAATGGTGGGTGCTACTCCTTTCCCTGGATTGCTTCACTTTAACTTTGATATGTACCTTACAATGCTGAGTGTTAAGCAAGTAGGTATCAAGTACCATTTTTAAAGTCTTTGGAATGACCCAACTTGAGATTGAACCCAGGTCTCCTGGACCCACTTGGCCAATTTCAAAATTTGAGAAATTAATTTTAAATAAAATTCCCTTTCTATGTTTGTCATATGCTGAAAGAAAATAAGAATATAACACTTAAATACATGCTTTAATTTACTCAAGATTAAATACAGACAATTTTTGCTGGATTATGATAAATTTTAATGGCATTTCAACTCATTTAGGGTTATTTTATACCTACAGGTCAGGGAATCACATTCATTACGCATTGATATTTACATAATTGTGTAGTTGTTTCTTAAGAGATTTTTTTTCATAAAGTTTTATCAAATATAAATAATTTTTATCAGATCTATTTGACCCATAGATGGGTTGGAATGTACCTAGGAATAAGTAAGTAAAGTTGGTGACCGCAGTTGAGGATGACCCGAAGGCTCCTTTTTTGATAGCTACTACAATAAGGTAGAGGGAGGGCGCTACTCCTTTCCCTGGATTGCTCCACTTTAACCTTGATCTGTACCTTACAATGCTGAATGTTAAGCAAGGAGGCATCAAGTACCATTTTTTGTATCTTTGGTATGACTCAACCTGGGATTGAACACAGGTCTCCCAGGCCACTGGCAAACACTAGAAATAAAGGCAATGAAAACGTACTCCAGACTTCCCAAAGCTCCAGAATTTGAGTCCTACCATCAAATATGATTTAATGTCAGAACCAGAACACTTTCCATCCTTGAAATGTATGATTTTTCAAAATTTACCTATATAAGAGAAATTAGCAAGAAATTACTTTAAATTAAAAGATTACTTTTTATGTTTGTCATATAATAACAGGAAAAAAAACACAAGACTTGAAATACTTGCTTCACATATGTCATTCAACTGGATTACATTTAATTATACATACAGAATGATATATTTGCAGTACATAGGTTCCAAAAAATTGAGTATATGAACATTACTTAGACTATGAATATAATCTTTGATGACTCCATGGCCTGGTTTGGTCATGGAGGTTGTGCTACTCATGTTTCTACTCATGATCAGGAATATCCTGTTGGAGCCTATTTTTTTTCAAGTCTACAACTAGTTTAAATTCAAAGATTTTCTGTTACATAGCCATGATATGGCTATGCAAAACGTACATAGAATGTTCATAACATATATACATAGAACATAGGAATCTCGAAACACAAAAAATACTTACAACTTCTTAGTTCAGGTACGAAACTTTTTATTACCTTTGAGTTTAAAGTTTCTTTGACATAAGGAAGAGAGATGTATAATCTTTCTATGATGACTTTTCCATCTGCCCGCCATCTCATGTGGCACCCATAGTGTGCAAATTCGTCTGGCCTCTGCAAGACCCTTCTCGTTCGGTGTCTAGTTCCCAACTCTACTGACTTTTTCAAAATCCCCCAAATCCTCCACACGCTTCCGATGTAGGATGTCATTCAGACTCTCTAGCCCTGTTTCCCATCTCAGGTTTCTATTGTGACATCTCTGAGTGACACGTCCGCTCCGCGTGTGTGTGGACACCTGCGCTCATGTTTGCACCTAGCTAACCCATGCACAGAGCCGAAAGGTTCTCAGCCTAACTAAACCCAAAGGCATAAAATGAAATCCCTCAGCCATTATATTACATTTCTTCTTCCAGATCAATAATTATACCAAAGTTAAAGAGAAAATCTTTGTAACTATTTACCCACAGAAGGTGGAAAAATAGATTCATATTTTTCTCAAGGTTATTAGCGCTATGTTAGATACATAAAACCTCCATCAGGATTTGAACTCAAGTAGCGAAATACATTTTCTTGGATGAAAACTATCATGCCATAAACACTCAGATTAAAATCACCATTACTAAAATTTGATTTTGGATATAACTAATATTTGAAATGTGTAAACTATATTGGTTGGGTGTCTTATAATTATTTCATTAGTTTCTTCATACATATGTATATATAGATATGCATGTAGTACATAAATAAAAGATATGCATAAAATATATAAATACATGTGTAAACTCATGATTCCAAATTTCATTTGGTTGAGACTCAGGTGAATTAGCATTCGACCCTCTGAGTCTCATGACTAGCACATGGTTGACATACTAAGTCTCTTGCCAAATTATTCAGTGATGGTGACATTTAACTACTGACAGTGATCTTTTACTGATATATATATATATACATGAAAAATGAATATATTATTTGAATATCTTTTATATATATCTTATGCATGAAATATAATAAATTCAAAACTCTGGGGGTTAAGTACATCCTGCCTTGGAAAATTGCTAATCTCAAACACGTTCAAACTGGATGTCTCTTTTCCCAAAGAAGTTACACAGGGAGACATATTGAAATATTAGGGATTATTGCAGAGATTGCAAAAATATGTTGTGAAACTGCCAATAAAATTTCATGTATAAAAACAAGTATACAATTTGTTAAAGAAGGAAACATTTTGAAAACTCCACATAGAAATAGGCACAAAACAACATGGCCTGATGTTTGTACGGACTGGCGCATTATTACTGACAAAGATCGGCAACTCGCTTTTCCAACAGAAATAACATCAACTCACCAGCTTCTAGATCTCATCATTTGTTCAGTAAATTCAAAGAAAGTTATCATAGCTGAATCAACAATCCCTTTCAAGGCCAGCATTTACTGGGTACATCAGCATAAATTGGAAAAGTACGAAGACCTATGTGAGCCATGTGTTAAGAATGGCTGGTCAACAAACATATTTCCTCTTGAGATTCAATGTTTAGGTTTTATTTTGAACTCAACCTCTACATTTTTAACCAAACACAGACTTTCACCAGCAGAAAAGAGGGAATATATAAAAAAAGATCCAAAAGAAGACAGTAACTGCATCTGAGTAGATATGGCATTCGTACAGATCAAACACCATCCAATAAAGTCTATTAGTATTGTGAGATACTGCTGGGGTGCCCTGGATTAATGGTAATGATGCTTCAGCTCCAAAAACATGCCTGAATCCAGGGTCATCATCTGATGAAGACTTTATTAGAAGCAAAACTGCTATTTTTGCGCCAGTTCTTGTTTATAGTTTTTTAAATATATACATATAAATATATACATGAAATGATATGTATATATGTGCATATTTAAATGTATTAGTGGATATATATATATATATATATATATATATATATATATATATATAGTGCTGGAAAACTTGTATTTATTATAATGAATTAAACCATTGTGGTACTTAATTTGCTTCATCCGAAAATCAGTATTAGTATGAGAAAAAATAATTTTTGAGGGTGGCCAAATACTTTTAACTGGTCATGCATGTATATATATACATACATATATATATCATCATCATCGTGGCATGCTCCTAAAATGGATTTCTTTGACTCCCTCCCGCTACTTGTTTCTATTGTCCATTGCTCCCAGCAGATCTTCCATGGTACATCCTGTATCAGTACAGAGCTGTTGTAAATAGGTCCAAGCTTGTCGCCCAACCCTTGCTTGTCTGTGTGAAGAGGCCCACAGGAGGACATTGCTTATGAGTTTGCCCTAACTTCTCCAGTAGTGTCCCACATATCTTGTTTGTCTAATTTGGATGGTTTTACAATTGGTTGGTAGGTGGCCATACAGCTGCTGTTTTGTGGGATGTTGCCTCCAGGATTTGTTCAAGACAGCTCACAGTATTCATGTGCAATTGGTATCAAGCATTTTTCTTAATGCACTTAGTCAGTGTCCATGTAGTGCATCCATACAGCAGTATTGACATAACCACTGCTTGGAAAAACTGTGCTTTATTTTATCTGATCGGTGAGACTTCCATTTGATTGATAGTCTATCAATAGCTGTCCATGCCTTTCTAGTTGTATGTTGATGTCATTTTTGGTAGATGAGACACTGCTTTCAAGGTAGAGAAACTTGACTTCAAGTTTCAGAGCCCTACTATTTCGTGTGGAGATGTCTCCTCTTTGGTTAAAGCACATGAGCTCTGTTTTGACTGCATGAAATGGAGGCTTATGCCACCTGCTGTGCATTCCAGACTATGTACCAGGGACTCAGCCTAAGCAGGTGTATTTGCCATAAGTGCTATGTCATCAGCATAGAGAAAGCTTGAGAAATGATGTTTAAGATATTTCTAATTACTAAAAGAGACTAGTGTTATATTCTCATATACATATACATACTGGATACATACCGACACAATGATAACAGACGCAGTAATAAACGACACATGAAGAAAGGACGCAGGAATGAAGGATGCAGGAAGACTTCTTTTCAAATATATTTACCTCTCACTTTATTTGTAAGGTTTGAAAGGGTTGTTTAAGGTTTGCATGTGAGAGGGTGTTGGAGACCGAACATAAACTTCATATTTTGACCCCACTGTTATGACTGTCACGTTGTGTCTTTCTTGTTCTCTTAGATGCTCAACCAGAGGTCTTGGGGTCCACTCCATCGGGGCTTTTCCAAGGGCCCCCTCGGTCGGGTGTGGCCTTCCCTACCACATTTGGTCTCTACTGTCTGGAAGTCTGCTGGCAACTGCTTTGGGACCCAAACTCAACTGAGTTAAATAATAACTCCACGCCCACACGATCGCCAACTGGATCTTTGAGTCGGATGTTTAATCGTCATCAAGCGGAAATAACTGTCATGCAGTTCAGAGGTTACTCTCTTCCGGTGCATCACTGTTAGTGGCACAATGGGACCTTCACCTTGTCCCATATCATAAGCCTTAATCCGCCCACGCGATCTCTTTCGATTACTGGCCATTGGAATGTGTCTCTTCCTTCCGGTGTATTACCTTGGAATAGTATTTTTGGGCCGGGTCGAAGGTCAAAATATAACAATAGACTGAAGCAGTTATATTTCACTACTAGTCCAAAACCACTATGTCTTTAGTGTCAAACTATGTTACTATGGAATAAATCAATTCAATAGACTAAACCAACTGATTTCCTTGATTTAGAGTAATAATTTGAATCTTAGTATCCTACAAGAGAGACACCAAAGACAGTTCAACATGTCACTTTGTC
>OY757916.1:89776139-89821139 GCA_963585895.1 Sepioteuthis lessoniana
CGTCTGGAAAGGATATAACAATCATCATCTGTGATAATAAACCCTCCAGACAGGAAGTAGGGTTGGAGTGTGGATGAAGTGATGCCCAGAAGAGATGCTCCTGAGAATTGAAGAATTTTGAAAAGACAGAGAGTTGAGGTCAACCGTTGAATGTAACAGGTAAGTTTTTTTGATCTGATCATATTTTTTGGGTTTCAACTGGCAGAGATCAATTGAGATCTTAAATACCTCAAGATGCACCGTGCATTGGGGGTGGGGTCAGCATAGTATGGTTATCATCTGCTTTCATGATTTGCGTTTCTCTCCTCGTGTCGCCAAGGACCGAAGCTAGAAATTAATAAACATGTTCATATCTGAAATGACTAAGTCAGCCTGTATTTGCATTATTTTTGTTATTGATATCTTTATGAGTATACAACACATAGCACTGTGCCTTATCACTGTACTTCCAACATAATGGACTCGCCCTCCTCCATAAATACACGTCAACAAGAGAGTCAGATGGAGTTCACCAAATCAGCATGACACAATCACGTAGTATATCATTTTCATAGTGGACGGCTAGTCAGTACCCCACTAGACTCTCAGCTTCCTATCAACTAACTGCTGTTTGACCAGGTTCCCTTGTATCTTGTTTCTGTTACTTGAATATATATGTTTTTCTTTTGTGTTCCCCGTGTCTTTCTTTTGTCAGTATCACAACACTTATATAACTATAAGCAAATTTCCAAGCATTTTGCATTGCATTTATCAAATTTCCAGCTCTCTGTGATGTGTAATGATGGTCAAATTCTGAACATTGTACCTAGTGAAACTATAATCCTTTTCTTAGCAATGTGCATTGAGTAACTATCATCAATTTCCTAACAATATACCTTGTATAACTATTATCAAATTTCTTGCACTGCCTCTTAGGTAACTATATTCAATATTCCAGTCCCATACTTTGTGCAATATATTGCTTCATTCTATTTTTTTTATCTGCATTTTCTACTTACTGGGAAATCTCTGAGTACAATAACACACCATTCTTGTTCAGTTTTAGTTGGAAGGAAAAGTATGTAATGAAGCTTTCTTGAAACAATCACTTTTGCTTGAAAATGTGTCATTGGTAGATAATAATAATTGGAAAATGATGCCATAAATGAATCAAGTGAAGGTCTGTTAATGGTTGCTATACTAAGCTTTTTATTATTAGTCATGGATGTGATATTAAGGATGAAATATTAGGCTTACAATTTCTAATAAAATAGTCCCCTGCCAATAATATCAGAATTATGGTTTCAAAGATTAATTGCTATCACATTTCTTAGCCTTTTGTTTTAGAATAACAAAATCTGATGATCAAAATATACCTTGGTTGAAATGGTGTAAAAATAAAAAATACAGGGTGTCTCAATATACATGGGACCATGTGAGAGCTAATAACTCTACTGATAATAATGTTGTGTTTTT
Organism: Sepioteuthis lessoniana; assembly: GCA_963585895.1. NCBI lineage: Eukaryota > Metazoa > Mollusca > Cephalopoda > Myopsida > Loliginidae > Sepioteuthis > Sepioteuthis lessoniana. The sequence goes on from OY757916.1 coordinate 89,777,595, forward strand.
TTGTTTCAGATTTGAAAATAGTATACTATAACAACAATTAACCATCAATCACAATGTTTTGGACAAGAGAGGAAAAAATATTTTGCGTCACAACTTATTTAAAGACAAAATCATTCAAAACTGTCTCAAAATAGATACAACTCACTAATATGATAATGATTTATTTCTGAGATAAGAAACTAAAAAAAAGACTGCATATCCTGGAAGCTGATAGAAAAAGAATAAAAAAAAAACAACTTAATTTGATGTCTCTGGTTCAAAGAATGCATTTTTACTGGATGTGTTTCAAATGACCACCATTATGCTTGTCTCAGTAATAAATCATTATCATATCAATAGGTTGCAACTATCCAGAAAATTAGTAATTTTATAATTCATGATAACCTGTTCAATTTCATATTCTTTTCATCTTCACATTTACTGGTATTTTATGAAAACAACAAGAATATTTCTATATGGCATACCTATTCTTCAGTTTCAAGTACTGTGTTATAAAGTGAAAGTTTGTTCAATACATATAAGTATGCATAGTAGAATATACTGATATTTGTCATATATATGTTCTTAATACAAAAAAAAAAGAAGACATTAAAAAAATACCCTAAGTTACTTTTTCTCTTTTTAATAAACTAAAAGGTTTCTAACTTTCTGGACTTCAAACTAAAAAGAATATTGCAATTTTAAAAAGGAAGAATTTGTTCTTGCCAAATTTGATTTTGTTTTTATAAAAAAATTGTTCTTGTTATCGAGTGTGTTTTTGTGAGACACAATGTTGATTACCTCAGGCTGTATATAAGTTATAACAGGGTAGATTCATGTTCAGTTCTTTTTCTTTCAATGTTCTGAATGTGCTGAAATTTCAGCCTATCAGAGTATGTAATCATTTGCATGTTTCACTATATTTTGGTGCGTGAGAGTGAGTATGTTTGGAATTTTCTTGTCTCCATGTATATTTGCTGGCTAATTAACTGCATAAAAGTATATGTGTTTATGTAAGCACATATTTAAATATATATATATATATATATATTCTGAACATATATCAATTCTGGTTATGAATATATATATATATATATGTACTCGGGTGAGAAGGAAGTTTTGTAATATTATGGTAGATGCTTGTTTATCAGATGACCAAAACAGTTCAAGCCATCAAGGGTATTTGCTGTGGTTTGTTGTAATTCATGCACAGACACATTGTGAATTGCTTCACTGCATGTAAGATTTGAAAACTGCACAGATGAATGTGCAATGTACTTATTTATCCAACTCTGCTACAATAAGCAGGGTTTGACACAATGTCAATTTCTTTAAGCGGAGTTTAATAGGTTTAAATTCAGATTTTTTTCTCTTAGTCCAGTTACCAGAATAAGGTAAACAATTCCCATCTGCCTTACTAGTTACCCTGAGCTGAAGAGAGAATAGTCAGATGCATACCTTTTCTTAGGGTATTAGCGCAATGTAAAATTTAAATAGCTTCTTCCAGGATTTGAACTTGGGCCTATTTCCTTCAATTATAACTGCTACACCACAGGTGTTTCATGAGCAATATGGTCAAATTCCGGAACGTATGCTTTATAAATTCAAACAGGGCTGAAATGCCACAGAAACAACCAAAAATATTTGTTGTGTGAAAGGTTGAGGTGCAGTTGATCACATTATAGTAACCAAGTTGTTCACGAAAATATGCTCAGGTTGAAAGTACTTTGATGATCAGGCAAGGTCAGGCTGGCCTAAAAGTGTGGATTCCAAAGTTGTGCTCCAAGCCATAGAGACTAATCTAGCAAGTATCACTCAGAGAACATCAGGTGAGCTCAACATGTCACATTTCAGTGTGGTTTGGCACCTTCCTGGCTTTGGTGAAACATCCAGAACTATTGAATTGTGCCTCACATGACCCAAATCTTGCAAAACTTTTAACTCACCCTAATATATATATATATATATATATATATATATTAATGTTTTCTCATCTCCTCATGATAAGTTTTTTCTATTTTTATTAATAAAATGCAATCATCCAATGAAATCTCTTCCATCAAAAGAGATCTTTCATTTGATGACCATAGTTTTTAATATGATTACAGAAAACTTATTGTCATGAGACTGACAAAAGGAGGTGAGAAAACATTTATTTATTTTAGGTTTTTATTCTACTCTACTGTCTAGTATTTGGGCACTTTCCTGATTTAAGAAAAAACAAACATTTTTATTATGATTTGCTTTTTTCACTATATGAATATTTATATAAATCAAAATGCATATATTCAGATATGTCAAGAAGTTCACAGCCTTAAAAAGAAAAAGATATTTATTATATATACGTATACAAGTAAAGATCTAAATCTACATTGTCATATATACATTTGTAATATTCTTGTAAGATTGGAATATCTTGTATGAATAAAATGAGAAAGATCTAGCAAACCTTGGCTTTAGAATTAATTCCATAAGTTAATTATTTTGTGATCTTAAATCAAGATTTATCCATATATTGTACATAGCAAGTAAAGTTGGCAAACATAGTTGAGGGTACTATTTACCAACCCCTCCGCTCGGGCAGGATATGACACAAGGTCAATTTTTAAGCGGAGTTTAACAGGTTTGAAGTCAGAGTTTTCCTTCTCCTAGACTAGTTGCCTCACCAAGGCTGAAGAACCTAATCCGTCCTACTATTTACCCATAGCTGGAGGGAGAATAAGGGGGTTCATACCTTTCCCAAGGGTATTTGCCCGAAAGTGAACGTAATAGCGCGACTGGAGTACGAACTCGCGTACTACGATTCCGCAGTTCATCGCTTTAACCATAGAAACATAGTTGAGGGTGATCCGAAGGCTCCCTATTCAATAGCTACAACACTGAGGTGTAACAGAGGGTGCTACTCCTTTCCCTAGATTGCTTCATTTTACCCTTGATATGTACCTCATAATGCTGAGTGTTATGCAAGGATGTATCAAGTATCATTTTTAAAGTCTTTATTATGACTTGACCAGAGATTGAAACCTAGTCTCCCGGGCTATTGGTGAACAATCTACCCACAAGTCCAAAGGGCCGGTACCGTACATCAGATTGACTTATTCATGAGTACATACAACATTTTTGACCACAATGGAATGCGACATAGAAAACAAGTTTGAATTCCAGTCACACTATTATTTTTAACTTCAAACTAATACTCTTCAGAAAAGTATGAAACTGTTTATTCCCCTACCTCTGAGTCAAACAGTACCACAGCTGTTTTTTTACAAGTATAGGTTTAATATCGAATAAGTAAAAAACAAGAGTGAGTGCATATATATAGATATATATATGTAAAGGTTGATCAATAAATCTATGGACAAACATTAGTTTTGAGTGAAAATTTTCACTGTATAATTTTTTATCTATATGGTAAGTACTCAAGTCGAAATTAAGATGAGGAAGAAGATTATGTTGAAGAATGAATCATTGTTGTGTCTTTATTTAATGTTATATCAATCTTCATTGGTTATTCATGTGGTTTGTAAAGCAATAGATTATTCTTTCATTGACTTGAGAATACGGCTTCATATCTCCGTTTTTGAGACCAGTCCAGCAGTAGGTTGCTACACTGATATTAAAGTGAGTATAATTTTTCTGTGCCCACATATCTGACTTTTTCCTTTTCCTGATGTAAACTCATCAGCATCTCTTTATCTCATCTTTGTTTCTGCCAACAATTTTTTAGACCTTACAATGCCACATCTGAAAAACCTCAAAATTTGTAAATTGATAAAATTTTGGGTGAAGATCCAGCACAATTTACTTGTGAATTTGCACAATAAATTGTAAATCAATCAGTCATTTCATTCTAATGATGAATTAGAAAAGAAAATAAAGACGTCAATGAGTGAAACATCCAGTTGTACTTTACAAATGAAATACAGCAGAACTTATGCAAGTGCAATCAGAAATTTCTTCATACGCCAAATAGGTTTTATCACTTGTCTGGCTCGATGCTATATTTCATACCAAATTGATGGTTCCAAGGGGTTGTAAGAAAATACCCAATTTAATTGAAAGTTGATGTAAAGTCATAGAAAGTCAAATAAGATCATTTACTGAATAGTGATGACATTTTTTTTGTTTCGGGGCCTAATAAACGATAATCATTTTGTCAAAAAAAAAAAAAAATGAAAAGTAAAAGTTAGTTGCAGAAATATTTCTTGAAGTAAAGAAAAAAATTAAAAGTACTTATGAAAAAAAAAAAATAAAACTAGTAAAAAATACTTAAGCACATAAATAAAATTTTGCTTTAACTTATTGCTCATCCAAGTGATACACCAAAATAATATCTTCTTGTTATTTCCCTGTAAACATATATAACGGGCTCAATAATGCCTTTAGATGGAACTTGTTAATGTTAATAGTGTTTATAATATTCTTAGAGCTTATACCTTCTTTACAGTATTAGCATTGGGTACATTTTTATGCAAAAACTTTTATTATTTGCATCTCTTATATAAATACTTATATACACACACACACACACACACACACACACACACACACACACACACACATATATATATATATATATATATATATATCTGTTGTCTGAGCAAGAAAATTATCTCACAAATGATCAATATATACTACTCTAAAAACAGATAATGAAATTACCTGTTTTCCATGGAAATTAAACTTTTTTATCTCTCCAACTTATTTATTTATAAATATCCTCAATCTACTTTAATAATTGAATAGAACTGGAAGGCTGGGGGCATAAATTTATACCTGTAGGCAGAATATCGATTATTTAGCATTAAGATTAAGACACCTTGATAAGCCATCCATCAAATTTCCTGCCAGACAAAAGTCAACCATTCCTCCCTCAGCCATTGCCACCTCCCACTTTTCTTGTACCACTCATTCATGTTCCTTTCTTGGAGGAATGGAAGAAGCAAGAAGAAATTACAAAAGCTGTTCTTATGCAAAGGATTTTCAGAGCCTGGCTCACTGGAGCAGAAAATATATTCAGTGATGAATAAGCAAAAGAAAAAAAAGACAGGTACATGTGCTTGAATATATTATGTGCTGAGTTTTGTGGTCTCGTTGAAATAACAGATGATTTAATCTGTCAAGACAGCATGGCTGAAATGGTACATTTTCTGCTTGTGTGAACACTTTTTCTTATTCCATCGTTGCTTTTTATTCCTCATCTTGGGCTTATAAATTTTGCAACTCTCCTTTTCTCTCTTTTTTATCCTGAGTTTTATTCTGGGAAAGGTAGACTTTATGAAAATAAAGATAGTATGAAATAATTTTGCTCATCTTATTCCAGTTGGTTTATAGAAAAGCCTAAAGGAAAATATTATTGCTGGGAAAAAATGAATATATGTGGAGGCAAACACACATGCATACATGTACATGTATACACATGAAAAGACACACATACACATTCACATACACACAAATACACATATATATCTATATGTATATACAATTGGTCACATTTAACAGCTGAAGCTTGTACATATTTTTAGGGACTCTTTTTGAACAATTCTTGAAATATAGGCCAGACCATTAAGATCAAATAGTTCTATCTAATTGAGTTAGTGGTAGACAAGATGAAAAAAGACATTTGAAATGATAAGCACAATAGAATAATTGCCTTTCTATAACTCTCTCTCAGATTTGATTACTATATATATATATATATATATATATTTTCTATTGAAAAGGGAGCCTTCACATTGCCTTTTACTATGGTCACTAACTTTGCTTTACTAATATATATATATATATATATATATATATATATATATATATGTCCCATTAAATCTTGAGAATGAGAAACTTATACCCAATAGAAAGCCAAGTAATGATTATATAAACATCTGATCAAATCACCTTCTCACTATTTTTAGATAAGTCCCAATATCAGTATGTCCCAGACTGACCATAAGCACAAGTAATAACAGAATTTTTTTTCACAAAAAAGCCCAATAAGAAACAGCCTTTAGTAAAAGTATATAAACAAATATGAAGCTTGTTTTCAAAGAGATACCTGCTGCATAGCCTGAAGCAAGCAGCAAGAGGCATTAGCCATTATGTGAATGTAGATAAAACAGAGTTTATGTGTTTTAAACAAGAAGGAACTATCTCCACTTCAAGTGGTGAGCCTCTAAAATTAACAGACTAGTTCACATACCTTGGTAGCAATATCTCATTGACTGAAAACAATGTCAACATACGCATAGGAATGGTGTAGATTGCTATTGACAGTCATATGGAAATCTGATCTTCCAGATAAAACAAAACAGACTAGTTCACATACCTTGGCAGCAATATCTCATTGACTGAAAGCAATGTCAGCATACACATAGGAATGGCGTAGATTGCTATTGACATGTTGTCAGTCATATGGAAATCTGATCTTCCTGATAAAACAAAACATAACTTCTTTCAAGCTGTAGCTGTGTCAGTACAACTGTTTCGATGCACCACCTGGACACTAAAAAAATGAAGAAAAAGCTAGATGGGAACTACACAAAAATGCTATGTGCTGTTTTAAACAAATCCTGGATGCAGCATTATACAAAAACAGCAGCTGTATGACCACATACATCCTATCTCAAAAACCATCTAAGTTAAACAAGCAAGATATGCTGGACACTATAGGAAAAGTAAAGATGAACTTATAAGCAACTTTCTCATACATTTTAGCAAACAAGCAAATACTTATATGTATTAACTTTGTGCAAACATTGGATGCAACCTAGAGGACTTGCTAAAGACAATGGATAATCAGTTTGGTTTGATTGGGTTTTATGGTATATCAACCATTGTAGGTTATTTAATGCCAAATCCTCTTTATTCATATATATTAAATATATAGGATTTGGTTGGGTTGAGTTTTATGGCATATCAACCAGTATAGGTTATTTAATGCCAAATCCTCTTTAAACATAAATATTAGATATAAATGGTTATGTTTTATGGCATATCAACCATTGTAAGTCATTTAATGCCAGATCCTTTTTATTCATATGTATCAAATATACGATTTCTTAACTCATTTTGTTGATGACATTTTTAAAGAAAACTGAGCTCATTTTTTGGCACATAGTTTAATGGTTTCACTTATTTCTATCTAATATAAATAATTCTATTTACTATTAAACACTTTTCTACACATAGTTAAATGTTTTTAAGTATTGCTTTTTAACACTAATGATTAAATTAAACATTAGTCATTTTTTTCCACACAGTTAAATGAGTAAACAGTTCTATTTCAAACACTTCAGTTTAGCATGTTAAAGTTAAATGGTTCCAAGTATTGCTATGTATCACAAACAATTCAATTAAACATTAGTCATTTGTTTACACACAGTTAAATGATCAAACAGTTCTATTTCAAGCAATTCAGCTTACCATTCACATTCAGTTTAAATGTCAAAGTAGTAGTAGTAGTAGTTGGCGATCATAGTCAAGGGTGACCCAAAGGCTACTTTTTCAATAGCTACTACTCCAAGTTGTAGTGGGGGGGGCTCTACTCCTTTCCCTGGATTGCTTCACTTTACCCTTGATACGTACTTAAGCAAGGAGGTATCAAGTATCATTTTTTGCATCTTTGGTATAACTCGAACTGGGATTGAACCCAGGTCTCCTGGACTATTGGTGAACAATCTACCCACTAGGCCAATTTCAAACAGTTCTATTTGACCAACAGATAGGACCCAAACAGGTGCTACCATTCCAGGCCAGAGTGGACCTGGGAGCAATGGCATGAAGGGATAATTCACATTCTCCAAAACTCCAGCATTAGTGAAGCCTCACAATCAGGATTGTCTTGTGTCATATCCAAGACACTTGTTGGAGAAGTCTTACCCCTCAGCAGAGATGCAGTCAGTGTATTCTACAGCCCCAGTCAACAAGGCTATGATGGATAATTGAAATGAATGGCAAAAGAGAATCAAGGAAATCAATGCTATGAGCATGACTTGATTATACATATATATATATATATATATATATAACAAATACACACTCAGAAAATATTTGTAAAAATAAACCTTCTCTTAAACCAAAGGTAGCAGGATTTCTGTTTGAATATTGGACAACCAAAATGGATATTAGTAGTTATTTTGTCTTACCAAACTCTTCAGGATTGAACTTCTGTAAGTAGAAATATAAATATATAACAGTCCAAAAGTAATTATACTTCTGATACATACAATTTAATTTTTGGAAATTGTTATGGTGATATACCCCATGACATCACTGCATGGGCCTTCCCAACACTATGAATAGTGACTTACTCGATAAATGAGTCAAGTGAGTCTAGTCAGTTACTGGCAACCATTACTGTCTGTATTTCCATAAATATATACTGCTGTAAACCTTACATCTCTTTGTGTTATTCATTTCTGGCCCTTCAAGACCACAACAGTTACTGAGGTATGACAATTTTACTTTTGGTCAAAGTGTTTCAATTCTATAAGGTTTGGTGATGAAAAATTCTTTGATAATATCTGTTTTGATTGTATAATATTACACAAAGAATGATAATTCCTAGTATCTTTGGTTGAGAACTGGTGGTTAGCTAAGAATGTATTCCAATAACTATGGAAAATAATCTAAATATCTAAGGATTTTTGGAATAATTTGGAAACCTCTGGGAGCAAAAGTAACAAGAAATACTATTACTAGATCCCCGTAGAGAGCTATATTATTAGCATGCAAACCAAATAACACCTCCCAGGTAAAAGCTAGTTATTTGAAAGCTTGTCAAGCATTTGCAAATAAGCAAATTGATAAAGTTGTCCCAGATGAGACAAAACTAGAACCTTTGAAGCATAATGAGAAGAAATCTATTTGGAGATGTCAAAGTGAGTCTTTCAAGTCGAAGAATACAGTTACAAGAAAAACTGGAGGAAGGAGTAACATGATTTGGAGGTTTTTGGCTCCAAAAGGAAGAGGAAATTTAGTGAAGTTATAGGTATAATGAAAATAGAAGATTAATGAGAAATATTTGATGTCAGTTTGAAAGTGTATATAAGAAATCTGAACTGAAGTGTGATTGGAAAATTGATCAGAAACATACTTTTAAATTAGTTTAGAAATATTGATCTCTAGGCTAAGAAAATAAGTCTTGGACTGAATCCAAAACTGCAACAACTCGAAAAAATATCTCAGGCGGTGTTTGCAACAGGTTATCAAAAAAGAAAAAAACTTATTGATGAAAATGTATTTAATATTGACTATCAATTTTCTTGTGCCATTAATTTTGGACATACAATTATTTATTCATTTTATCAATTATTTAAAATTGAATATTCATAATTTCTTTTCATATATTTACCTTTGAATTTCATTTCAAATATATATATATATATATATATACCTTTAGCTACATCTTTTTTCAGGCAACTATTACCACTCAATTATTTTGGTAATTATTTCATTAAATAAATAAAAATTAGACTGTGGCAATAATTTCTTTCATATCTATCTATCTGTGTGTGTGTGTGTGTGTGTGTGTGTGTGTGTGTGTGTGTGTGTTTGTGTATGTGTGTGTGTGTACCTTATAAATATTATGAGAGAAAGATATAGACATACACTTCTTTACATCCTACACATAAAAGAAGCATAGATCAGTTATTCAATATAGTTGTCCAATGTGCAATCACTGAAGAAGCCTTGCTTAGACTTGGAAGAAAGATGTACACACATGAAAGTTAATTAGATTGGTAAAATGAATATGAGAGAAATTTCTAAGCCAATGTCAGCAACTTTTCACAATTCATCTGTGTGTAGCCTAGCACTGACAAGTAGATCATACAGAGGAGTGTGACTTTTTTCAATAATTGCATCAGGTAAAATTTCAGGCCATATAGAGTGCACTTTAATGATAGTAATTACATTGGGATCAAACAGTTCTTAGTAAACAATGCCTTACTTATCTTATTTACAAAGTAGTATATTTTCTATGTTATCTAGTGAGTTGGTTGCCTAGTTGGTTGGTTTTATAACATATCAGACTTTGTTGATTTATTTTATGCCAAGCTCAGTATTTTTGGAGTATATATATACTTTCAAGAGACTATTCTATTTAATAATAATTATCATCTGTTAATAGGGAATCATATGGTTTCAATGATTCCTGTCAGACACCAAAAATAATAACAGAAATAGTAATTATTATTATTATTATCATTATTTCAAGTATTCCTATCTAACAACAATAAATATTTAGCAATAATCAATCATATGATGTCAAGTAACTAGTAAAACAATGTTAACTTCACATGGCTATTCTAATTAATTAATTTGCTCACAGTTATATGGAATCAATTATTCCTATCTAATACAAATAATTTCCAAAAGGATTTATTTGGTCCATAGATGGAAAACTAAAAGATACAAACATTCAAGGTCAGAGTAAAACTGGGAGTAATGACAACAAAGAGATGCTCAACACTGCTCAACACTGCTCATTGCTCCCAGACTTGGACTTTACTACCAGATACAGTTTGATGTCATACTCAGAATGCACCAATTTTGGGATGGAGGGGGTCTTACTCCACTGAAGGGGATGCATTCTAAGCCCAATTTTCAGGATGTCTCTTTTTCTAGAGTAATTTAAGCTTCTTCATGGTGGAGTTAGTTGAATCTTTGTCTGTCCAACTTAATTTTTTTCTTTATTAATTTGTTTTGATAGTATCCTCTCATGGATTGATTGACACATTTCAAAGGAATCAAAAGTCATAGTGTTATTTCCATAGTAAGATTTAATGAGGTGTTGACTCGTAGATACCAACCAGTTTCTTATAATACATTAGGTTATCCATAAGAGAGTACCCTAACACAGAATATTTGGTAGGAAAAAGTACAGACAAGTCAATTAACAATATTTAACATGTAATGCAACACCCAACAAAAAAGGAATTGAATTCCCATCCCAAGCTATGACTAAATCACAAGGTGTTCAAGGAACTTAAATACAAGTCCATACCGTAAAAGTTGAAAATACCTTACTCTACTCAGGTCTGGAAGATAACAAAGGGAGGCCCCATGTGCCAGCTGCTGCAGAGCGAAATGACAATGTCTATCACTTCTGAAGTCCTGTTCATTAAAAGAGGCAGATTCTCCGGTTCACCTAGACATGTGACCAAAAAGGACTTATGATGTGGGAGAGTTCATCAAACACTGTGACTATTCTGTTTAGTCTCTCAACACCATTATCAACTCTGTGAGTGTGACACACAATTTCCGAGTTGAGGTATTTTGCCAAATGTAGTCATAAATGCTTCATGGTTGAGAGCAGTTAAACTATTAGGCCATTTCTCAGCTGGTCATCTGTCTCAATATGGTCCAATGTATCCATTGGTCATTTGCTGTGAGGCTTGTCCAATATCCCAATTTTACTATGGCAGAATCAGTGATAAGCTGTTAATAGTTCTTTCTGCAAATACTTTGTTGAACTGGGGCATTTATTTGGCTGGACATGAACCTACAGTAAAATGATGTGACAGACACATTTTCATGGGCTTTTTTCTATTTTTACAAAACTGAAAATAACCATTTCAAATGCTGAGACTTACTCTACATATTCTCTAAATTAAAAAGCTTTAAGAATATTCTATACCAGTAGCTTTTAGAATTTTCTATAATTTATAACACATATGGATCACAGATTTTCTTCCTTATAAGCAGTTGTTCATTTTAGGGAAATTTACATAAAAAGGACAAATTATATATATATATATATATACAACCGGCTTATTGGCCTAGTGAGTAGAGTGTTTGCCAATGGTCCGGGAGACCTGGTTTCAATCCCAGGTTGAGTCATACCAAAGACTTTAAAAATGGTACTTGATACCTCCTTGCTTAACACTAAGCAATATAAGGTACGTATCAAGGGTAAAGTGGAGCAATCCGGGGAAAGGAGTAGTGTCCCCACTTACATCTCGGTGTAGTAGCTATTGAAAAGGAAGCCTTTTGGTCACCCTCAACTATGGTCGCCAACTTTACTTATATATATATATATATATATATATATATATTTATTTAATTCAGTTCTTGCACAGTTAGTCATACTAAGCAGTTACTCCTAATAACCAATTTTCCAATTGTTTTCTCACCCTATCATGTCAGCTTCATAACTATAATTTTTACAAATTTGAAAAAAAAAAAATCTCTAAATGGTCTGAATATTCCTTGCACATGCTAAAAATGGCTGCATAGGAGTTGAAGTAAGAAGGGGAAGGTGGAACTATCCTCCACTACAAAAGTAGCTTTCATGATTACAAAACGTACAAAAATTAGTTATAAATAGGATATGAAGAGAGACCTACTAACTGCACTAAATTGTAATACTGGAACAGAAGGATATTACCTTTGATGAAATTTTCTAAAAAAAATTTTGGCAAGGAAGCCAGTCTTCCTATAATACTGAAGAAGATATAGTGCTATAAAGAAGAAAGAAAAACCTTTCAGATGTTAGAAAATGTATTATCAATAATAGTGATAACTTGCTTTCAAGAAAGGGAGTAGTACCTACTAAATGCGCTAAACCAAATTGCTGCCCCAAGAAAAAGAAATAGAGCCATAGATAGAATTTTCTATAAAATTCAGTTCGAAAAAATTTCCACCAAGATATAAAATATTAAACCAAAATAGGGCAAAAAATAAAATTCTTGATTTATTACAAATTTGATCAACATGGTAAAAAAAAATACAAATCAGTGCATTAAACAACCTCAAAACAACAGGAGGATGAATGATATTAGACTGAATATCTAATCAGATTCTAATTTTTGGAATAAAGATTTGGATTTATAACTACATTTACATATTAAATCAGTGTATTTGTTTAACCATATATCTTTATTATAGAAAAGCAATATCTGAGGTTCTTCCAGTAGGCATTAAATTGAATTGGATTCCACAACCAAATGGTCCATGTAATCACAAGGGAAATACCTACCTCATATGAGATGTTTGAAAAGTAACAGGACTGGCATTACAAACAATTTATTTCAATTCCAAAGGAAAACGACCTGGTCCCCTCTTCAAATAATCTCCCTCAAGACAAATGCACTTTCCCATCCTTCTCTACCATCATTCTATGCACTGCTGGAAGGATCCTTCAGGGAAGCCATTTACTTTGTTGCTATGACCCTCTTGATGATTTCCATGCCTACAAAATGAGTTCCTTTCAGCTTGCAGAAAAGAAAAAAGTCACATGGAGCTAGATCAGGTAAATCTGGAGATTTTTTCTGTATGATGATAATGTTCTTTTCAGCCAAGAATTGCAGGATATTCTGAGTCCTGTTTTTGCATTGCTATATTGAGGCAGCCATGATTTGTTCTTCTATATTTCTTGTCTCTCCTTGCCCACTGAGTAAAGCCTACTCCACAGGATTCCCTGATCATCATTCAGTAGTTTTAGCATCATTTTTGCTCAGACTTTCCACTTGCCAAATCTTCAGTAATAATCTTCTAAACATTGTCCTTTAAAAGAAATAATGTAAGACCTTCCACAGTTTTAGCCCCTTAACCATCTCTTGATAAAAGAACTTGTGTGATTGGTTATGACTATTGAGAGTGATTAATCGGAACACAGAAGACATGCATCATTAAGCTTAGCTTTGCCACATAAATTCAGATTGCAAAAGTGAATCATTCTTCTTTTGCTGCAACTGCTGTACAAGCAAGACACATTCAAGATGCCAACTACTATGGGAGTTATTGACCATGTTAAAAGTCAAACAACAAGTGGGGCAGTCATACAGTACAAGTGATAAGATAAGTTATACAAGGACAATAATTATGCAATCTACACATTACTTGCTAATTACTCACTTATTCTGCCACCTATACATAACTTAAAAACAATTCATTTATACAGTATCCTACATATTATGTATGAATAAAACATTTTACTGCAACCTAAATTTTGTATCACAATCAACACCAGGTTTATTGCAAATGTTCACACGTTTTGTTAATACGCTGTCTTGTTAAAAAATCTGGTGTTGTGTTTTCTTTTCTGTTGCCTTTATCCTAATTTTGTCCAAGTATTTGTAACGCCTTTTCCACATCCACAATTATTCAAAAAGTCAACCAACAATCACCACTCAACACCTGTCTTACCCACACAACATTGACCACAGTCCTGTTGGTTAAAAAATTCCTACTCCTAGAATCATCTTTCACCTCCCTGTTCACCTCCTTTGAACCTCTTGTACCACCAAAAAACATATGTGTGTGACATGATGTTAACTCTATACACTTGTTGAAGCATTATAAAAGCTTGTGATGGTATTTTCCTCAATCAGAGCAAAAATTTCATGTTACGTGTTGCTTAGTGTTCATAGTTTCTCAGTGCTTATAACTGAATGACCTGAAAAAGAGGAGGTGTAAACAAAAGCCAGTGAAAAGAATTTCTGTAACTCTCATATGTATACAAGAAGAGAGGAAAAAATTTACAGACAACTTTAAAAAAAGCATAAGCATTTCATTCAACTGAAATAACACATTTACAGAAAATAAGATAAACAAAAAATTGTCACTCTCTATAACACTTCTGGCCAAGCTATCACTGAAACTCTTTCTCTCAATGAAGTCCATCTGAATGTTGTCCAACTATTTGTCCTTTCGACAATGTCCTGCCCTTATTGCACAGTACCTCTTTTTATATTATCAGGAGGCTCAACACTTCTGATCACTGGTGATCAGTGTTCAATCGCCAGTCTTTCACTTGATTCTTATACGACAAAAATACAATGGTTGCAGAAAGCTAAGCTTACAGTAATATACTGCAAATATATCCTGTTAGATAATAACACAATCTGTGTATTCCCATTTCACCCATAGCACACACAACACATCAAATCACACAGAAACTATTGAAAGAAAAGAAAAGAAGTAAGGCCTCCTTTCTGTTTCCTGAAATTATAAATAATTGAGATATAGACAAGAAATTAATTGAATTTTTTTAATGATGTATGTATAGGAATATAACATTCCTTTTATTTATTTATTTTGTTCCTGAAACATCATATATAAAACAAAGTAATAAAATCAGCCAAAAACAAAAGATTTCTCCTTTTCCCAAAACCACCTCCAATACTAATGAATGAAATTAGACTAAAAATGGAAGAAAATTATGGTGTAATTTTTAAAAAAGATGAGTATTTTCAACAAGAATTTATTATAACCCTAATAGATAAAACCAGCCAGCCTGTCTGTGCTATAGTAACATTTCATTAAATAGATTTACCATACAGAAATTACAATTGCTGACTGACTAATAATAGTTTAAGCTATGAAGACAATTCTTTCATTGTAAATAGGGCCTACCCTAGGCTTTCTGGCACCCTGAACAAACTGAACATTGGCATCTTGCAAACTACAGTATTTGTTTATTTATTTGTTTTACAGTAAGAAATATATAAATCTATAAGAATAAAAATGTTATTACAATAAAGATGTAAAAGAAAACTGAAATTTATTTACATTTTAACAGGTTATGCAAGTTTGCAGTAAAAGGAAAAAAGTTTAAGATTTGGTTGCTACTACTCAGCAGTAGTAGAAAAGTTCTGAATAGTAAAGCAAAGATTGTAAAGAGAAAAGGTAGGGAGGGAGAGAGAGAGAAGCAAAGTGGGATAATTAGTTACTGTTGTGGCTTGTTAGGGGCCAGAAAGAAGAGAAAGTAGGTGAAACAAGTGTATTGAATAAAAAGAATATATATACAAAATAACAGTGTTAGTACAGCAGGTAGAAATGCCCATCTGAAACTATCAGGTGCAACTGCTGGCAGGAAGTCTTTCCAAGAGTAAATAAGGTTAGTATTTATGAGGGAGGAAGAGTTCATTATTGTGTAGATAGGTCACCATAACAATTACATTTATTGTAAAACAGAAGACAAGCAAAGCCAGGAAATATTCTTTTGGCCTTACTTTGGCCCCATTTACCTACATTCTTAGGCCCCTGAGCACTCCAGTATGACATCAAGGAATTGCCTTATTTCTAATCCTTCCATTTTTATTTAGAATGACCAACTATCTTTTTGTGCATTTCATATCAAGGAATTTTCTTTTTCCCTATTTATTTATTTGTATTTACTAAGAATGTTAAAAATTATTGAATGAGCACAATTAGAGGTTATTCACTTTGTATTTTTGGTTTGCAGTATATAAATCAATAACAGATAAGACATAAAACAATTTTATTTCATAGCTGAATAATCTGATTGTTCATTTTCTTTTTTAAGTAGAGGAATTATATTGTGAATTAAATTACAATGACCAGAAAATCCAGCAAACACCTACGCATGACATACAGAAACACTGGACAGCTGTTTAGACCTTATTAGGTCTCATCAGCAGTATATAATGTGATCTCCACCACTGGAGATCAAACCAGTGACTACAGATTGCAGAGCCAAATTTCTACGACTGAGCTACCTATCCGTATCGTTCACAAAAGTTGCCAAATTGTGTGTGCAATATGGCTCAGTTGTAGAGTTTCAGCTCTGCAATCTGTGGTCACTAGTTCGATCTCAAGTGGTGGATATCACTGTATACACTGCTGATGAGACCTTATAAGGTTGAAACAGTTTGAATATTCTGGCTTTATAAAATATCCCTTAAATAAATGAGATTAATCATTTCATCATTTATGTTTTGGATTGTATCCATTATTAGTTTATTTATGGTAAAATATATCATCATCATCATGTCATGCTGCCAGCACGGATATCCCTGACCTTCTCTCGCCACTTTCCCTATCGTTCATCGCCTCTGGCAGGTCTTCTGGGCTACATTCCGTATCCTCACACAGCTGCTGTATGTATATTCTAGCTGATCATCCTGCTTCAGCTTGGTCATATGTGGGGGTCCATTGGAGTACATCACTGATGAGCTCGTCCCTGCTCCTCCAGCAGTGTCCTGCATGCTTGGTTCATCTAACTTGGATAGTTTTCATGATAGGAGGCAGGTGGCCGTATAGTTGGTGCTTTGGGGTGTAAAATATATAACCAAAGTAAACCTCCTCAAAGTGGGTTTATTCAATAATTTTTGTCAGGGATCATGGTTTGGTTTGGTTTGGTTTATTTGTTTAATGGCATATCCACCCTTGTAGGTAGTTTAATGCCAAAGCCATCCTTCTAGATGAACAGTAGTGGTACTAGTTAACCCATAGCTGGGAGGATAAGAGGGTTCATACCTTTCCCAAGGGTATTTGCCCGAATGTGAACGTAATAGCACGACTGGAGTTCGAACTCGCTTATTATGATTTTACAGTCCACTGCTTTAACCATTACACCACGAGGCCACCCCACCATGGATCATGGAAACATCTATTATTGCTGACACAAGGCAAGACACCCCTTTTTCTGCACTGAGAGATTTTCAGTGTTGCTACTGATATGTACTGACCTTGAGTAGGGCTTAATGCGACAACCTTGACCATAATTCATTAAAAGTTTTTGTTATCCATTTTTTCCTCATTGGATATCATGGTGTAGTATCTAATGTGCTCGAGTGCAACATTATAGTAAACTAGTTCAAACTCTAGTCATGCTATTACATTCACTTTTGGACTAATACCCTTGGGGAAGGTGTGACCCTTCCACAGCTGTGGGTTAGATAATACCACAACTATTCTACAAGAATAACTCATTTAGGTTGATTTGTTATCAAACAAAGAAATCAAACCAAACTAGACAGATAAAGCTATGACAATCAATTTTTTTATATTCACGAACAGAACTGCAGAACATGGTGTTAGAATATTAGTTTTTTAAATTTTTTTTGCTGTCATATTTTATTTATTATGTAAATATAATTCTAAAATGGAGCATTACTCTCTATAAACCAAATCTACCTAAACCAAATCTTTATCTTTTTGTGGAACTGTATATACTAGATATCTTGCTAAAGCTTTTCTAGCTAGTTATGGATTTTTTCTAGTCAACAGATCTGTTTTATGGCATATCAACCTCCTTGGTCATTTAATGCCAAATCAAGTTAAAAAGGGGGAAACAGAAAAGTCTGAAATTTATTAGTTGTGAAACAGTTTGTAGAATCTGGTTTTATGGAAAGTTTGTTTGTAGAGAATATTCTAATAGTAAAAAGGTTTTTTTTCTTTCTTTTGAGGAACAGTTTGTGAAAAGGATCAGATTTCCTTGAAGTATTTCTTTTAGAGAAACAGTATGTATGAGAAATTTTTGTCTTGTTGAAAATTCTTTTAGATTTTTCTGAATATATCTATTGCTTTTAGGAATGTCATTATATTTTCAATTTTTTGGAACAACTCCTTCATGCACTATTAAAGGTTTTTCTTAAATGGGTCAGGTCAATAAATTCAATGAGAATGTGTTTGTACTATTGTATTTGCATATAGAATATGAGCAGAAGTTATAAATATTAACCTCAAAATGATGTTTATAAAATGTATGTCCAAATAAACATATTTCAGTATTACTAGCTTGAAATTCCCTCCATTTGGTTGGGTTTCAACTTGTATCAACAAGTAAAAATTTCCTACTGCAAAAGTTATATTTGAAATAATAATCATCATCATCATCATCAAGTTGTATTGATGGTACAGATTCCCATGACTCTCTCTAACTATCCAACCCTATAAATCATCACTCTAGGCAAGTCCTGTAGAGAGTATTCAATGTTCTAATAGAGTTGATGTTTGGTGTTAGTCAGTATACACTGGTATGTCCGAATGTAGGACTCCATTGGGGAATGTTGATAAAGAGTTTGTTTTTACTTCTCCAGTAGAGGCTTGCATGTCTTGTTTGTTTTATTTAGATGTTTTGTGAGATGGGAAGTATGTGGTCATACATCTACTTTTTTGTTGGGTGGTGTGTCCTGGATTTGTTCAAAACAGCATGCAGCATTCTCGTATAGTTCTCATCTAGCTTTTTTTTCCCATTTGTTTCATTAGATTTGAAATTAGTAATGTATTTTTAATACTCTGAAAAAATGAAAGAATTTTAGCTGAACTCATCAAAATTGTCTTGTAAAATTTTGACCATTAATTTACTTTGTCTTAAAATAATCTTCTCCTAACATGAGCAATCTTATTTGCTGGTAATTTGTTTTCTAATAGCCACTAATGCTGTCTTGTATATTTTCGTTCAGCATTTGAAAAAAATAAAAACAAATTACCAAGCATCCAAGACAAATGATTCTCTTTATAGTTCTATTAATCATTGCAAAAAGTAAGTACATTTCTCTGCAAAGGATTTTGTCACTGTGATCCATTTGTCTGGTGCTGAGCTATTATCAACCAATCCTCATCTCAGTCGGGAAGGCACTTGTATTTCTATATTTGAAAAGTAACAAAGAGGATTTTTTACTTCTAGACTGATTCAAAAGAAACAAGGGTAGACATTGTGGCGATTTTCTCATGCTGGATAATATATCTTTTTTTATTCTAGTTGTAAAGCCACTGAGCACAGAACTGCACATTTGCGATAAGTATTTCTTTTTTAGGATCTAGTGGGGAGAGAAAAGGAAAGAAAAAAGAATCTTCTAACATGAATAATAGTTTCAGGAGGTAGGGCTATAGCTCATCTTATAAATATGTCTTCATTTACTAAGCTTAGCTTAGTTTAACACAAAACCAGAGGGGTATATTTACCCAAAATCTTTAACCCTGGCAGGATGCACCACAAGGTCAATTTTTAAGTGGAGTTTAATTCAGTTTTCCTTCTCTAAGACTGGTTGCCATATTAAGGTTAAAGAGCACAGTCTGCCTTACTATTTACTTATACCTGTAGGGAGAGGAGTTGCATTCATACTTTCCCCAAGGTTATTAGTGCAATGTGAAATGCAAACCGCCTCATTAAAGATTTGATCTCATATCACCATGTCCATTTCCTATAATAAAAGCCATTATACCATGAGCACCTCCAAGGTCAAATTTTATGCAGAGTACAGTTGGTTTGAATACAGAGTTTTTCTATTTCTAAACTGGTTGCCTTCTCAAGGCTAGCAAACCTATTCTGCCCTACTATTTACCGATCACTGGAGGGAGAATAGATGAATTTATGCCTTTCTAAAGATCTTTAGCAAGAAGTGAAATCCTAACTGCTTCTTCCGAGATTTGAACTTGGGTCTCTGATTCCATTTCCTACAACAATAACCATTACATTAAGTACACATCCAAAAAATTCCAACAAAGTACAATAAAAAAAGAAGGCTGAAATTTTGTGGATGACCCCAATTAAGAAGTCGAAATCAGTTTATATAATACAATGAATAATTTATAACATACTTTATGAAGAAATGTTTAGATGCATATGGAATTTATGAGTAAAAGAATGATTTTAGTTCTTCTGTTCCTCTAATTTAGATTTTCTGACTTTTTTCCAGGAACTATTATTACCTGTACACACACACACACACACACACACACACACACACACACACACACACACACACACACACACACACAGTTGCCCAATTGGCTGGGACAGTAGAATACACCAACTGCACCTCTGCAGAGGGGTAAGAGCCTGCCTTCGATGAGTGTCCTGGTATGACACTAAAATAATCTGATGGTGAGATTCCAGTAATCCGAGACCTTTGGAGAATGCGGAGCACACATTCATTGCCATCACTCCCAGGTCCACTCTGGCCCGGAGTGGTAGCACCTGATAGGTTAAATAGAACTAAACTGTATACTTCTACTGAACTGAATTGTTTGAATTAGAACTATTTGGCTAAACTGAATAGCTTGAAATAGAAATTTTTTGAAATTTAAACTGTGTACTTACATTTAAACTGTGTACTTATGCTAAACTGAATTGATTGAAATAGAACCGTTGTTGTATGCTAAACTAAATTGTTTGAAAAAGAACTGTTTTTGTATGCTAAACTGAATTGTTTAAGATGAAACTGTTTTTTGACATTGAAAATGTACTTAGGCTAAACTGAATTGTTTAAAATAGAACCTTTTTGACATTTAACTGTGTGTAAACAAAATCTATACTTATACTAAACTTAATTGGTTGAATTAGAATTGTTTGACTAAACTGAATAGCTTGAAATTTTTTGACAATTAACCTGTGTACTTATGCTAAACTGCATTGTTTGAAATAGAACTGATTATTTGTATAAAAATGGATTTGGCATTAAATAACCGACAAAGGTTGATTTGCCATGAAGCCAAAACAAATAACCACCAACCAAACAAAACACACACACACACACACACACACACACACACACACACACACACACACACACACACACACACCTGTGCATTTCAAAATTAAAGTAGCCAAATAAAAGAACCAAATCCCATCTCATCAGCTCTTTATGATAATGGTTGATACTTATTTATTCTCATCTTTTTGACTAAAACAGATATTACTTGTCATTTTTGATCAAAAACTTTTTTAATGAATTCTACACAAAACAAGACAAAAAACATTCGGTATTTTTTCTTTATTTAATTACTAACCTGGGAAAATGCTTCTTTTTCTTACTTGACAAACAACAAAAGAATAAATGAATTAACCATTCTGTAGAAACATAATCTCGAACAATTAATGAAAAAATGCAAAAATTCATCATTGTTTTCCTTTGACCAATGTTGTATAATCAGGCTAAGTGGTTGAAGCAAAGGTGAAAATAAGTCTCAATAGAATCAATTGGAATAGAATCACAGAGACAGAAATATCAGCCAAAACTGCATTTTGAAGCAATTTGTCCTGCCAAGAGGAAACACAAAGCTTAAACTTTCTCTACTCTATAAATAGAAGAATAACAGAAGATTTTCATGTCAAACTGATTTTGCTCAGTTGCATTTGAATTTATATGATCTCCATCCTGGGAAGAAGTCTTTAAGGTGAATAATAGGAAAGATTCTTGGCCTCTCATCTTTGACAATAGCAATGTGTTCTAATATACAGCAAGTTGTAAATGTATAGATATTACATACATCTGCTTACTCTCTTTAACAAGAATCTGAAAGGCTTCTTAAACTTTCTAAATATACAATTATAATCAATGTTTCTTGCCTAGCATTGGGTTGACCATAAAAAGAACAGACAACTAGGTCAATCTGCAACTTACCAAGGAGGTAATATGGCTACCATAGTCTGAAATGGAGAGGAAGTGGAATAATTATTTTTATTATCATTATTATTACTCCATCAGAGTTTTTCACATCAGCAATAGTTGATGGTTTTTCATTGAAGTCTGAATGACAGACAGTCTCCCCAAATTTCTTGGTCACTTCTCATTATGAAACAATCTTAACAATATTGTAGTCTGGATGGTCTCCACTTGTCCTCTGATTTTTAAGTCTTCCAGTCCCTTTACCAAGCCTTTGAGAATTGTTCCAATTGCCCCAATTACAATTAGCATCACCATCTTGGCTTGTAGTAAATCTTGTGCATTCTTCCCAAATTTCTATCATTCTTTTTCTCTACCCTCTTTGCATAGGGTTACTCCTAAAATTACAGAAATGTGCATGTTTATGGTTTTCTCGAGTCCAGTTTCTCTGTATTTCTGAATTGAGTGGTTGCTTAGTTTGCTGTACATATTCCTTGCTAAATTTTCACTTCTGGTCTAACTTGTGGATTTCACAGGAATCTGAGAAATGGCAAGTCTCCTCATATCTCAAGCACTCTTCTAAGCAGCTGAGCTGATTTTAACAGTGCTGTGGTTTGAATGACTTCAGTTCTATCTCTAATCTCCAGTTTCCCCTATATCTTTTCCAGGTTATGGTTTGATTTGGTTTCTTTGTTTAATGGCATATCAACTCTTTTTAGGTTATTTAATGCCAAAGCCATTCTCCTAGAAGAACAGTAGTGGTACTATTTAACCCATAGCTGGGAGGATAAGAGGGTTCATACCTTTCCCAAGGGTATTTGCCCGAAAGTGAACATAATAGCGCGACTGGAGTACGAACTCGCGTACTACAATTCCGCAATCAATCGCTTTAACCATTACACCACGAGGACACCCCCCCAGGTTATGGGTACAGTTCAAAAGGCTCCAGTCATGATTAATATTACTATCAAATTCATATCCCATCACTTTTTCAGCCCTCTGGCAAGATCCAGGTATTTATCAAGTTTTTTGCATTCTTTTATTTTCGATTTTGGTTTACTGGAATGGCACTAGATAAGAAGTTCTTTTCTTCTTGCTTAAACCTGGTCTTCTGGCAAGGATTGGATGATCCACTAGAATCTGCCAGTCCCAGAGAATCTTATCTCTTTTTCTAGGACCAATTATGGTTTGTGTATATACCATTTGCCCATATGATTAAACATTAGTCTCTTGCACAATTCCAAGTGGATCACTTTTCCAACTCAATCATGCTTGATTATTATCATTATAAATTATTATTATTATTATTATTATTATTATTATTTGAGTCCTTGGTAGATTTTCCACACCAGCAATAACTGGTGATCTTTCACTGGAGTTTGAGTGATAGTAAGTCTCCTCAGGTTTCAAGGACTCTTCTCAGTATTCTTGCTGATCATAACAATGATATAGTCTGTATGGTCTTGATTCTTCCTCTGATCTTAAAAACCTTCAGTCTTTGTTTCAAGCCTTAGGGAACCATTCTAAGTGCTCCAACTACAATTGATAATACCATCACCTTCATTTGCGACAGCTTTTTTAGTTCTCAGGCAAGATCCAAGTATTTCTGTATTTTTTCAGTTTCTTTGATTTTCTCTCTATTGTCATCCAGCAGTTCTTTTTTTCTTGTAAATTATCACAAAGTCTGGTCTTCTGGCCAAGATTCAGTGATCCATTTATGTCTCAAAATCCCAGAGAATTTTATGTCTTGTTTTCTAGGATAGATTTTGGCTCATGCATATACCATATGTTAGTATGGTCAAATTTCAATCTCCTGCACAATTCCCAGTGAATCACCTTTCCCACCCAGTCATGTCTTGTCTTATACTTATTTTCTTCTAGTTTGCTGGATTCCCTTATTATGTGATAAACCATTTCATTACTGTATCAACATAACATACTCTTGCTATTCTGTGATATATTCATCATTATTATTAATATAATAACATTCCTTTGAGAGTTTTTCTCAGCAACATAAGCGGATGGTCTTCCACAGGAGATAGAGTGACAGCGAGTCTCCTCAAGTCTCCATTTCTCAGTATTCTGGCTGATCCTAATAAAGCTAGAGATTGGATGCTCTCAATTTGTCCTCTTATTTCCAAGTCTATCA
Source organism: Sepioteuthis lessoniana (assembly GCA_963585895.1). Classification (NCBI taxonomy): domain Eukaryota; kingdom Metazoa; phylum Mollusca; class Cephalopoda; order Myopsida; family Loliginidae; genus Sepioteuthis; species Sepioteuthis lessoniana. The sequence continues at coordinate 89,801,796 of OY757916.1, forward strand.
GTCTCAGTACCAATCCTTTGGAGACTGTACCAAGTGCACCAATTACTATTGGTATCACTGTCACTTTCATGTTCCATGGATTTTTCAGTTCTCTAGCAAGGTCTTGGTACTCGATCAGCCACTGTACTTTGCGTAGAGGCTTTTCAACGGACTGTCTGGCATCCGTACCAAACACATAATGCTCAATGGCAGATTTGAAGCTGAAAGGCCCCCTCCCCGGCTTTGGCTGGGCCACCTTCAGGTATGCGAGCTGCATTATTGACACCTATGACACCTTTGGATAGCACTGGACCTCACTGTCTAGTTTAAGTAATAATCAGACATCCCTGCCTTGACCCATGTCCAACTAGGCTCATCAGGCTCACATCGTACTAAGTGAGCCGATGACCAGCATAGTCCAGCAGGGCTCGAGCCTTGGCTCATGCTTCACCTTCCCTTCTCCTAGCCCCCACTAAAATTTGATCTTTGGGTCATTTGACCTTGATTCAAGTCCTATCTGGTGGAAGGCAGGGACTAATATCGCAGGGTCTGGGTACTTATCTCTCTTTTCACTTTCTTTCAATTTTACTCTGTGGTCTGCTGGGAGGGCAAAGTCCATTATTCAACAAGTTCTCTTTTTGTTGTCTATCTCAAAGTTTGGTCATCTGGCCAATATTAACTGATCTATTTATATTTCAAAATCCTAGGGAAGTGGGTGCATCTCATTCTCCAGGATGGATTCTTGGTCTTGCATTTATCATTTGTTCATATGGTAAAATTTAAACTTCTGGCACAATTCCCAGTGGATCACTTTTCCCACCCAGTCATGTCAAGTCTTATACTCTTTTAGTCCTAATTTTCTACATTCACTTAATATGTGATTGATTGTTTCTATCACCACATCACCTACTTTTGCTATTTTGTTGTATTTTATATATTTTTGTTTTGACGTAGTTGGTCCTTATGGTGTGCTTTGTGCTACAATTATAAGAGATTCATTTTCTCTCTCAAGGCTTCCCTTATTATTATTATTATTATTATTATTATTATTATTATCATTATTATTATTGTCTTTATTATTACAAGCAAACTGTTTTGGCTATGATTTGATCAATATTTTTCCTTAGTTCAGTTTTATCACATGTGAACATTTAGTTATTATTGACAATTTATTTATCTAATGTTTGAGCCATGCTTGTATAAGAACAGTAGCAGTTCTATTTAACCCATTCTGGGGATATAAGGGAGTGCATATCTTTAACAAGGATTTATAGAATTTGGTAATAGATAATTCTTTATGATTAAAATCATCTAATGGAGCTAGGAATTTGTTTTCCAAATCCTCAAATCTTAAACTTGAGATGAATTTTAAATTCAAGAATTGCATTGAGCTATGTCTAGAAAGTTTGGAGGTGAGTACTCGTGCACAATACTGTTTCCCAGAAACAAATGTTATTCAAAAAGTATTCAACTTTATATTTTTCTTTTCAAATTAACACTGACTAGACATCTAGATAGCAATCTAGATGTGTAGACATTATCACTTTCTCATATAAGTTGCTCAGTGCTGTACATGTCTTCATGAACATATCTATTTTGATTGTATAATATTCACCTAGAACTGATAAAATCCTGCTATCTTTGATTTAGAAGTAAATTATTTTTTATGGAAAATAGGTAGCAGTATAATTATTTATGGGCAGCTTTCTCTCTCCTTCTCTCTCTCTCTCTCTCTCTCTCTTGCTTTCTCTCTCTCTCTCTCTGTTTCTGTTTTACTTAGTGTCTCTCTCTCTTTCTTTGCAGATAGATAGATAGATATCTTTTCATTTTGAATATTGAGCGAGAAAACAAAACTGAAGGCAAAAAGGCTCAAAGATGAATTTTGAACAGAAATTGTTTTAACACAAGGGAAAATTACAAGAATAAAATATTATGAAAACAATATAAATAATATAATGATTAAATCAACAAAGTTTTATGAAAATGTGCTTAGTAGGCAGAAAAATTAAAAAAATATAATAAAAACAAAGATTAATCCTTGTAAATATAAAAACATAAAGAGCCTATTTATTTGTTATGTTTTTAACTGTCACTGTCTGGCTTAAAAGGGATTTGAAAGTCATCAATGTTTACTAGGTAATTTTATTTCTTCAGATCAACAGTGAAGATGGCTGAGATAAAAATAATTGAATTTTATATAAAAAGAGTGATGTTTTTCAAATAGGAAACAAAAGAAAATGTGTTCCTTTGTATAGTCAGACTTCTAACTCTGTTGGCTAACTTAAAGTTTACAAAATCAAACACAACCACTTATATATGTATAGAAATAAATCACTGTCCTCTGTGATAAACAAAGGAATTTGTTAGACCATAAAGAACTGAAAGAAGTTTGTGTTGGATTAGGAAATATTTCATTAGAAAACTTCTGAAAGGTAATTCTTTGTGCAAGCTAGTATTAGAAAAAACAGAAAACTTAGCACCAAAAAAGGAGTTAGAAACACAATCCAGAAAAGCTACATGACTTATGGAGGATATCCCACAATGCAATGTAGTTAATAGCCTAACAACAATTGTCTGGGCTGGAGAACAAATCGAACCAAATGTTCTAACAAAGAAAATAACATTAATGATGAAAGATGTCCAAAAATATCATTGAATGCTTAAGAATATGGTCTGTTCTAGACAAGTCAATAAGGAGTAGATGCCAAACCTTTTGTCATTGATTTTATCCTGTGAAGTTCTTATCAGAAAAATTGGTTGATTGATTGATTAATAGATTTTAATGGCATTTCAACCTGTATAGGATTATTTTAGGTTTTGGGATTAGAGAATGGCATTCATATTTACATTTTTGTAAACTTGTTTCTTAAGAGTTTCTTACAAACAGTCCTATTGAATATGCATAATCTTTAAAGGGATCTATTTGACATATAGATAGGATTCTAACAAGTACTACTACTCCAGTTTAGAGTTGACATGGAAGTAATGGTGTTGAAGGAGTACTTGACACTCTCCAGATTTTAAAAATTAATTTAAATTTTTGGTGAGGGTAGGAATCTTACTCCTCCGCAGGAGATACAGTCAGTATATTCTAAGCTCTGCTGATAGTGTGTTGAGAAATGTTGGGCCTGCAGACATACAAGTAATGTTCAAAAAGTATCTAGAGTAAAACTGTTTACAACGACAGAAAAAAAAAACAAGAATGAAATCTTAATTTTCTTCCAAAATACTTTTCATTGTATTCAGCACACTTATTCTGGTAAGTTATTCCATAGTCAAAGCAACTGTGATTATAATTTTTGATATTGTATGAAATATCACCATCATATTACTTTTATTGTCTCCTACCTCTTCAAATCTTAACCTTGGGACAATTTTTTTTAAAAGTTGCACAAATTATGCTTAGTAAATATAGAGGGTGGTTCACAAACACAATACTACTTCCCCAAAACAAACGTTGTTAAAAAAGTTTTGGCTTTTTGTTTTACTTTTCAAATTGATACTGACTTGACATCTAGTGGCAGAGTGTTCACCAATCAGCTAGGAAACTGAAGTTCAATCTCAGGTTGAGCCATACCAAAGACTCAAAAAATGGTACTTGATGTCTCCTTGCTTAATACTCAGCATTATAAGGTATGTTTCAAGGGTAAAATATAGCAATCCAGGGAAATGAGTAGTACCCTCCCCTATACCTTATAGTAGTAGCTATTGAAAAGGGAGCTTTCGGGGAAGCCTTCGACTACGGTCACCAACTTTACTTACTTTAGACATCTAGACAGCAATCTAGACACATATGCATTTATCAAACCCCACTGTCATGAGCAGAGTGCAACAGAGGCCTATTTCTCAGTAGAGTACAATTTGCTTTAATTCAAAGTTTTTCTTTACCTAGTTCAGTTACCACTGTGAGGTTAAATAGTCCAGTCTGCCCTACTATTTACTCATATATTTGTGGGAGAATGATTGTATTCATGCCTTTCCCAAAATTATTAGTACTATGAAAAATGTGAACAGCCTTGTTCAGAATTTAAACTTGGGTTCATTTCCTATGATATTAATTTTTATGCCATGAGCAACTCAAGAAGACACCACTTTCTTCCATGTTTCTCATCTTTGCTCATCTTTTCATTTCAACTTTAAATTATAAAATTAAAAATATTTAAAGCTTCAGGTTCAATACTTTTTTATCAAACCATCTACAATATAAAATTTGACTCGTTTTTTTTTTTTTCGTTTCAATTATGTATACAGATGGATTGATCTTGCAGATCTAATTCAAGATGGATTCAGCTGAAATTTTCTATGCCAATTTTTGCACAGTGTTAGAAGAAATCTTAGAAGTTTATGCACCATTTTATTGCTTTCACAATTTCACCTGTATTACATCATTTATATTTCTTAGGAGAAAATTCAAAATCAACAAAATTATCTTCAGTATGAACTCTTAGATAAAAACATCAATCAATGTTTAAATTTTGTTTTTATCTTCTTGTTTATCATATCCAAACATATATTTTTGGAAAGAATAGAATAAGATAGTCATGATAAGCAATGTAATAGGTCAAATGTAATATGCCTGAGTGTTGTTAGTCTCCATTGTAATAGGCTTTGTAATTCTCATTTGATAGGAGTGACAGTATCCAAAGGTTAGATCCTTATAAGTAAGAAATAAACTTAATTTAAGGAGTAGATTTTATATAAAACAATTAATTAATTTATATAATTATTGCTGTGCAAACAATAGGGTTACTTCCAACAAAACATTCATCAGATAATGAGAGGTTTCAGGCATGGTTTCAGTGTCCACAGCACCCCAGGAGTATATTATGATACCACCAGGTTTTGTTGGTTTGTTGTCACTCTGCAGAAATGACATAACCATACTGATGCAGTTAGGGATTTATTCTGAATCTTTTTAAATATTTTCTTTTGTTTGATGAAGAAAGTTCAAGATTAGTCAGTTATTCAAAGGATGATTCGGTAATAAAACTGTTGTACTCCCTACAAAATGGACTCACCCTCCTCCATAAATACACATCAACGGGAGTGTCAGGGAGTTCACTAATCAGCATGACACAATCACGTGTGTTACCATTTACATAGTGGATGGATAGTCACTACCACATTGGACTCTCAGCTTTCTACCAACTAATTACTGTTTACCCAGGTTATCTTGTTTCTGCTACTTGAATATTTATGTTTTTCTATTGCTTTTTTTGTGTTCCCTGTGTGTTTTTCTTTGGTTAGCATTGCAACAAAATCCTTATTTGTTTTCCTGTAATTTCTGACACATTGTTCTTACAGATCTTCATATTTTCACAACAAATGTTGATGAGTCCAGCTGACATTTTCCTCAAAAGGGATTTTTAATTTGATAATGAAAACTGTTCTTAAATTAGCAGACCAGATGATGATATCTGGATGCCAGACAGTTAACATAATTTAATTTAAAAAAGCCAATTGTTATCCCAAATCAGTCCATGCAACTATCAAAGAATAATGATCTGTGCTTATTTTCATCAGAAATTTCTTAAATGTTTCCTTCTTTAAAAAATATAACACTTTTTTATTGTTATTAATCAAAACTTTATTTGCAGTCTTGCAACACCTTTTTGTAGCGTCAGCAATAATCTGCAGGACTTCATTCTGTCTCAGTATATAGCTTCTAAGAGCTTACATGTATCCAATGAAAATATGTAGTTTAAATGCAGCTTATCCACTGAGATGCAGGTTGACTGGTTTTGGTAAGATGTGATAGATTCTTTTTATAAGGAAACTTGATTTTCAGGCTCCATCTGTTTGATGTCACTTCATATGACAGTTCTGTCTTTTGCACTCTCCCAAGTGCCCTGTTTGTATTGTCCTACACATGTAACAATACACTTGTCTTTCTCAAGATGACGAATTTCTGCATAAACCATTTTCTGTTTACTCACTGTGGATTCTGTGGATGAAGACCTATTCCAGCTTTTCCATTTGCCATGGTGCCAATTACTTTTTTCATCTTGAGAATTGATTCTATGTTCTCTATGGCTTGTTTCATATTCCATTTCCAATCAGTAATTACAGAAGTGTTTTTTCACTAGTGGGTTGCAAGAGTCATTTAGCATCTGAAAGACTTACAACTGTATTCCTCAACAATTGACAATGTTGGTAGTTTCAGCTTTATTGACAAACTGTATAATCCCAAATTTGTTAAGAACTTTGGTACTCTCAACCATTTTTTCACATATTAACTGATTAAATGCTCCATTGATTCAACTTGTGTAAGAGATATCTCTAATATCTGTAATGGCCATGATGATTTAGAAATTAACCCAAAATAAATACACCACAATTTATTTTTATCGAAATGGTTGTGTTCATCAAAGGAATTTAATCCATCCTTTTGTTGTTTGAATAAATCTTGCCAACGATGTTGATCAGTAAGAGGTAGGGAGTAGAAGTGACTGAGGCTCTTTATGCTTTTTTTGTGAATTGTGAGGATTTTGTTTCCATTGGCAGAGAACTGTACTTCTTTGTAGCTCCCTTTGATTATTGATAGACTGCGCCATTTAAAAGGCTTTATTTTCATCACTGCCAATTTGAAGAGCTTTTGTTGGTGATTCACTACTTGTTCTAAATGTGATCTCAACTCTGTGATTTGAGTTACGTCATCCATGAACGCCCACATACATGGGATGGTTATCTTTTTGGTGTTATTTTCAGGGCTGCACAATATCATTTCCATTACTAACATAAAAAGTAATGGAGAGATAGTGCACCTAATCATAATATTCAATATATTTATTTCATATGTGTATTACAAAGAAATAAGTAGAGGTTTAGGATGGTTAAGGAGATGCCCATGGTGTAATGGTTATCATCGTAGGAAATGAACAAGGCAACACGAGTTCAAATCCTGGATGAGACTGATTGCATTTCACATAGCACTAATGCCCTTGGGAAAGGTATGAATCCAATTATTCTCCCTCCAGCTATCGGTAAATAGTAGGACAGACTGGGTTCTTCAGCCTTGGTGCAGCAACTAGTCTAGGAGGAGGAAAACTCTGAATTCAAACCTGTTAAACTCCGCTTAAAAATTGACCTTGTGTCATATCCTTCCCGAGCGGAGCGGTTGGTAAATATGGTTTAGGATGGTTAAGAAATGTCTGTAAAGGTTCTAGTAATTTGAGAGAGATAATGTCTATGAGAGACTAGAATATCTATTTGAATATATATGAAAATAAAATCGGTAACTTCCTGTTGATAGAACACTACTTTTTTGTGCATTATAATTTTGTTGTAACCTAACATCATTCTATGCAATCTGATTTCTAATTAGAAAAAGAGGATGACTTAGGAACTTTTTTAATGTTGAGCCAAAAGGAATAATAGATAAAAATTGTTGATGCTGCTTAATTTCAAATTAGAAATATATAAAAGATGCTATTCCTGGCAGACTTTTAAAAATTGTTTCCAAGATCATCTGATTTTAATATTTCTGAAATACTAAATTGGTTGCCCAGTCAGCTGGGGCTGTAGAATACACTGATTGCACCTCTGCAGAGGGGTAAGACCCCCCCAAACGAGTGTCCTAGATATGACACTAAACAATCTGATAGTGAGGTTCCAGCAGTGCTGGAGCTTTGGGGAATGCGGAGTACCTCTTCATTGCCATTGCTCCCAGGTCCACTCTGGCCCGGAGTGGTAGCACCTGATAGGGCCCTATCTATGGGTTAAATAGAACTAATGGCATACTTATGCTAAAATGAATTGTTTGAGTAAACTGAATAGCTTGAAATAGAAATGTTTTTGACAATTAAACCGTACTTACATTTAAACTACGTGATTATGCTTAACTGAATTATTTGAAATAGAACTGTTTTTGACATTAAAACTGTATTTACAATTAACTGAACTGTTACATATAACTGCTTGAATAGTTTGAAATAGAAATGTTTTTGACAAACTGTGTACTTATGCTTAACTGAATTGTTTTAAATAGAACAGATTATTCACATAAAAATGGATTTGGCGTTAAATAACCTACAAATGTTGATATGCTATAAAACCCAACAAAACAAACAAATACTAAATTGGGATTGAACATTTACATAATGGCACAACTTAATAACTTATAAATCCTGTATAAAACATGAACAATATAGATTAATCTACAACTATCAATTTTCATAATAATTCTATAAAAATCTAGGTTAATTTGTAGCATCTATGCAGTTATAAGGATAATTATCAATCTCTTAAACTATAGTTTATGGACCCCTACTGGCCAAATCTTCTTACATTATTTTATATTATCTTGTTACATAGTTAAAAACTATGCAATATATATTAGCTTGGACAAAAGTTGTTAAAAAAAAGTGTTTTTGCTGTTAAGCTGATACCATTATAAGATGCAAACAATATTCAAAAGTAATCACTGACATATTCATTGTTGAAAGTCTCACATTTTCATAAACAAAAGTAAATATATAGGAAATATGAGGGTCATTCAGTAAATAAGGTGAATTTGATCTGAGGAATTAGCAATAGGAAGCACTGTTATCAGTTGCACCTTTTTTAGGGAATTCAATGGTAATGAGACTTTTTATGTCCCAGAAGAATATCAGCATGATATCTTTTACAGATTGCTGTGCTTGGAACTTTTTTATATATCCGAGTAAACCCATGTTTAGCCCATTGTAAAGATTTTTTTTACTAAAACATTCTTCTCCACACAAATCACAGATTCTTCAGTAAATATCACATGATTCGCACCAAATATTTGATGACAGATGTCAGTTCAAGCCTGGCCTCAGAATCCATGGTTTTAGACCTCTCTTTTATTCTTGACAAAAAATATTCTTGGTTTGACACAAACACACCTCTGTACATAGCAAAATTTATGAACATTACTACCTTTTTATTTGTCATTTATCCAGGTGTGATAAAGTGAAATTGTTTGATTTTTAACATTCTTCTTTTGTCAATTTTCTCTCATCAACATTTGTGCAAATTGTGTTGTATATTATGGAACTGGCACTCTGATTTACATCTTAGAGAAGCATCATTCCTCTACAGGGTAAATAGTAGGGCAGATCTGGCTCTTTAACCTTGATATGATAACCGGTCTTGGAGAAGGGAAAATTTGAATTCAACCTCTTAAACTCTACTTAAAAATTGACCTTGTGTCACATCCTGCCTATGGCAGAGAGGTTGGGTAAATAAAAATAAATAAATGAATGGAATATATGTGAATCAACTTTACCCAGTTATCCTTAGGCTTCTAGCATTTATAAAATACACTGAATAACTCATACTTCTTTAAACAGGGAGAAACTGCAAGACATTTCAAACATTTCTTTTAAGCTTCAACCAATGAAGTATACCATGCATACATAGAAAGAGTTCTACTAAGATATTGTGAAATTTATTAATGTTGTTAGGATTTACATTGTTGTATCTAGTGTGCTGAAATTGAATAAATATTTTTGTATGTAAAACTTTTTAGAATATTATAAACTTGCCGTGCATTTTGATGACAGAGTTTAATAATTGTTATCAACTTATATCACGTGAAAGGCAAAGTAAAGTGTATCCTGGGGCCAAATACTTGAAAGTTAATGGAATTCAAGGAACTCAAAAGACTGGACATTGAAGAGGTTAAAATGGCTACCGGATCCCATCAAATGCCTTGACTTTTCTATATTATATTGCCAGTGTCATGTTATATAGAGTATCGACAACAGATAGATATTCAGAAATTAGGATAGATAAATAGAGACATAAAAGGACTGAGATAGATAAGAATGAAGAAATTTAGATGTTATTATTAATAGACTGAAATAGTGATTTATGGACTGTGAGGGACTGACAGACAGTCAGACAGATTGACTAACGTATAGCCAGATAGATAAATATGAACAGATTGAGAGATAAATATAAATTAAAAGAAAACAAGAAAAAGACTAATATATGGTTAGAGTGAGATATATATATAACAAAAATTCTCATCATAGACACACACATATACACATGCAACACACACATACACACACACATATATATATATATATAACCCAGAGAAATAGTACTTTATTAGAGCAATACACTTCATCATCCTCATTATTAGATCACACTTGCTGCATGGAGTTCTTTACTCTCTCTCATCATCTATTCTAATCATCTACATCTCTTGGCAGGCTTTCTAGACTGCATCCAGTGTCCACACAGAGCTGATGTAAGTAAGTCTTTGCTGGTCAGCCAACACTGGCATGTCCATGTGAAGGAATCCATTAGAGAATGTTACTTATGAGTTCCTCTTTGCTTCTCCAGCAATACCTTGTATGTCTTGTTGGTCTTGGATGTTTTTTGAGATGGGAGGTAGGTGGCCACGCAGCCATTGAATTGTGGAGTGTTGCTTCCAGAATTTGTTCAAGTGAGCATGCTGCATTCTTATGAAGTTCCCATCTAGCTTTTGTGTTTTGTTAGCATCCCTGTGGTGCATTCATATAGTAGTACTGACACAGCTACAATTTAGAAGAAATCTCATTTTATTTTATCCGATACATCAGATTTCCATATGATCAATAACCAGTCAATGGTATTCCATGCCTTTGCTATGCATATGGTGACATCGCCTTCAGGAGATAAAATGATGCCGCTGTGGTATGAGAACTAATTTCAGGAGCTTGCTACTTAGAGTGGAGATGGCTCTTTTTTCTTTAAAGCATGTGAACTCTGTTGTATTTGCATTTATATCGAAGCCAGTGCTTCCTGCTGCTTGCTCTAGGCTATGCATTAAAGATTCTACTTGGGCTGGCTTATTTGCTAGAAGTACTGGATCATTTGTGCAGTCTTCGGTTGTTATAGTTTCTGTGAGATATTGCCTGATTCTTGTCTTTTTTTTAATGTGAAACCATTTTCTTTTATTAAATCTATTGATGTTCAAAGTATATAGTCTAAGCAGAGTATATACAAATATGGTGCTAATGTATCTCCTTACAAGACCCCATCAACAATGTTGAAGAAGTTGCTGTCTCCATCAGATGAGTGAGCTATTGCTTTTGCATTTTTATAAAGCATCATTATAGTGGTTTATTTGGGTACACCATATGCAAGTATAATTTGCTCCATTTTTCCTCTGTTTATGGAATTGATGCCTTGGGGAAATCTTTGAAAAGTGGTGTTGCTTTGAGATTCTTTGCATGCATTCTTTTGAAGATTCAACGGATTATCAGAATCTATGAGAATGTAAAGTGATCTTTTTAAAAAGTTATTCTTATTTTTCCAAAGAATTTTCTCACTTATGACTGAAAAGCAGGGCATAATAAACTTTAGCAGGAAAAAACTTATGTCTCAGTAGTTCTTTCTGATGCCAAAGTCACCTTTCTTGCGGGTGGCGTGAACGTAACCTTTTTTCTTGTTTTCTTCTTGATTTTTATTTCATTTAGATTTTAACTGATAAGATGATTCTAAAAATACTGACCAAATTTATAAACTTTTTGAAAAATGAAATTCCACAATTAATCCATTGATAGCATACCTTGTTAATACAAAATGAAAACGTTGATTGTATTTTCCAGAAATTTAACAAAAACTCAAACACTTAACATCTGGAATCAGAGCCACCCTCTCCACTCAGAGTTTAACAACAATCTCTGTTTTTACTTATTTATTTATACTTTTAGGGATGAGGACTAATTAGATTTCCAAATGCTCCTACAATAGTATGATGCAAGGGGAAATTTTATGCTTAAAATGCATTAATGTAACCTAAATATATTTGACACTCACAAAAGTATACATTTTTGGCTTTTAGTTGAGTACTCAATTTTTAGGGTTTAAGCTTTGGTAATGTATTTCCAATGGATTGGTTGGATCATACAGCATATCAATCCTTTTAGGTAATTTAATGCCAAATCCTGTTTACACACACACACACACACACATATATTAAATATAGGATTTGTTACGAACAGTTTGTTGGTAATATTTTTAACTAACTGGAACACATTAAAAAACACAGAAACACACTTAAATTTTTTTCTAGTTTTATCATCAAGCCCTAATAGTTTTTTTTATTTCCACATAGTTAAATGATTTCAAGTATTACTATGTAACACTAGAACTTTAATTTTACATCAATCATTTGTTTGCGTACAGTTAAATGGTTAAACAGTTCTATTTGACCAAGAGATGGAACCCTAATAGGTACGACAACTCCAAGCCAGAGTGGACTTGATAGCCATGGCAATGAAGGGGTTCTCCTCATTCCCCAGACTCCAGAACTGAAGTCTCACTGTCAGATTGTTTAGCATCATATCTAGGAAACTTTTACAGTAATGCAGTTTGCGTATTCTACAGCCCCTGTTGACTGGACGAATTTCAAATAAGGGAAGAGTTAGAAATGATAAACAGCACATGGTTTGGTTTGGTTTCTTTGTTTTAATGGCATATCCACCTTTGTGGGTTATTTAATGCCAAAGCCATCCTTCTAGAAGAACAGCAGTGATGCTATTTAACTCATATCTGGAAGGATAAGGGGGTATATATCTTTCCCAAGGGTAAATGTTCAAAAGAGAATGTATTAGCACAATTGGGGTTCAAACTCGCTTACTATCATTCCGCAGTCCAGCGATAAACAGCAAAGTACTTCTCATAAGAAATGGAAGCATAAGTAATGATAAACAATAAATTACTTCTCATAAGAAACAACTGCACAAAAAATGTAAAGATTGATGTACAATTCAGCTGTAAACATAAGATAACCCTAGAAAAGTAAAAATGCAATTAAAATCAATCAATCAGTCAATCAAAAAAACTAGCATCAAAACTTGACATTTCAACCAAGAAGTTTTACTACACTTTAGTGTTACCTGCCAAAGTTCACTTGCACCACACAAGTGAAAGATTAAATAATGAGAGGTAATTTTGCTGCGCCCTGTAACAGTTAACATTTAGCAAGTTACTTATTGAACAAATTATTTGATTATAAGTAAAGTAAAATTGGCAACCATAGGCTCCCTTTTCAATAGCTACAACACCAAAGTGGAGGGGTGGGTTCTACTTCTTTCCCTGGATTACTCCACTTTACCCTTGATATGTACCTTATATTGCTGAGTGTTAAGCAAGCAGGTATAAAGTAACATTTTTAAAGTCTTTGGTATGACTTGACCTAATATTGAACCCGGACCATTTACCCACTAGGCCAATGAGCTGGTATTATTTGATATGAAATGGCTTATCATCATCATTAACATTTTCTTCTTTTTTTTTTTTTAATATCCTTTCAAAATATTTGAACTTGTAACACTTTTTCATCAATTTTTCTTCCTTTGAACAATACATTGCCCTTCCACTAACCCGTCCTCTTCTACATTACAAATTTAAGAAATGATACGCACATAAGGATTTAAAAGGAATACTAAAATTTTTACATACACTGACTTCTTACAAAAATTAATATTCGCACAACGTATCTTTTTGTAAATCAAAAATAATGCATAAAATAACAATATCTTTTTCAACTCAGCCTCCTGTTATTTTTTAAACATTTGCTTTTTTTTTTACAATTCCTTTCAGCATTAAGCTTTTTATCACAGTACATGTCTATGCTACAATATTGAACTAAATTTAATTATGTATAATTTGTTATAAGGTTTATGCTACCCTTGTAACAAATCCTTTGTAATTTGTATTTTCAGGAAAATATAAGCTCGAATAAAGTTAACGATTAATACAGTTGCATCAAATTAGATACTTTCAAGGACAGAATGATGATTGCTATAAATACAAAATGTTAAATAAATTTGCCAAATCTAATGGCTGATGGTTTCTTATTTTAGTAGTAAAAGAGATTTTAAAAATATCAAGTTGATTTCCACAGCCAGAAATAATGCACTAATTTTATCTGTTAAAGACTTTTGTCATATTTGCATACTGTGCCCCAAAAAAGGCCTAAATCCTAAAATAATTGTCTAAAAAAGCTGATCAGATACAAAATAAAAAGGGTTGTTAGTTATTTTCTTTTGGTTGTTGCTTTATCTGTTTTGTATTTTGAAGAATAATATCTAATAAGAAATGTGCAATCAGCTAAAGGGAATTAAAGCATACCTCTGCTGGCACCAATACAATCAGGAGAGTAAGAATATCAATTTTAGAAGAATGAAACAAAGATAGAAATAATTCAAGAAGTGGAATCATTAATAAAGACAGTTTTAACTGATTGAAAATTTGAAACCGCTGAAATGAAAAACAAGAAAATGAATATTTGTTTATTTATTTAACATACAGGGTTATAGTTGGTTGCATCTTGATTGTGATAGATGAGTTGAGGAAATACATACAGGGCTTTGTTTGGTTACATCTTTCCTGTGACAGAAGGGTTGGGGAAATACATACAGGGCTATGCTTGGTTGACTTTTGCCTGTGACAGATGGGTTGGGGAAATATATACAGGGCTATGTTTTATTGCATCTTTCCTGTGACATATGGTTTGGGGAAATACATACTGGGCTATGCTTGGTTGACTTTTGCCTGTGACAGATGGGTTGGGCAAATACATACAGGGCTATGCTTGGTTGCATCTTGCTTGTGACATATGGGTTGCATAAATACATACAGTAATATGCTTGGTTGTATCCTACTTATTATGTAGAAGTTGAGTGAATACATACAGAGCTATGTTTGGTTGGATCCTTCCTGTGATAGAGACGTTTGGGATATACATGCAGGGCTATGCTGGTTTGCAACTTGCCTATGACAGGGTTTTGTAAATGTATACAGGGCTATCCTTGGTTGAATCTTGCCTATGATAGAGGGGTTGGGTAAATACATATTGGACTATGCTTGGTTACATCCATCTTGGTATAGAGGGGTTTGTTAAACATTTTCAGAGCTATGCTTAGTTGTATCTTGCCTCTGACAGATGAGGTGGGGAAAATACATACAGAATTATGTTTTCTTGCATCCAACCCATGGTAGATGGGTTGGGTAAATACAAACCTGGTTATGCTTTTTTGTGATGTGTTGCAAAGTTTCCCTAATTCCACTCATAGACAAAGTTAGTTTTGGCAGCCTTGAAATGATATCCTCAAATAATGTTGCTTGAAGCAAGAGTAGTTATTTGATTTCCTGATTTTATATATTTGATTTTCAGGCCACAGAAATTAATTATTTCAAATCAAAAGTTACTTCCATTTGATTTTTGTGCATTTATTCATATAAGAAAATGCAAAAAATATGACTACTTGAAGGGCTCTTATTATCTTCTTTGAGATAAGGTTTGAGTAATAGCCAGAGAATATTAGTGGAGGATGAGAAAATTAAAGGGATTTGCATACATTAAACTGGCAGACAGGAATATAATTCAGACTAGTGTATATACCAAAGTAATATAGAGTTCTTGGCTTAACTGAGGGAGAACTTGTGACCATTTCTTTGGATAAATATGAAATCACTTCTATTACTCAGTTTCACTGTTGGCTTGGGCCGTAGAATATGCTAACTGAACTTCTGCTGATGTGTAAAACACATTCTAATGAGTGTCCTGGGTATAAGACTAAACTGCATCTGATGGTGGGGATCCACTCATGGAGTATTGGGGAATGTGGATTCCCTCTTCATTGCCATTATTCTCAGGTCCACTCTGACCAGGAGTGGTAGCTGGTTTACTACATCTGCATTTAATATCAGTATTTTTATTCATCAAGTTTTCCACTGTAATATAAATAATTTGCATACAGCCGTATGGTTTCAAATAACAAATAAATATAATCCTAACTAAATGATTACACAGATCTGTTTGATTCTTAGATGGGACCCAAACAGATGGAGCAATCAGGTTTTTCCAAAAGAAACTGCAACCTCTGTACTGATGCTATAGAGAAACATGAAAGCAATGGTTTGCTCACCTGATGAAGGCACCAATTTTTTGACATTGTCACTGGAGTCTTGCAAGGAGATATATTTGCACCATACATGTTTATACTCTGTCTAGATTACATCCTATGCATGTCAATAGATCTAAAAAGATGAGAAGCAGACATATTCTGCATAAACTATGACAGATGCAGATGATGCAGATGATGAAGCAGTTCTTGCAAATTCACCTGCCCAAGCTGAATCCCAACTGCATAGCCCAGAGCAAGCAGCTGAAGGCATTGGCCTCTATGTGAACACAAATAAAACAGAATTAATGCATTTTAATCAAGAAGGAGCCATCTCTACTTTAAGTGGCAAGCCTCTGAAATTAGTTGACCAGTCCACATACTTCAGCAGCAATATCTTGTTGTAGCAGCAATAACGAATCTCTATAGAAACACCAAAGTGAAAGTCCGTTCACCAGATAGAGACACAGAATACCTCAACATTGGAGCAGGAGTACTACAAGGAGACACGCTAGCTCCATACCTCTTTATCATCTGTCTAGATTACATGCTTAGAACATCGATTGATAAAATCAGAGAAAATGGGTTCGAGCTGACAAAGAAAAGAAGCAGAAAGCACCCCGCAAAAACAATTACCAATGCCGACTACGCTGATGACATAGCGATACTGGCAAATACACCCAACCAAGCTGAAACACTACTGCATAGTTTGAAATGAGCCACTGCGGGCATTGGCCTCCATGTCAATGCACACAAAATGGAATATATATGCTATAATCAAACAGGCGACATCTCCACACTATACGAACCCCCCTGAAACTAGTTGACAAATTCACCCACCTAGGAAGCAGTGTCTCATCAACCGAAAAGGACATCAACATGCAGCTAACGAAGGCATGGACAGCTATCAATAAGCTATATGGAAATCAGACCTGACCGATAAAATCAAACGCAGTTTCTTCCAGGCAGGGGTTGTATCGATACTGCTGTATAGATACACTACTTGGACGCTAACTAAACGGCTGGAGGAGAAGAATGCTGCGAGCAATATTGAACAAGTCCTGGCAGCAAAACCCCACAAGGCACCAACTATATGGCTACCTGCCTCCCATCACGAAAACTATCCAAGTTAGACGAACCAGACATGCAGGACACTGTTGAAGAAGAAAGGACGAGCTCATAAGTGATGTACTCCTATGGACCCCCACAAAAAGCAGGACGACCAGCTCGGACATACATTCAGCAGCTATGTGAGGATATGGGTTGTAACCCTGAAGACCTACCAGAGTCGATGAACGATAGGGAGAAGTGGCGAGAGAGGGTCAGAGATATCCATGCTAGCAGCATGACATGATGATGATGATAGCCGCATACAACTATATTATGGAAACATAATCAAACATAATGACAACTTCAATGAACGAACGAACACACTTCCTTATAAAAACATACCTCTCAAACTTTATTCTCGAAAGGGTTGTGAAATGGTTGCGAAAGGGTTGATGTTGGTTATGAGTGAGAGGTGAGTTGGAGACGGGGACACACTGCTACATATTGACCCAAAGTTCTTCTGACAATAGCACCACTTCTTTCGCATTCTGGCTTGGCTGCTCAACGGTGGGTCACTGAGGACCCAAGCCCTCTGTCTGGACCTTGTTCTCACTCCGCCATCTTGCTCCAACCGCGACTGGAACTTGAACTCCTCAAGCTGTCTCTGGCACCTGGTTATATAATTGTTTGACACCCACGTGCTTCCTATAGGCGTACGCATCTGCACCGAATTCAACCACGTCCACAGGTCAAGGGGATATTCTGATATCTTTGACCGGAGGCAACTGTTTCGCTTTCTTCCGCTTATTTAGACAGGTGCATCTCTTGATTGACAGCTCGGTCATGGGTCAATATGTTATAATCTCATCTACTGAAAATGATGTCATCTTGTCAACATGCCTACTGACTGGTGATTGATCTTAAAGAAATCTAATCATTCTGATAAAATAAAATGGGATTTTGTCCTAGCAGTAACTCAGTCAGTACTATTGTATGAATGCACCAACATGATACTAACAAAATGCATCGAGAAAAAGCTAGATGGGAACTATACCAGAATGCTATATGCTATTTTGAACAAATCCTGGAAGCAATAGGATACAAAAGAGCAGCTGAACAACCACTTATCTCCTGTCTTACAAACTATTCAAGTCAGACAAACTAGACATACCAAGCACTGTTGGAGAAGTAAGGAAGAAAACTTCAGCAACTTTATCTTATGAAACCCTACACATGGATACAACATTGTTGGCTGATCAGCAAAATATTATATGCTTCAACTTTCCAAGAGCGATGACTGCTTGGGATGGATAGCATGAGAAACGCATGTTGTATAGCATGATGAAGGAATGAAAGACCGTAACATTTTTCTTTATTAAGATAGAAGTCTCTCTTCTTTATTACTCAAAAGGTCTGAAATTGGCTGTAAGTGTTAGAGAGAGACAGAGATGAAGGACTCAGACTCTGACAAAGGGTTGCTACATTGACTTTTTTTTAACCACATTGTGAGTCTATATTCAGGGCCTTACGTCTTTGCTTCTTTGACAGGAGCTTCTCAGCTGGTGTCCACCAGCCCCATCAATGGGCACTCTCTGTATCCAACTCCCTTCTGACTGCTTGAAAGACTGACTGACCATTCTGTGTGTGGGTATCTGTGTATATATAGTTTCATAATTTGTAACAATTGGATGATATAGAAAAAGTGAATTTTATTGTTGTGGTTTTAGTTATAATAGAGAATAAAATTGTGCTTGAAATCTTCTTTTCTTTTTTTTCTTTTCAAGGTTTCAAGCTTTGAAGATATCAAATATCTTTATATATTGCTGTATTTATATGGGTTTGTTTTAAATATATGAGTATATACATATGTGCGTATGTAAGTATACATATTCATTGTATCTGAGTGTGTGCTTTCACATTATTACAAGCATCATATGTGCTTCTATTAGTCATCATCAACAATGGATATAGCACAAATAATGAAAAGTTTCTATTATTTTTTTACTTAAAATAAAAATATTGTACACATTATAGGTTTTGTACAATTTTAGAGGTTTTAGAGTCAAAATAGACCTTGTAAATTTTAGCAAAACAAGGACATACTCTATTGCAAACACTTTCAGTCTGTATTCATATATATATATATATATATATATTGTTGTATTTTGGTAGTGGGTACAGTGTTCACCAATGGTCCAGGAGACCTGAGTTCAATCCCAGGTTGAGTCATACCAAAGACTTTAAAAATGGTACTTGATACCTCCTTGCTTAACACTCAGCAATATAAGGTACGTATCGAGGGTAAAGTGGAGCAATCCAGGGAAAGGAATAGCGCCCTCTCCTACACCTCAGTGTTGTAGCTATTGAAAAGGGAGCCTTCTGGTCGCCCTCAACTATGGTCACCAACTTTATTGTGGTAAGGAAGAGATACACAGTCAAACAG
>OY757916.1:89826139-89866139 GCA_963585895.1 Sepioteuthis lessoniana
ATTTTAAAAGTGGAAGGAAAAAAAAACAGTATTTGAAAATACAGCCAAAAATGTTTCCTGTATTTTAAAGGTGGTGCCTCATAACAAATCTCAGAAGTTGATAGTCATCGGTTGTTGATTATGATGCTTAAAAAAGAAGAATGTAGCCACCTGCACTAGAAGACCTAGGGTCATCAAAAGATATAATATATAGAGCATTATAGGTTAAAAATATATTCCAAGCAGTTGCCCATGAACTCTCAACAAATCAAAAATGCATTTTAATTGTATTAACTCATAGTTCTCATGGTAAGTACAGACCATGGCTTTTTTTATGGAAGATGAGATATTAATATATCTTTCTAAATAAAGTATATGCAAGCAATAAACTCCATGGAAGAAATATATACTTACTAAAAGAGACATGCCATTTTCCACTCTCTTCTCTTGGACAGTTCAAAATTCTAAATTTAATCCTCACCATTCTGGCTTATTCAATTTCTCTGCTACATCAGAAAAGGTAAAAGATGAATTGTTAAGAACATTAAAAAATATCAGTTTTAGTAAAGAAAAAAAATAGTTGATACTAGATATAGAAATGCCTTGTAACTTTAGCATTGAAACTAAATGACAAGATAGAAGATGGAAAGATGTCAGGAATGGACATTTTAAGCCAGGAGGATATTCTGAATGAATGCTCAGATTCAACCATTAGTTGGAAACAGTCTAAAAGTAGTTATAAAAATTGGTTGAAAGCTTAGGCATTTACAGCAATAGAAGTATCATTATTTAAATATGAGCCACTTTAGAAACAGTCTGTGTGTTAGGAAAAGGCAGAGAATCTGAAAATTTTGAGAAGTGGCAAAATCTACTTACAATACATAAAGAGTAAAAAATTATTAAAACCCAAATTAGATTTTAGCTACTTAAGAAAAAGCATTGGTAAGATATTAAACAAATATATGAAATACAGTTACAAAGAGAACAAAAGAGAAGCTCTTTAGAATAAAGAAAAAAATTCATCCCTAAAAAGACACTCAAAAAGAAAAAAAAAAGGAAAAGAAAATTGAAAAACAGATATGTGATGGGTATTTTTGTGAAGATGTTTGTTTTGAAAAAATGAAGAAATGAAATGTATAATAAGTGTAACAGAACATCAGTAATTTTCAAGCATCTGTGATTTTAGAATATTTTCAGATTCATAAGTTTGTCTGACCGATCAAATCAAATAAGTACTATTGCAGCAACATAGCCACACTATGAGACATGTATCTATCAAAATAGATGAATTTCAATATATATGTATGTGTGTGCATGTGTATCTGTGTGTGCATTTGCATCTGTGTTTATGTGTATCTGTGTGTGTGTGTGGATGTAAATCCAGGAGGCAACACCCCACAAAACAGCAGCTCTATGGCCACCTACCGCCCATCATGAAAAGTATCCAGGTTTGACAAACCAGACATGTGGGACACTGCTTGAGAAGTAAAGACAAACTCAGAAGTGATATACTCCTGTGGACCCTCTCACATCGACAAGCAAAGGTTGGACGATCAGCAAAAACCTATCTTCAACAATCTGTGCTGATACAGGAAGCAACCTGAAGGATCTACCAGGAGCAATGGACGATAGAAACGGGTGGCGAGATAGGGTCAGGGAAATCCATGCTATCAGTGTGACATGATGATGATGATGATGATGTATATATATATATACTTATGTGGGTCCATGTGTATGTATGAAGGTATAGTTGAATAAATATATTGTTTAAAAATACATTCTCATGAAAGAAATAGTGCCATATATATAAGCCAGCAGAGAACAAAAATGTAAAATAAATTAATATTTACTCACTTCTCAGTAACTATAGCATTACTACCAGTTTCATGTGCCTTAAAAAAATATTATCATTAGATGAGACTTATCATGAATTTGATTGAGTTCTTTAATTCATATGCATATATATATACATATATATGTATATATATCATCATCATCATCATGTTGTGCCGCTAGCACAGATATCCCTGACCCTCTCTCGCCTCTCCTCCCTATCATTGATCACTTCCGGTAGGTCCTCAGGGCTACATCCTGTATCCTCACAGAGCTGCTATATGTATGTTCGAGCTGATCGTTCTGCTTTTGCTTGGCCATATGAGGGGGTCCATTGGAGAACATCACTCATGAGCTTGTCCCTGCTTCTTCAGCAGTGTCCTGCATGTCTGGTTTGTCTAACTTGGATAGTTTTTGTGATGGGAGGTAGTTGGCCGTACAGTTGGTGCTTTGTTGGGTGTTGCCTCCAGGACTTGTTCAAATTTGCTGGCAGCATTCTTGTGTAGTTGCCATCAAGCTTTTTCTTCATACATTTATGTATAATTTTAATGAACCCACAGTAGTTCATGCAGACAGTTATATATATATATATATATATATATATATATATATATATATATATATATTTTGTATGTATGTATGTATTGTAAATATAGCCATGGGGTTTACTTTATTTTTGAAGAAAGAGAAGTAAATATGGAAGATAGAACATAGTTAGGTCTAAATTTCAATAGTGAAGATACAGAGTCATCAGCAGTTTGTGACTGTCAGTTTCTGGTCTATGCATTCATCAGACCAACTGACAGTCACCAAATGCCATTGAGTCTGTCCATGCAATTAACACACACACACACACACACACACACACACACACACACACACACACACACATATATATATCTGTACATATCATCAATTTGTAACTAGTGAAGGCATGAACTGCTGCCTTTAGGTTATTGATCATATTGAACTCTGACCTATCCGATAAAATAAAACACGATTTCTTCAAAGCGGTAGTTGTGTCAATTCTGCTATATGGATGCACCATATAAATGCTAACTAAGCATACAGAGAAAAAATTATACAGTAACTGCTCAAGAATGCTGCAAGCTATATTCAACAAATCCAGGAAGCAACATCCCATGAAATAGCAACTGTATGGCCACCAACTTCTCATCTCTAAAACCATCCATATAAGATTAACAAGACATGTGGGACACTGTGGGAGAAGCAATGATGAACTTATAAATGACGTTCTCCTGTGGAACCCTACACACGGATGTGCTAGTGTTGGCTGATCAACAAGAACTTATCTACTACAGCTCTGTAGAGACACAGGATGAAGTCTGGAAGGCCTGATAGAAGCAATGGATGATAGGGATAAATGTCGAGAGAGAGTCAGAGAAACCCATCCGAGCAGTGCTACATCATACTGATACTATATATATATATATATATATATATATCATCATCATCATGTCGTGCTAGTAGCACGGATATCCCTGACCCTCTCTCGCCACTTTTCCCTATCGTTCATCGCCTCTGGCAAGTCTTCTGGACTACATCCTGTATCCTCACATAGTTGCTGAATGTATGTTCATGCTGGTCGTCCTGCTTTTGCTCGGCCATGTGTAGGGGTCCATAAGAGTACATCCATTTTGAGTTCGTCCCTGCTTCTCCAGCAGTGTCCTGCATGTCTGGTTCGTCTAACTTGAATAGTTTTCATGATAGGAGGCAGGTGGCCGTACAGTTGGTGCATTGTGGGGTGTTGTCGCCAGGCCTTGTTCAAGATTGCTTGCAGCATTCTTGTGTAATTGCCGTCTAGTTTCTTCTCCAGCCGTTTTGTTAGAGTCCATGTAGTGCATCCATATAGCAGTATCGATGCGACCGCTGCCTGGAAGAAAAAAAAAATATATACATACATATATATATATATATGTCTAAAATTATGTCTTTATGATGTAAATGTTAGAAAGTGTGAACATGTCAATATTAGTCAAGAAAATTTGAAAATAGTAATTAAGTATCTGGGAAAGCAACAAGCTATCTTAAATATGATACATCATCATAGTATTGTGAAGCAACCAGCCAGCCAGAATTAGTTTAAATTAAGAGTGCTAAGAGGGCCATGAATGTACGATAAAGTGTAGCAAGAAGTATAATTTCACATATATACCATCACTAAGTTTAAACAAAGCAGTGATTCAAAAATAAATGTATTAGAAAGGAGTAGCACCCTTCTCTAGACCTCGGTGTAATAGCTATTGAAAAAAAGGAACATTCGGGTCACTCTCGAGTGTGGTTGCCAACTATTATTCAAAAATTTTAATTCCTCCCTTATAATTTCTATATATTACAACAGTTACAAAAATACATCTCTGTATTCACTATTATCACTATAAAAAATGACATTATCAACACTTTAACCTCATGACTGGTATCTATATAGAACAGATTTTAGAATCTAAAGATAAAATCAAATTTAAGGAGCAAATTTTTGCTAGAAACCCTATATAAATGAAGAAATTATAAACAACTTCTATGGCCACTATGTCAACTCATTTGCTACTTCCAAGAAGTTTTCATTGTAATTTTTCTTGGCAAAAAAGTCACTACATCATAGATGGAATATAAACATACACACACACACACACACACACACACACACACACACACACACACACACACACACACACACACACACACACACACACCTGTATTTGTTGTGTGAATTCTTAAATTGATTGGTAAGCTTCAGTTATAGACAAAGCTATTGTGGTACTTGGAATACTTCCAAAGTTCATTCAAAAGAAATGAAGAAAGATTTGGGCAGAAACCAATGTTGGTACAACTCATTTAGAAATATTTAATTTTTCCTAAAAATGTTATTTTTATGTTTACAAATTTAAAGAACATTTAACACGGGAAAGACAAATATTTTTAGAAGCTTTTGGGTTTAATAGTAGTTTGTGTGAATAGATTTTTCTCCAAATTAACTTTTAAAATTTTTTTCTAACTGATTACATAAACCTTAAAATATTTAGATGTATAAATCACATTGAATGCAGATCATGATATATGAGTAAATATATATATATATATGTATGTATATATATATATATATATATATATGTGTATATATATGTGTGTGTGTGTGTGTGTGTGTGTGTGTGTGTGTGTGTGTGTGTGTGTGTGTGTGTGTGTGTGTGTGTGCCTGTCTGTCTGAGTGCATACATACATACATATATATATATATATATATATATATATATATATTCATAGCCAGAGACAAAGAATATTTTGAATTTTAGCTTATCTATTCCTGCTTCCTAAAGTGGAAAAACGTAGGTTTGCAGCTATTGTATTTATGAATTATCCAAAATATTTTTATCAAGTGCTTTTGGCTATTCTTCTGATTATTATCAAAATCCAAGACCTTAATTCTAGGTGAATAAAACCAAAAGATGTTTGTTATTTTTTAATAAAACTTTTAAATGTCAGTTTTATGTGATAATTTGTGTGTTCTCTTTATTGAACAAATAACACTGGTTCACTCTAGCTCTTTGCATGATGAAAAGTTTTGTTAGGCTAGTAGAACATTTTTAGACAGTTTGATTTTCGCTTGTACCCCATACATCTGATCTTGTGCTAAACTAAGCTCAGCTTAGTAAATGACAACCTAGATTCAATCATATGGAAACAAAAAAGTATAAGTATATATATATATATATATATATATATATATATTATATATATATATATATATATAAAGAACTACGTATATGTACATTGTCAGCAGTAACTGGAATTAATAAATAGCAAAAATTATCTTAATCTCACAAAAGTATTTGTTTTTAGGCTATTGAAAATGGTTGAAAAGAAACAGGCAGCTTCAGACTTGAAAACTGAAGCTATACCAGAGATAATGGCAAGGTGAGCAATGCAGGACTTCAGGGTGAGACTGCAGGAGT
This sequence comes from Sepioteuthis lessoniana, assembly GCA_963585895.1. Classification (NCBI taxonomy): domain Eukaryota; kingdom Metazoa; phylum Mollusca; class Cephalopoda; order Myopsida; family Loliginidae; genus Sepioteuthis; species Sepioteuthis lessoniana. Next base: position 89,831,923 of record OY757916.1, read on the forward strand.
GAGACCTCTAGAGTGAGAATTCAAGCTGAAACTTCAGGAGTGAAACTTCTAGAGTGAAAATTCTGGAGTGAAAATTCTGGAGTGAGACTTCAGTAGTGAGACCTCTGGAGTGAGAATTCAAGCTGGAACTTCAGGAGTGAAACTTCTAGAGTGAAACTTGAAGGTGAAACTTCAAGAGTGAAAATTCTTGAGTGAGACTTGAAAATGAGACATCAAGAGTGAAACTTCTGGAGTGAGACTTCTAGGTAGGAATTCCAGAGTATATAGCTCATAAGAGCAAGCATTTGGACAATTTTATCTTTAAAACAAAGTGATGAAAATTGCAAAACAAAATGGAAAATATAGTTCTTTCATATAGTAAAATCAAATTTTAAAAATCCTACATGTTTTCTTTTTTATTTACATTCCTAACATAAGAGATCTTTCTACCATAATCTCTCTTTCTCTCTCTCTCTCTATATATATATATATATATACACCCATCTATCTATCTATCTATCTACCTGTGTGTGTGTGTGTGTGTGTGTGTGTGTGTGTGTGTGTGTGTGTGTGTGTGTGTGTGTGTGTAAAATAAATTCAAAGCACTCTGAATATATGTTTCAATTTATTCAAAGTCAAACATGCAGGTATTATATCTAGATTACAGTAAATGATGATATATATGAAGTAATATATACTTGGTTTATAATATAAGGAAAGTATTACAATATGTATGATCTTGTATACTTGATAATATGGGCCTTTGTTAATGCCAAAGGATGATATGCAGCATATTGATATTGGGTAAGATTACTATTCATACATTTCTTATTTTGGATCCCATAAACATATGATTGGTATGTGATCATTTATCATTATACAGCTATTTATTAACTGCATGATTCATCTTGAATAAATTGAACCACTTACTTAGAATGTTCTAATCCTATTTTCTCACAGTATATATATATATATATATATATATATATATATATATATATATATTTATATAATTTAACAATGACTGTTGCAGAATCAAATCTTCAGATTATAATAAACTACTCTTCATAGAACAACATTTTCCCTTAAATTACAATGACTTTGATTACATGAGAATTCGCCAGGACTTTTAAAGAAATTAATAGTGATGGGTCCTTTCATATCCCCAAAACTGATGACCTTCTTTACTCACCACTACACCAGGAACTTTTTTCTTTACCAGAGAGTCTGTGTATTTTCACTTCATGTAATATCTTTTTAACTCAGGCTCAGAGTGACAAACCCATGTATAGCTCCTTTTGACTAAAGAATACTTCTTTGGATACATCCCACAATCTTCAGTAAATTTCACATGGTTTTCACTTCTCAGCCATGGAAAATTTGATGACAGACCTCTGTTCAAGTCTTGAGCACTCCAATTTGCTGCCATTTTAAATAGCCTCAAAACAAATATTATTGTTGAATTAAAATGATTTTTGCAATAAACCAATTCCAAACTATGCAGAGTTTACATTTTTGAAAAAAATTCAGAAAAAATCATTTCAGCCTAATTGTTTTTCTGCAAATGTGCAATTGAGAAACTTTCTTTTATTTTCAATGATTTTTAGCAACGAATTTTCAGTTGTATATTCTAAATTATTTGGTATTTATTCAAAGTCGTTTCCAAAATAATGAATTTTTTCACGTTGCTTTGGAGGCTGAAAAAATGAGTAATTCTAAAAACTTCCTTAGAAAATTAAATGTAACACCTTTTCTACAGTATAAAATAAATAAAATCTTATTCAAACAAATTTATTTTAATAAGAGAAAGTAAAGCATCAATAAGGAAATGATAATTTCAGACCATGAAAAAATTCATTTTATTCATAATTAAATGATGTTTTGGTAATTAGCATCTTTATATTTCGTATAAGTGATTAATACATTTGTCAACAAGTACCAGTTTTTACATAAATCCAAAGTTATCAATACACTCAATGCAGATCTTAAAAAATATTTCATTGCCAATAATAAATATATTTACTACCCTTCAGAAGTTCTTAATTTGATTGGATCGCTCCAGACTTTGTTAATGGCAACTGAGTTATTCCGCATTCTATCTTATATATTGTTTTTATGTACCTTTAGAATATCAGACATACTTCGTAATGATTATGATAAAAAGGGACAAATGAGACAAAAACTGGATTTCTTTCGGGTAAACTGGCCATTAGACTGTAGAAATATATTGATAAAAGTAATCCTTTTTCAAAAAATTCCTCTTACTTATTTATTTATTTATTCATTTATTAATACTTACATATACATATATATATATATATATATATATATATATATATATATATATATATATATATATGCATGTGTGTGAGTTTGTCTCTTTGTGTTTGTGTGAGAGTGTGTGTAAGTAACTTTCTTGTTATACAATATAAATCCTCTAAGAGCATATTCTTCCTTTAGAGGGATTATTCTATAAACTGCTTTGGACAGCACATCCTGTTCATGATCTTGTAAGTTTGAACTTAGAACTTCAAGCCTTTTTTCAGGAACTTTTGAAGAAAATATTTTGGTTCTTTATTGACAAGTTCAAGGTAATGCCACTTTGAGCTTCTGGGTTAAGGGTAATTAATCTAGTAATTTCTTCCATATATTTAATTTTACTTCTCCCTTCAATTATACCAATTTACGAAATTATTTGAGGGCCTCATAATCCATTTCATTAATACAGGCTTCTTTCTGCTGACAATTAATTATATATGGCATCTGTTGCCTTTTGTAGGAAAACTACGGAAGGAGCAAATAATAATAGGTAAAGCCATAATGGGAGATTGAATAAGATAAAGAACCAATACTTACAAGGATTGTAGCATTCAGCACCAACTTTCCATAAATATCAACTCAAAGATAAGAGGTGAAAGAAAAATATCCAATTCAATATAATTCAATAAAAGGTAGATAAGTGTTTGAAAACTATCCTATACAAATGAGTTTGACTCTGGGTAATATTTTTTTTATCAAATTTTCTTTGGGAGGTGAACATTTTTTAGATATCCGTCGAACCTGTAATTAGCTGGGTTTTCATAGACTAAGTCAAACTTGTTTTCTTCCTCCTTTGGTTTAACCATAGAATACCAATATCATTAAGTATAACTGCATGTTGCCAAAAATATAAAGCAAACATGTCTCTTTTTCCTGAATTCAAATGAATGGTAAGTAATTTCAAGCTGAAATTATTTTAAGAGTAAAATATATTATCAGTAATATTAAATCCTGGTTCCTGAATATATTTAGAATTTTAGTTTTAGTCTAAATACATTAATAAACTCTCTTCATGGAATGATATTCTCCTTTCTCCAAAAATTTATATGAATTCCACATGAAAAAATTGAACTGAATCTGCAAATGGCAGAAATAATTGAATTTAAAAATCTTTCTTTCTAAGTATTTCTTCTTCATTATTTTCTCTTCTTTCTGCCCATTTTCCCTCAAGATATTTTTTTCATGGATAGTGGCACTGCTGATAAAATATATTCGATAAGACAACGGTTTTGTACTTTCATATATAACTGATTTTTTTGCAATGTTCATTTATACAATACACGTTAAATGACATCATATGTCTTTCATATAGTATAGTCAGGTTCTCTTTTCTCCTTATAAAGATAGTTTAATAATACATATTACTGAAAGCTGGCTTGTATTTTCTTAATCAAAATTTTTTTATTGATTTTAATAAGTGCAGATAAAATATTTCTGTAGCGACTATAATGATAGAAAAGGAAGGCCACACTTGGAATATAAGAAATAGCTGAAGAGTTCCCTGTCAGAAAAGTTCATATGATGGTATCATATCTGATGCTGATTTTTTTACCAATAGGATCCAAGCACTGCAACATTGATGGAAGTAGTGTGTGGACTGCAACTGAGACTATGTTGAAAAATAAGCCTTATTTGCTTATATTCTATGAGGATATCTTGGAAAGCCTGTGAACTTTCCAGTTGAACTTTGTATATACTTCTTCAAATTATTTGAGATTGAATGTGCAAGTGATATAACTTGTTTGCTGTAAATTGTTTGCCTTCTTTGTTTAATGGCATATCAGCCTTCATGGGTTATTTAATACTAAAGTTGTCCTTGGAGAAGAGCAATTGTAATACTCTTTAACCCATAGCTGAGAGGATAAGAGGGTTCATACCATTCCCAAAAGTATCAGTCTGAAAGTGAACGTATAAGTGCGACTCGACTAGCAAACCTATACGAGTGAGTTCGAGTCTCATTGGGTGCCCCTTTCATATGGCCTTGTGCCACATCTAAGCAAAAAGCTTAGTAAATTACCACCATGGGGATTCTTCCCTTACAATAAATGTTTGCAAATACAAATCAGTACATATGTACGTTAAAAAATAAAGGGGCATCAACAGTACCCGCATCCCATATTAATATCTTTGGGCATTTCACAATGCCAGAAGGTCTAAGAATAGTGTTCGGTAGTGGTCCTGGAGATTGGGGTTCAATCCAAGGTCGAGTCATATCAGACTCAAAAAAATGGTACTTGATGCCACCTTGCTTAACACTCAGCATTATAAGGTATGGATCAAGGGTAAATTTGAGCAACCCAAGGAAAGGAGTAGCACTCTCTCCGATACCTTAATGTAGTAGCTATTGAAAAGGGAGCCTTTGAGTTGCTCTCAAAGACAATTGCCAACAACTACTTATTTCCTGCAGAGGCATAAGATACCTCCAAAAGTTTTGTTCCGGATATGACACTAATCTGCATCTGATGGTGTGGCTTCAGTTCTAGAGATTTGGAGAGTATGGAATTCCTCTTCATTGCCAATCTCAGGTCCATTTCAAAACAGAATGATGGTATATGTCAGGGTACCATCTATGAAGCAAATTGATCAGTTTAGATATTAATAATATCTGATGAGACCATGTCCCTCAAAAAACTCTTAAAAATAACTATGCAAAAAATGTATATATAAGCAAACAATGAACTTGATTCTCTAACCTTTAGACTTAAAATAACCCTAGATAGGTTGACATGTAATTATCTGGTTACAAATGTCAGATCAAAAATTATATCAGGCTATCTACAACTTTAGTATGCAAATCCTGTATGGTGGTCAAAATTTGATATTATTGTTCAGGGTGATGCAATTTTGATTTCTGTTGATATATTTTTCCTCAATTTTTCTTAGATCAAGTTTACTTGATATATTTTTATTAGCAATGATATGACTTTAACTTTTGTGTTGTATTATCAAATATTACGAGAAAATCCTCTGTTGTAGAAGAATATTACATTGTCATTACATTTTTCTGCTGGATTATTACAGCAGTTATTTTGTTATTGCCTCTACAAATAGAGTTTGATATTTGTTTTTTCTTTGTGTTATACAGATGATTTTAATGGAGCCACTCTCAGTATAATGGTTACTATCATAGGAAATGGACATGGTGATCCAAATTCAATTCCTGTGTGATGCTGTTAGTACTTTACATTGCACTAATACCCTTGTAAAAAGTATGAATCCATCTTTTCTCCCTCCACGAATTGCCGATTAGTAGGGCAGACTGAGCTCTTTGGCCTTGGGTATGGCAACCACTTTAGGAGAAGGAAAACTCTGAATTCAAACCTGTTAAACTCCACTTGGAAACTGACCTTGTGTCACATCCTACTCAAGCAGAATGGTTGGGTAAATATATATGTATGTATATATATATATATATATATATATTTATATATTGAGATGATTTTATTTCTTTTTAAGTTGAGTTTCTTGTTTGTTTTTTTTTGTTCCAGAAACAAGCATAAATATTTCATACACATTGCCCATAAATGTTTATCAATTGGACAAGAAAAATGCTCTGTTTCTTAGAGCTAGTACACATGTTGTATACCACAGCCATAATCATAATGATACCAATCCAATGGTACGTATACAAATGCATAAACAGGCAAATACAATACACACGCAAATGCAAAACACAACTATGGGCCGACTCTTTTGTTTCAGGTACGAACGGTTTTATGAACTTCTGACTTTGGTTCTTCGACATGGGGAGAGAGACACAATTCTTAAAAGTCTTTCGTAATCATAATATTCTAACCTCCCCCCCAACGTTCGGCACATCTCATGGTGTCTAAGATCTCAGTTCATCTTTGCTGGTTGAAATCTGAAAAACTCAACTCTTCGACTCAATAGCCGAATCCCCAACTACTTAACTCCATGGTTCAATCTTAACCCTCAACTGACTCTTTTTTAAAATCCTCAAATTCTCAGGATCATCTCTTCCGGGCATGACGTCATCCACAATCCAGCCTCATTTCTTGTCTGGGGTTTATTATGACAATGGTGATTGTCATATCCTTTGCGTGCGAGCGTAAAACTGTACCCAATGACTATACACCTGAACTCTTAACCCGAATAGTTCAAAGCCCAACCAAGCTGAATGATAGAATATAATTAACAAAAAATGATTAAGATAAAAAAAATCATTCCTTAATTATATAACACACACACACACACACACACACACACACACACACACACACACACACACATATATATATACTTCTGTATATATATATATATATATGTGTGTGTGTGACTGTGTACAAAAATGTGCATGTGTGTACATGTGTGTGTTGTTTGTAGTTGTTTACAGCGAAGTAAACTCCATACATACATGCATGCTGCGGGTAAAAATAGATGTATTCACATACCTAAAAAAGTGTAGCTTAACTTAAGAAAGCATTTATTTTATACAATAAAACCTTGTCATTGCACTTAATCCATTATACAATTCATAATTTAGACATTAAAACTGTGCTTATGCTAAACTGCATTGTTTGAAATCCAACTGTTTTGACATTTAACTGTTTAAACAAAATCAGTACTAATACTAAACGGAATTAGTTGAATTAGAACTGTTTAACTCGTCTGTATTGCTTGAAATAGAAATGCTTTTGATAATTAAACTGTGTGCTCACGGTAAACTGAAATGTTTTTAAATAGAACTGGTTATTTGTATAAAAATGGATTTGGCATTAAATAATCTACAAAGGTTGATATGCCATAAAACCCAACCAACCAACCAACCAAATCATAATCTCAATCAAAGCTAATAGCCATAAAGCAACATCGATACAAGCTTGGTAACTCTCTATTTCTTGCCTGAGCAATTATCAGACCAAGTGATCATCAAACTAAAGATTGCATAAGAGACACTCACTATGTACCATTGACTGTAACTTGGAGAATCTGTACTAGCCTAATACACTGGCCAATTAAGTTGAGTATTCACCAATGGTTTGAGAGGCTGGGGTTCAATCCCAGGTTGAGTCATACCAAAGACTCAAAAAATGGTACATGATGCCGCCTTGCTCGGCACTCAGCATTATAAGGTGTGGATCAAGGGTAAAGTGGAGCAATCCAGGGAATGGAGTAATGCCCTCCCCTACATCTTGGTGTGGTAGCTATTGAAAATGAAGCCTCTGGGTCACCCTTGACTAAAGTTGCCAACTTTACTTGTGAGCCATAGGCCTAATGAGCTGAGTGTTCGACAATGGCCTTGGAGACCGAGGTTCAATCTCTGGTCAAGTCATACCAAAGATTAAAAAAATGGTACTTGATGTCACCTTGCTTAACACTCAACATTATAAGGTAAGGATAAAGGGTAAAGTGGAGCAATCCAGGGAATGGAGTAGCACCCTCCCCGACACCTCAGTGTTGTAGCTATTGAAAAGGGAGCCTTCGGGTCACCCTCGACTAAGGTCAGCAACTTTACTTACTTACTTATCACTATTATTCCCCTCTCTTGATTCATAAATATAGCAAATATATATATATATATATATATATATATATATATATATATATATCCTTTGTCTACATATTTTTGTATATATCCTTTCAAGTCACCACAGTGATTTTATAGTATCCAGCAGGAATTGGTTAATGAAACTCCCATAATTAATTGGTTCCTTAGTACTCTCTGCCCAATCTTGGGTAATCATCAGGGGGGTGTATATTGCAAAAGTGATGAGACCTTTGCACGTATATTACTACTTTATAAGTGATGAGCATTTATTATTTATACTGGTGTGTTGTTTTTGCGATGATGCCCTAAGAGTACCTCGCCCTTCCTATTTGGAGACTACTGTCTACTTTAATTATTTATTCATTCAATTTCAATTTTCTATGAGCTGTTCAATTACATTACAGTTTCTCTGGCCCCTAAATTCAGGTTATTAAATGTCCTTTGTAGGTTACTAACTGACCAACTCAACCTCTTCAAAAATCCCAGTTCAATGTATTGCCATTCTTCACAATTGCCATAAAGGTTCTGGGATTTACCACCTGCTATCAGTCACATAACCAGGAATGAGGATCATTGGTGACAAGGGCAGCCACTATGCAACTAAGCACCAGTTTCACAAGTAGTGGGACAGCTACTACATTACTCTTGTTTATTACATTCAGGTCCATATGAAAAATCAGAAGCAAAATATGCTTTAACACCTTCAGTAATAAATTTTTTTATGCTGATATGTATAAAAAAAAGAACAAAATAATGCTGATACCATGAAGACTAGCATCATTAGAAAATAGTCATATAGTGTACAGAAAAAAAATAAACATAAGCAGATCAAAGAACTCTTCATTTCATTGTTTAACTGCTTGACTTATCACTGGTATCACTACTGAAACATATTACCCACCTCCTAATTGTGCTCACACCAACTGTTTGTTTTCTTAGAAAATTTTGCAGGCATTAATAAATGCTGTTAAACTCAGTTTTTCTTGCAAGATACACTTTTTCTTTCTATGTAATTCTACTACTGTCTAATAGGACAAAAACAATGATAGGCTTAATCTCTATTGCCATATTGCCATTTGGCTTGTATACACCGACTGCATCTCAGCAGAGGAGTAAGAGCCCCCCCACCACCACCACCATCACCACCACCTACCATGAGTGTCCTAGATATGACATTAAACAATCTGATGGCAAGGCTTCAGCCTTGGAAATTTGGGGAATGTAAAGTGCCCCTTCATTGCCAATGCTCCCAGGTCCACTTTGTCTGACCCAGAGTGGTAACACCTGATAGAGTCCTATCTGTGGGTCAAATAGAATAAACTATGTGAGCTAACAAATCAATGATGTTAAATTGTAATTGTTATATCATCATCATCATCATCATGTCATTCTGCAGGCACGGATATCCTTGAGCCTCTCTCGCCACTTCTCCCTATCGTTCATTGCCACTGGCAGTTATTCAGGGCTACTTCCCATATCCTCACATAGCTGCTGGATGTATGTTCGAGCTGGTCGTCCTGCTTTTGCCCGGTCATATGTGGGGGTCCATAGGAGTACTTCACTTATGAGCTCGTCCCTGCTTCTCCAGCAGTGTCCTGCGTTTCTGGTTTGTCTAACTTGGATAGTTTACGTGATGGGAGGCAGGTGGCCGTATAGTTGGTGCCTTGTGGGGTTTTGCTGCCAGGACTTGTTCAATATTGCTCACAACATTCTTGTGTAATTGCCGTCTAGCCTCTTTTTCAGCCGTTTAGTTAGTATCCAAGTAGTGCATCCATACAGCAGTATCGATACGACCGCTGCTTGGAAGAAACTGCGTTTCATTTTATCGGTCAGGTTTGATTTCCATATGATCAATAGCCTATTGATAGCTGTCCATGACTTTGTTAGCCGGATGTCGATGTCCTTTTCTGTTGATGATACGCTGCTTCCTAGGTAGGTGAATTTGTTTACTAGTTTAAGAGGGGTTCCATCTAGTGTGGTGATGTCGCCTGTTTGATTATAGCACATATATTCTGTTTTGAGGGCATTGACATGGAGGCCAATGCCTGCGGTGGCTCATTCCAAACTATGCAGTAGTGTTTCGGCTTGGTTGGGTGTATTTGCCAGTATTGCTATGTCATCGGCATAGTCAGCGTCGGTAATTGTTTTTGCGAGGTACCTTCTGCTTCTTTTCTTTGTCAGCTTGAAGCCGTTTTCTCTGATTTTATCAATCAATGTTCTAAGCATGTAATCTACACAGATGATAAAGAGTTATGGGGCTAGCGTGTCTTCTTGAAGTACTCTGCTACAATGTCGAAGTATTCTGTGACTCCATTTGGTGAACGTACTTTCACATTGGTGTTTCTATAGAGAATCGTTATTGCTGCCACGGTTTCTTTAAGTAGGCCGTATGCTAGTAGGATTTGTTCCATCTTTCCTCTGTGAATGGAATCGAAGGCTTTAGCATAACTTAAAACCATTTAATTGTGTACATAAAAGAGCTCAGGCTCATTTAAAGATGTTCTCTACAAAATGTGTTCACAAATCATATATATCTACTATGAATGTATAAAGAGGATTTGGCATTAGATAAGCTTCAGTGGTTGATATGCCATAAAAGCAAACCAAACTAAACCAATCTATTACCATATCATCAGCTCTACCTCAGATATTATGGGATAGCATGATAAAATAGGAAGCATTCCTTTGAAAGTGTTTGACATACAAATTTGGAATGTTTGCTTTTTGTTTATTGCTTGTAAAATTGCATACCCATTGATAGTGACAATGTGGAAAAGGTGCCTAGTGACACACTTATCATTGTAGCAAATGGATTTGGCCACCCAAGTTCAAATCCAAGATGAGGCTGTATGTTCATTTTGTGCTAATGCTTTTAGGATAAGCATGAAATCATCTGTTCTTACCGAGCTATGGATAAACAATTGGACAGACTGGGGATCACAACGAATCTAGGAAAAGTAACCAGCTATTCTCTACTTACCAAATTAACCTCATGTAACTTCCTACACATAGCAGAGAGTTAGGGGAAAATAGTGTTTGGTAGCTGAAAACATATTCTATCCACTGATGTTATTGTGCTTTCTGTATCTGCTTTAGTTTCCTTTAATATTTAGGTGGAAACAAGCATTAATCTAATCTGGTGATACTGCTATGGCATCACCGAACTAGATTTTCCTCTTTGTCAACTTGAGTAATGCACTTTGTATTCGATGATGACTATAAATATACCAATAATCAATGAATAAAATGCTTGAAACTGAATACTCCAAACAAACAGCAGACAAGCATTTCTTATTCCAGGAAAAGAAAGAAAAACAAAGAATCATCTGTTTAAAAGTAACAATCAGGAATATTACAGATCAACTTACATAAAGTTTACCTTTTAGGTGGCACAAGTGTTTTTTTTCTTGCAGTAGCAGCAGACAGATTCTTTTCTATCACATATTGTAACAGGTGGACAGACAGTTTATTTTTTGAGTGTTGATTGTTTCTTTGTCCTAAAGTGGACAGTCTGCTCTAATGAATGAATGTACATTGTCCTTCTGCCTGTAATGACACTTTTGAACAAAAACAATTTTGAGTAGAAGTTTTTGCTCTTTTCTGAAAATCCATTTAATGATTTTAGTTATTTCTTTGGAGGAATGATGAAAATTGTAAAAGCAAAAATACTTATTTAATAACTAAACTAAACATTGATTTTAAAACTGAAGACAAAACTGCAAAAAACATAATGAATTAATTATCTGTTACATCTCACATATACAGGTGGGATTTAAAACCAGTTTAACAATATTTCCATCTCATCTAAATACCCTTTTTTAAAGGAACCCTCTAAGCTTTTTAGAAATTGTTTTTTATTGGCTATGTAAAAAAGCAATTTACTGTACAGTTCAGTATCTTACAGATTTGGTTTCTTTGTTTAATGGCATATTAACTTTTGAAGGTTATTTAATGCCAAAGTCATCCTTCTAGAAGGACAGTAGCTGTACTATTTTACCCATAGCTCGGACAATAAGGAGATTCAAACCTTTCCCAAGGGTATTAGCCAAAAAGAGAATGCAATAGAAACATGGGAGTTCAAACTTGCTAACTACAATACTGCAGTTCATCACTTTAACCATTACACCATGAGGACAGTCCCATTTAGTATCTTAGGACATCTGATACCAGAGAGCTAATAAATACATAATCAGCAAAAAAAAAAAAAAAGAAACATGGGACAAGTAGTCCTAATTCTAAAAGCCATTTCGAACATATTTTGTAAACTTTGTCAAGAATAGAAATTTCTGAATCAAACAAGCTTATCTTCTGATTGATTTCAGATAAAGACAACAGACCAGGTAATAGAAAAGTCAAATCATTCATTTGAAATCTCAAGAAGCTTAAGGAAGCTTTGAATCATTAGTAGCAGCTAATTATTGATCATTCAATGAACTGTGACTCAAAATCAAATTGCCCTATCAGTAGGGCTAAGAGAATGCTGACTGTATCCTTTGTAGAGAGATAAGATACCCACATTACCCCCAAAATGAGTGACTTGAGTATGATACTAAACTGCATCTGTTGTGGCTTCAGTTCCATAGATCTTGAGAGTATGGAGTATTCTATCATTTCTATCACTTCCAGGTCCACTCTGACTTAGAATGACAGTACCTTTTAAGGTCCCCTCTGTCATGTAAATTAATCCATTCAAAAATTATTTGTATTTCACCGAACTGTATGCAAAAAAATCACTTTAGAAGCAACTACACAAAAAATGTAAATATGAAAGTACAACAAATGAGATTTCCTAACTTCTTGACATAAAATAAGCCTAGATTGGTTAAAAAGCCAATGAAATCAATCAATTAACTAATCAAAATCTATTATCTTTTAGTTTCTGTTTCCAGATTGGTGAGGTGCTAAATAATCTATAAAGCATAAAAGTTTATATGTAAAACTGCCACAAAAAAATATAAAAGAACATAATAGTAAAATTTTATATAAAATCATTATGCCATTTTCTTCATAATGGACAAAGTTAATTCATCATTTTAAATACTGTAATGTCTTAAGATTGGTTTAGAATTATTTTGAAATATATTTTAGATAAGATTAAAATATATATCTCCATCACTTATTTCAATAAGAATAGAAAATATAAATGGACAATTTAATTTTTGAACAGCAAAGGAAGAAAAATACATTTTCTCTACACTTTTAGATAACTGACTTTGATGATATTTCCATGTTTCTAATGTATTCTTATATTTTATTCCTTTTTTTGCTTGGGGAAATAAAGAAACAATACAAAGATTAAGCCCCAAATGAACATAATGATTTAAACTTATATTACAACTGGTTCATGCTATTATTATGCATAAAGGCAGGAGAATTATCTATACTCTCTGCAGTCCATTACAACTGTATTCCTAATTTATCCACTTGTATGTGCAGGGGAAATTATCATGGCTTCATATTCGAAGCAACAAGAGATTAGGAAATATGTAAGATTGAGTGTAAAAAGGATAGAATGAATATAGTCTTGAGAAAGAGAGAGAGAAAGAGAGAGAGAGAGAGAAATAATTTTCTCCTGCTATCTCAAGTGATCAATTTGGTGTTGATTTTTTATGATAACGTTCTTTTTAAAATATTGGAATCTCTATCCCAGCATGCATTTTTTGTATAAAAGATTTCCATGTGCACAACGAAACAAACTTGTTTTAGGTTGTTTTTTTTTGTATCACATAATAACTAAATGATGAAAACCAGCATATGACCATAATGTAACAACAATCAATGTTACAGCATGTTACCTAATGTTACAACAATCAATGTTACAGCATGTTACTTAATGTTACAACAATCAATGCAAGAAATCAACATTCTTTGTTCATATAGTGTCTGTGTGAATATGTAATACTGATAAAACTGTTAATACAACTACCAAATGATATCTGACACTTTTTAAAATTCCATATGCTAGTAAATGACCAGTGATACTGTTAGCTTTCAATTGTAAAATTTGTCCATGAGCTTCAGTTTGGGTGTCTGAGATAAGTATAAACAATTCAAATTTTGTTTGAACACTATTTTTAATAGAAGTTATACAAAAAAATTTCTCCTTCCTAATGATGATTCCTAAGTGTTTTTTTTGTCAATTTTTTTTATCTCTTCTTTCAGAATTTGACTTTAAAAGTTATATGCCCCTAGTCATGAACATATAAAAGACAAGTGATGCATTTACACTTTTTTTGAATAAGTTCAAGTTTGATTATAATTTTGCTTCGTGAAAATTCTAAACCACATGTCACCAGGATTTCACTGCAAAAGCTCACTGACTTGAAATATGAGACTATGCCACATCCACCCTTGTCTCCTGATTTCTCACCCACTGACTACTATTTTTACAAGCATTTGGACACTTTCTTGACCCTAAAAAACATTCCATTGCAAAGGAAAAGTAAAAGCTGCATTTAAAGGTTTGTGAGCATTAAAAGCTTTAGAGTTTGAATGTACAGGTATGAATAACCTTGTTAATCAATGGCAGAAATATATAGATGTTTAGTGAGCATATTTTGACAGAAGAAACCATTGTTTAAATTCATTAATTCAAGAATGAGAGTTTATTCTGAAATCAGACATTATTTTTCTGAACAACTTAAAATTTTAGAAGCTGTATAGGATTCAAATTATTTCATAATTACCTCCATTATATTATGAATTTTAATAATCAAAAAATCATATTCACTGTGACACAGACAACACAAAATTATCATTTCATAGAGAATTGGATTGGATTTGTTGTCTAAATTAGTGTCTTTTAGATTATTGTTCTAAGAAAAAAGTCTTGATCAGATGTATTGTTTTTGCAGTTTCATATATATATATATATATATATATATATATGTGTGTGTGTGTGTGTGTGTGTGTGTGTGTACATAAGCATTATGAGAATTTTAGTAATATAGAGATAGATTAGTAAAAGTGTAAATCAAAAATTTTTTTAAAGTTTGTAGGTTTAATAGGTTTATTCAACTTGTCATATATAGACTGTGGATAGATTTGGGATATTTCAGTGGCATATCTTTCAGAATATGATGTAATGTTAGGTTGTAATGTATATATTTTTTGCTATGTTACAAAAATGGCAATTATCAAATATGTTCTGGAACTGGCTTGCATAAAATCTAGTAAACTGGTTCATTATATTTTGCAAGATTTGGTGTCTGTATACAAGAATTATCACTTGGTTTATAGCTTTCAATTTATCTCTTTCTCTAAATAAATATATATCATATCACCAATGAATAAGTACACTCCTATCTTGTTTAATAAGAAGTCAATTTCCATCTACCCCAAAGTTCATCATCATCATCGGGGCATTCTGACAGCACAGAATCCCTTGACTTTCTCCATCCATCCCTATCGGCCAAGTTCTCTAGATGGCATCTAGTATCCTCTTTATGGCAGCTAGTGTCCACACAGGACTGAGTTCATAGGAAAACCTTGCTTGTGAGTTTGTTGTTACTTCACCAGTAGTGCTCTGCATGTCTTGCACATCATACAAACATGGTTTATGAGATGGGAGGTAGTAGCCATACGCTGCTGGTTTTATGTTGCCACTTCCAGGAATTGTGGAAAACAGCATGCTGCATTCTTGTTTTTCGGGGAACAGTAAACAATCAAAATGGATATTATTATACATTATTACCAAAATTTTAACTGGGCCATTAGTAGAGAGTTTGCCAATGGTCTGGGAGACCAGGGTTCAATCTCAGGTCGAGTCATACCAAAGACTCAAAAAATGGTACTTGAAGCCGCCTTGCTTAACTCTCAGCATTATAAGGTGAGGATCAAGGGAAAAATGGAGCAATCCAGGGAATGGAGTAACACCCTACCCTACACCATGGTGTAGTAACTATTCAAAAGGGAATCTTCGGTTCCCCCTTGACGAAGGTCGCCAACATTACTTTTTACGACTTTTACTAAAATCTACAGCATTGCAACCAAAAATGTGAATATGTACCGGTCCAAAAATAAGTATACCACTTATATACATATATACGATTTTTTAGAAGGCTAAAAACAAAGCATGATTTTGTTTTGGTAATAGAATTTCAGTGCTGTAAAGTTTGATGATAAAAAAGTAAGTTGGCCAACCATAATCAATAGCTACTGCACTGAAGTGTTAGGGAGGGTTTTACTCCTTTCCCTGGATTACTCCACTTATCCTTTATCCATACTTTATAATGCTGTGTTAAGCAAGGAGGCATCAAGTACCATTTTTTGAGTCTTTGGTATAACTTGACCAGGAATTGAACCCCGGTCTCCTTGACCATTGATGAATACTCTCACTATTATGCCAATAATAAATACTATCTAATAATGAGCTGTTAAAAATCCTGGAAGAAACACACCACAATACTGTAGCTGTATAACCACTTACTTCCCATCTCACAAACCATCCCTGTTAAACAGGTAAGAAATGCTGGGCACTGATGAAGAAGTAAGGATGAACTCATGAGTAACATTTTCTTGTGGATGCACTGGTGTTGGCCCACTAGCATTGATTTGCATACATCAGCTTTGTGTGAATAATGGATAGATTTGCCCCATTCTGCTTGTGCAGCAGAATACACTAACTGCATCTTTGCAGAGGGGTAAAACTTCCCCAATGAGTGTCCTAGATATGACACTGAACAATCTGATGGTGAGGCTCCAGTAATGCTGGAGTTTTGGAAAATGCAAAGTACCTCTTCATTGCCATTGCTCCCAGGTCTACTCAGGTCCAGAGTGATAGCATCAGATAGAGTCCTATATATGAGTCAAATAAAACTAAACTGTGTACTTATGTTAAACTAGATTTTTTGAAATAGAAGTGTTTGTATGTATAAAAATGGATTTAGCATTAAATAATCTATAATGGTTGATATGCCATAAATCCAAACCAAACCAAATTGATGTTTAATTGACTTGTTAGTGATACATAAAAATACTTGGAGCCATTTAACTTTGTTGACTTCTGTTTAAAAATCATATATATCTAATATATCTATAAATCCTATTTGGCATTAAATAACTTACAATGGTTGATATGCCATAAAACCGAACCAAACCAAAACTGGATGCAGACTAGAAGCAATGAAAAATAGGGCTGGATACGTCAAGGAACTCAATAGTATAATTTTCCAAAAGAAATAATAGAATCCCTGCATTTTTAGTTTACAAGAAAACTTTTCATAAAAACATTGTTTGGAGTGTATTTATTTATTGATAATTCTGCGTATCCAAGGTGCACCGGAAAAAGACAACATAAAAGTGAAGCAGAGAGTTGGGCATACTTGTAGCTGAGTGAAACATTCTCACTCTTCTTTTAGTTAAATGCCATATTTGTCACTATGTAAAACATCATTTACATGGCTACTTGGAGGTGCATATATTTACTAAATCCCTTTCTCACATGCAGGATATGACTTAAGGACAATTTTTAAGCTGAAGACAACTGGTTTAAATTGAGAATTTTTTTTTAATTTCCCAGACTGGTTGACATAACAAGGTTAAAGCGCCCAGTTCATCGCACTATAAATCTATAATTGGATTCATGCCAAGGAATAATTTCTATAACTTAATACTTGTACCCAGTTATGGTTAACAGAAATGGAATAGTCTAACCCCTGTGATTCAAATAATGGGTTCAGTTCGAGATTCACTATGGACCCCCGAGTTTGACATGAAACACTTGAAGAAGGCCGAAGGACATATCAGCCGAAACGTTATTATAACAATAAGGATGAGTTCAGCAGTCCGAATATTCCAAGTAATAATAATTATCAAGCTTCCTCTCAGAAATTTAGACGAACATTTTAAATGCTGAAAGTTAACAAAGGAAGCACTTTCTTGTCTAATTTGCAACTAAATAATAATTCGTAGTTTCTGTATTTATGCTGATCATCAAATTTAATTCTCCAAAACCTTGATATAATAAAGATAACCATAATATTAGTTAGAATCCTTTCTCAATAGAAGAATCAATATTATCACAAGGTGTTTTAATAATGGAAACCCATTTAGTTATCTTTGTATTTAATTTATCATCATCATTATCCTCATGTAGTGATGCGCACACGGATTTCCCTAACTCTCTCTCGCTATCCGTCTCTATCGTCCATCGCTTCCAGTAGGTTTTCCAGGCTACATCCTGTGTCTATACAGAACTGTTATAGATAAATTCAAGCTGGTCGTCCTACACTTACGCATCCGATTAATTGGTGAACGTCACTTTTGAGTTTTTCCTCTTTCCCTCCTGGAGTGTTCCGCATGTCTTATTCGTTTAATTTGGATGGTCTTCGAGATGGACGGTCGTTGGCCGTAAAACTGCAGTTCTGTGAGGTATTGCTTCCAGGATATATTATTCTATGATTGTTAGAAGAAACTAAAATCTGGTTATCTAATAGAAAGAAACTATTCTCGGTCAATAGATCGTTTAAAATTGAAATAACTTTTGAAAGTTCCTGCTAATTTCATTCTCATTGCAAAAAACATTTGAAAATTTCTTAGAAATATGGAAAATCTTGAATAATTTATTTATCCAATTTATAATCAAAATTTTGATAGTCAGCAAAGATAATGAATTTTTTTTCATATAATGATTAATGCATGTAATAACTCTCAAGTCCAGACTTCTATCCAACTTTATGATGTTAATTAATACAATAAATATCAAACTTTCGACTTAAAATGGAATATTAATTATTACTAAGGAATGTGCTAATATTTTTGTGCCTTCATATCTGTTCTTATTTATTTTGAATCCCGTTTGAAAAGATGTGTTTACCAAGATACAGATTGCAGCCGATGATGCATGTTTGAATTTCCGTAAGATTATATATATATATATATATATATATAGAGAGAGAGAGAGAGAGAGAGAGATTAATAAGGCTTAGAATACACTGATAATATTCCCTGTTGAGGGATAAGATCTTCCACCGAAAAAGTGTATGACTCTACATTGCATCAGATGTTGAGGGTCCAGTTCCAGAGATTTTGGGCGTATAGAGTTACTCTTCATTGTCATTATTCCCAGGTCGTCTCTAACCAAAGTAGTAGTACCTGTTAAGGTTTCATCTATGGGTCAAATAGACCTGTGTAAAAATTATTCAATATATTAGGATTGAGTGAGAAAAAAAAGAAACAACCCCACAAATACATAAATATGAGCATACAATAAAAGCGATTCCCTGATCTCTTAGCATAGAATACTTCTGGATGGGTTGACTGTAAAAATTAATCAATCAATTTGATTATATATATATATATGTGTGTGTGTGTGTGTGTGTGTGTGTGTATTCAGAGAGAGAGAGAGAGGGGGAGAGAGATTAACCTGGACACGTTTGACTCATAAAGTATATATTCATCATCATCATCATCATGTCGTGCCGCCAGCACGGATATCCCTGACCCTCTCTCGCCACTTCTCCCTATTATTCATCGCCTTGTCCCTCTTATTAGATAACAGATTTTATTTTATCCCTTGAATCATTTTCAAATGAACTTGACAGATCTTGTAAGCCAAATAATGAAAATTTGTTTACACATAGTTTTGTGGAATCAAGCATTCTTATTTATTACAAAAATTCCTAAACAGATCTGTTTGACCCGTAGATGGGACCTAAGCAAGTACAATCACTTCGGGTTGGAGTGGAGCTGGAAATAAAGAAAATGAAAGATTCTCAATATTCTTGAAAGCTCTTGAACAGGTGCCTCAGCACTGGATAGAGTTTAGCGTCATTCATAGAACATCTATTTTTGTAGGGGTCTATGGCAAACAACGGAGTCGGTTTATAATAAGCCCTATTGGTTAGTCTAATTCTGAAGCATTATGAATATTACAGGAGATTCATATCTATCTATCTATCTATATATATATATATATATATATATATCAATAGAGAGAGAGAGAGAGAAGGGGGGAGAGAGTAAACTCATAAAATATTGACATATATGATGGTGTCAGTTTCGACATTTGCAATTTATTTTGTGATTTTTCATCAATAGATGATTGAGTGTTGATACCATGCCAACTAGGCATAGATTTATGAATGTCCAGAAGATATGGAAGGCAACTTCTGATTCTTATAACAAGTCTGAAATAGGGAAAATAAATTGATTTAGTTTCTTACAATTTAATATACTTTCATTTTGATACATTTATATTTACAATATGGTTTTCACTTTTCAGCAAATTCAATTGCAATCAGTTTCTATGCAAACAATCCAATCTAACTGCTTTCTCTCTCTCTCTCTCTCTCTCTCTCTCTCTCTCTCTCTCTCTCTCTTTCTTTTGCTCTCTCTCTCTCTCTTTCTCTCTCACACACGCATACACGCATATATATATATATATTCACAGAGAGAGAGAGAGAGAGAGAGAGAGAGAGAGAGAGAGAGAGAGAGAGAGAGACATGGGGTCATAATGTTCATTGTCGGGGAAAATAGACTTAGCCAACCAATTTCAAATTCTGTTCGAGGCTGTTTGCATTTCACTAACACTTATGCCTCTGGGAAAAACAAGATTTCCTTCCCCACCCAGCTAGAGTAGACTAGAGTGTGATTTCTTGCCTTCGTAGGGCAACTGGTTTAAAAACTGGAAAAATACTAAATTTGAAAAAAAAAAAGGAAGAATGTTTTGCAGAGAATTTTTGGCACGTCAATAAACTGATCGTGTTATCTCTTCCCTCTTTTGATGGGTATCGATAACAGGAGTATAATTCTTCCAGAATATATATGACATTGTCCTAACCTGTCAGAACTACCTTTTATTGTAGAACTAGACATATTCACCTTGATAACCATCGCTTATACGGCAAAAACAATCGTGGCCGGTTCCACGCACCTACTTCCGAAAGAAACGGATAATAAAAGAGGGTAATAAAATATTTTGCGACTTTCAAGCTGGTCGATTTCTGGAAACGATTTTTGCCAGCTCTTCTCTTTATCAACAACTCGGGTTTCATCAAGCAGTTTGAACAATTTTGTCTCTGACGGTGACGCATCAAAGGGATGCGATCGAGACAATCCAACAGCGATCATCCCAGTTATAGCAACAGCAACAGACCTGGACATGATGATCTAGGCTGCAACAGCAGTATTTCGAAGTTATCTTGACGCCACAATCAAATGATAATTAACTTCTCTCTCTCTCTCTCTCTATATATATATATATATATAAACGCAAGTTATGGTACCCAAAGACGACAAACATACAAATCTGATCTTCAGTCGTTTCCACTATAGCATCCGCTATACTATTCGGAAAAATTGTCTTGGTAGCTCACAAACTGAATTTAAATCGGAATTATCATAAAACTTGTAAAATTTAGAAATAAATTCAATCTTTACTGGAGTTATAAACAATATTCCTAACATATTTTATGTCAAGGTTGTAGGTTTGCTCTTACCATAATTATTTGTGTATAATATACACTTTGTTATATTTCTTGGGCCAAAATCTAGAGGTGCGTATTAAATATGAAAACGAATAGATACCTTTTTTCGGTCATGTGCATCACCATATTGGAGACAGCATGTCTGAAAGTAAATTATATCTTTGATCTAAACTAACTAAAGTGTAAATAAACTCTTCTCTTTTATAACACAACAAAGAAATAGACTGTAGAATGCAAGTAAAGAGGACAGAGAAAATAAAAGTAAAATAAATAAGCGCAAGAAGTGCAAAAATTTCCAGGAGTCCCTGACAGGAAGTAGGGGTGACGCATGCGCGGAAAAACGAACCATCCCGGACAAAAAGGGAACTTCCACATCATTTCAGCGGTACCCTCAGACTGGAAGGACGTTTTTCCACTCGGCTACTAGCAAGGTAGTACATCTGTTTGCAAAGTCTCGGGGACTTCGCATGTGGTTTGTGTCTACTGCTATCGAGTCGACGTGCTGAAACAAGCAATATAAAACCGCCATTGGCCTAATGAGTAGAGTGTTCGCCAATGACCCGAAAGACTGGGGTTCAATCCCAGGTCGAGTCATACCAAAGACTCAAAAAATGGTACTTGAAGCTACCTTGCTTAACACTCAGCATTATAAGGTACGGATCAAGGGTAAAGTGGAGCAATCCACAGAAAGGAGTAGTGCCTTCCCCTACACCTCGGTGTAGTAGCTATAGAAAAGGGAGTCTTCGGGTCACCCTCGACGAAGGTCGCCAACTTTACTTACTTATTTGGGAGAAACGACAGTACTCAAACAGTTCAGGAAGACATTCCTCGCTACATGGTATCTGTGTAAGAACCTAAACAAAATAAAGTTGAAATGCAAGAAGAATAAAGTTAGAATTTAAAAGGTATCGTCTCCTATTTTTCTTTCATTCAGGAATTCTTTTGCAGCCTTCTGCAGACAAGAAGACTCTCAATGAGTTAGGATGGAGGTAGAGAAGAAAACCAACAGAGTCAGAAATGTATACCCAAAACCGACTTCTATCAAACAAACAAACTAAACTACATAAATAAACCAGACCAAAATCTTCTGGCATCTCCGACACACGTTTGTTTATAATTTGGTTGTTCTACCTTGGTGTAGTAGCTATCAAAAAGGGAGCCCTCCAGTCGACTCCGACTACGGTCGCCAACTTTATTTTTTTTACTTATTGTGAACTTATTTTCATCGAAAGCCTGTAATATTTTCAACTGAACATGTTCTGGCTTTTGCTCTTGATACTGTGTAAATTTCATGATTCGAAACATTACCTAAACTATACGAATTATAATTTTTCGTCGATACAAATCGGATAAAAGTTTTTAAAAATGTTGAATTTAGTATGAATTTAGCTGCTACAAATTTTGAAATGTCAATGTGCGTAAGATATACGAGAGATTATCTTTTCCTTAATTTCATAGACGAAAGTTAGGGATGCGTATTATACACTAATGCGTGTTATACATAATAAAATACAAATTTGTACTTCTTAAGAAATTAATTATTTAATTCAATTAAATTTAAATCCAGACAGAAATTCAATTCATTTCAATGTCATTGTCACATGATTAAAATCTTGATAACGCCATGAAATAATGCAATTAAAACTTCTTGAAAATCTGAAAAAACTGTGTAGAAAATGCCACAGGTAATGCATTTCAGCTGTGTATACATGAAGATATAAGTATCATAATGTGTCAAACCCTAAATTCCAGTATTTGTAACCAGCTAAGGAATATTCATCATTAAAATTGTATTTTTTCTATGGAATGTCCATGTTTATGTATTGTTTCATTTTTAAATTATCATCATTGGTTTCAAAATCTTGAAGATCTATAAATTATGTCAGGACTTGGCCCTTTTTTCAACTGAACATTTTGATAAAACTATCAACAAAATTTATGGAAAATACTTTCATAGTTTTGAAATACCTAAAAATAAATAGTTTCTTTGCTTTCATCATTTTACATAGACACGAACACAAACATTTCAATACAAGAAAACCATAAATAAATTATATTACTTCATATAGAATCAAATAACCCTAATTCTTAAGTAGCTCTGAATATAATTTGTATTTGATAGATTTATTCAGAGCTAAAAAAAATTATTTTACTTTTTTGGTATAATTTCTATACATGAAACGTAGCTTCACAATAATGTGAAGTCTGTTTTAAAATCATTTCATTCGCTTGCTTTGCTAGTTCCTAAATAAAGGTATTTAGCATGCATCGGTTTCCCTACAATTATATTTGCTGGAAATTGGTTTAGTGGTCTTGATGCACAGTTGCAGATATCATCTAAAATGTCTTATTCTGTTAGTATACGTAATGTCACGTCATTCAATAGTTCTATTTCGTTCATTGCAAAAGTATGTCATCTTGGATAGACTGTAGACTGCCGTTCTTGATACACACATTTATATGCAGGGACGGTCTCATGCACCTTTATCACGAATATATGACACGGGCTTCCCACTCTACTAAATGACTTTTTTGATAAAGTAGTATACATATAAAAAAACAAATTTTATATTAACCTAATTATGTACCATAATGGATCATGCTATCTTATATATTTGAACAATTCAACAAGAAAACTTGGAAATAAATACAACGTATTTAAAGGTTAATTAAAAGCATGCAATAATAGATCATCCCAACTTAAATAAATCAACAATCTTTTCTAGGAATTTTTAATGTCAGCATGATTATTTTTTAATAAAAAGATTAATAACATAACAGCCCAAATATATACCCCTTACAATTTCTTTATAAAAAGAAAAGTTAAATTTCAGCTTGCTTCAGACAAATCCTCTTTTTATTGTTTTCCTTGGATCGATATCTGCTATTCTCCGATTACACAAAGCACATCTGAAATCTGCTCTTCCATTGCTGAGCCTCGAAGAAAATTATTAGAGACAAAGACGAGACGGAGGGATGGCAATGAGTTTATCGTAACCTGTTGGGATTTAAAAGAAATAAAAAAGACAATAACATGAAAAATATAAATAAATAAATGCAAAAGTAACAGTTTTCCAGGAGGCCTCTGACTGGAGGCAGAATCTGCGCATGCCAGAAAAGATAGACTTCCTGGCGCCATAGAGACACACACACACACTCTCTCTCTCTCTCTCAGTTACCTCAAGACACCTCAACTGAAAGGACGAACCTTTTTCTCTCTGCAAGTAGGGGACCCACGAGCTTACTAAGTCCCGAACTTAGCAGCGTGTTGTATCTCTGAGACAAGTAGCAGCCTCTGTTGAACACAGAGGCAACATGAGGGACCCTTAATTTTTGATTTGCAAAAGATAATCTCTTTATGTTCTTCAAACGCCTTGTCTGAGGGAGTGCAGCTATTTCTACTGGTTCAGGAACCCCCCACCCCCAAAAATTGAATTTAAACGTTTCATTGTCTTTTTCTTTCTATCCTTAATTTTTTATTTACCAATCCCACCGATCGGGCAGGGTATGACACAAGGTCAATTTTAAGCGGAGTTTAACAGGTTTTAATTCAGAGTTTTCCTTCTCCTAGACTAGTTGCCTCACCAAGGCTGAAGAACCCAGTCTGACCTATTTACCCATAGCTGGAGGGAGAATAATTGAATTCATACATTTCCTAAGGGTATTAGTGCTATGTAAAATGCAATCAGTCTCGTTTAGGATTTAAACTCGTGCCGTCGTGTCCATTTCCTACGACATCCTTAATTCTCTTACAGCTTCGATAGACAAAAAAAGACATGTGAATGGGGCAAGAAAAAGAAATGGAGACAGTTTACAAACCTCAGAATCTTCCAACCATATTAACAATACCAACAATTCGCCAATACCACGACAATCTTTCGTATATCCCATAAGTTCACTGACAACTCACACCGGGAACCTTTGTTTTGAAAAAAAAAAGAAGCAACGTCATCTATATTTTAAGTGAACGGAATTCTGCACCGCAACTAGAAGCAAACCCTTTTATCAACACCAGACACCATCACCAAGTCCTTTAGCGAGAGGAATTTTGTGTTACCAACTTATATTTTTGAGAAAATTAATCCTGCAAGCCGTCTCGAAAGTAATTTTTAACGGTTGAATATAGCAAGTAATGTTTGCAAACTTGTTTCATTATCACACAAAATTAAAGAGAGGATTTCCGTCCAAAATCGGACACTTGCGAATACGGCAAATAAGTAAACTATCTATATTATAAAACTAACAGTTACAGACGGGAGGGGTCGTTTGGTTGCCGCCTGTTGTCTGACAGGCGCGGGCCGAGACGGACACAAGATGCTCTAGTTGGTTCCCGTCCGTATTTTACGGGTATTACTTTCACGTTTAGTTCCACCACAAGTACAACACAAATTCTACAAGCACGTAAACAAATGGAATAGGACAACAACGAACATTAAGAAACAAACAATTTAATAATCATAACAATCAGGATATAAATAATTAGAAAATACAATGTTCATGTTATGTGTGTATGTAGGAAATACAGTCGTGGCCAGTTGAATGAAAATAGGATTGTTCGCCCGTGTGTGTGTGTGTTTACATGTTAATAAAGTCTATCAAATAAATGGGTCTATAGTTGGCCGAAGTAAAGAAGATAAAAATTTGACTTTACTTACATACATGGGTATGTGTGTGTGTATATATAAGTGATGGACCGTAAGTATGGGTCTTTGTTTTCTTAAGTCCGCCAGTGCGTTTTCTTGTGATCTTGGCCACAACGTGTCGCATTAGTAAAAGAAGGTTGCATGCCTTTTCCCTTTGAGTCTTAGGGTGTGACTCTCCGCTGTCCGTTCAAGACCTCTCGTAGTGGAAAGAATGAATGACCTGGTTGATTAAATTCTTCGTTATTTATACTTTTTAGGGTCACTAAAGTGGATCAAAAAATAGTTTTATTGCGGGTCCTAAATTCAAGCACACAGATGTTTCTTGCCCAATCAGATTCATATATTTACTTATTTGTTTTAAAGCCTAAAAATTTTCTGTTAATTAGTTTCTGAGCCGGATTTTCTAGAATGTTCTTATTTTGTGTTTTTAGCCGATTGGTTGAAAAATATAAAAAGTAACTTAATGCGATTTTGATCCGAAATTTCTTGAATTTTCTTATGTATGTTTTTGGAGTTAGTTATTTTAAGGTTAAAAAAATGTGTGTTCTGTAATGCCATCCTCACGGGCGAGCCTCGGATGGATGGTATTGAGCGTTTTATCACATCCGCTTGGTCTCAAGGGGTTGTCTCTCCAAGCAGTACCAACTTTGCAGGATTGAGTTCATGGCTTGGCGCCTGAAGCATCCCAATCGGGGAATGCCGACAGGACCAACTATTTTTTGGTATGACATTGCTCGAACTATCGTTGACTCTACGATGCTAACATCGGCCAAACCCTGGTTAACTACTGAATCAACAACCAGGACGTAGATTCTCACTATTTTTTTTATCCTTGCCAAATCATTGTCATATCCCTCCACCTCAACAAGATAAGTGGGAAAATCAGACACATGTTCTAAGAAAACATACTACTCACTCAATTAGTATGTTTCGGTCTCCCTCTGGACCAGTCTGAAGCCAGGAAGATGTGGCGAGGTATTTTTGAGTCAATGAAAGGAAGATACTATTGTTCCATAAATTGTAGCTCATCGCTAATGAGAGGACGCCTTTGCTAGCTCCAAATTTTAAGCTCCTAACTCATTTCTCAGTCGGTCTCAAACTGACTAATTGACCTTTCCAAATCTCTAACGCTCCTGTGACTGCTTATCGCATTTACCGCGAGAGTTCTCTTTGTTGTTGGTCAAACATGATCACAACGTTCACTATATATAAAATGGTAGAAGAACTGTAAAAAAGAAAAGTTTTCGCATAGCAGGTATAAAAGCAATAGATAATAAATTATGCAAAATATAAATCCATTACTCAAATTACCGGTGGATCGCACAATCTTTAGAAAAAATGTTTAGCGTTAGAAACACTGGTAAGTTATACTATTCATCTAAATCTGTACCATCAAAATAAATGGAAATTGGTTTTTCAGGTTTCCATTGAGATTCTCAAATAAACAAACAAACTAATCAGAAAAAACATGTTTTAAACTTATAGGAAATTTTAGAGCTAGAATTTTAGATTATTCTGTTGGTGGAACTTAGAATATATTGACTGTGCCCCCTGCAAAGGGCTAAGACCCCCAAAGAGTGTCCTGAAAATGACACTAAACTGCATCTGATGGTGAACTTATAGCTTATTTACTTTACTTCCAGTTTCACTTTTACTCGGAGTAGTAGTACCTGTTAGGGTCCCATCTGTGGTTCACATAGATCCATTTGAAAAATTATTTGATAGGACTGTGCGCAAAAGAAAAAAACCCAACCATTTATGATACAATTACACAAAAAATGTTTGTAAAAACATGATTCTATAAGTGCTAGTCATAGAATAAATATAGATGGGTTAACATCAATCAATCAATATAATTTTAGAATGGAATCATGAAATACTACATTCACTATTTATTTTTATTTCAACTACAAGTATGTTTACCAAATACTGCCAAACATTAAATCAAATGTATTACCAAGCCAATTTGATGTTAAAGATTTTCTTGACAATCTTATTGTAAAAACATCGAACTCAAAATCTGCTGGAACATTAGATTTGGGCCATAAAAAAGCAATTTTAGAAACATTTTTGCTGATGATCAAATATTTTCTTCACTTCTGGAATTGGTCATAATATTGAGGGCACTACTTATATAGAATGTTTTTGGCCAGAATAGCATGGCAGAGAGGCGCCTCTGGTGGTGTAATGGTTAGCAAGCTCGACTAGCAAACCTACACGAGTGAGTTCGAGTCTCATTGGGTGCCCCTTTCATATGGCCTTGTGCCACATCTAGGCAAAAAGCTTAGTAAATTTCCAGAATAGCATGGCAGAGTCCATCTTGGCCTTCAATTGATACAAATTAAATGTTTTTTCTCCTATAAATGCTATAAAAAAGGTTTAAGAGGCCAGTCGACTCTACTATTACTCATTGTTGGGGGAGAATATTTGGATTCATACTTTTCCCAAGGACATTAGTGTCATGTGCAATTCAAACAGGTTGGTTCAGGATTTGAACTCAGGTAGCAAATTGCCCAGTTGACTGGGGCTGTAGAATATGCTGACTGCACCTCTGCAAAGGGGTAAGACACCACCAATGAGTGTCCTGGATATAACACTAAAAAATCTGATGGTGAGGTGCCAGTGATGCTGGAGGTTTGTGGAATGCAGAGCACCCCTTCATTGCCATTGCTCCCAGGTCCACTCTGGCCCGGAATGTTTGCACCTGATAGGGCCCCTATCTATCGGTTAAATAGAACTAACTGCATACTTATGCTAAACTGAGTTATTTGAATTCGAACTTTTTGACTAAACTGAATAGCTTTAAATAGAAATGTTTTTGACAATTGAACTGTACTTACATTTAAACAACATGCTTATGCTAAACTGAATTCTTTAAAATGAAACTGTTTTTGACATTGAAACTCTACTTACACTAAACTGATTAGTTTAATATAGAACTGTTTTGACATTTAACTTTGTGTAAACAAAATATGTACTTATACTAAACTGAATTAGCTGAATTAGAACTGCTTGACTAAACTGAATAGCTTGAAATAAAAATGTTTTCATATGTAAACTGCGTACTTATGCTAAACTGAATTGTTTGAAATAGGACTATTTTCATAAAAGTGGATTTGGCGTTAAATAACCTACAAAGGTTGATATGCCATAAAACCCAAACAACTAAACAACCAATCAGGTAGAGAAGACAAATTTCAACAATGATAGCATCTATGCCGTAAGTACCTCTTCTGACAAGTATATATGTACTAGTTATAATGTTGGACTTTAACTAAGTTAAAACTTAAAACAAATTCCCCCCCCCTTTTTATTTATTTATTTATTTATTTTTTATTTTTTTTATTTTTTTTTTTTTATTTTATTTTTTTTTTTAATGTACACATGGGAAGCAGCATGATGTACGTTAAGGTATTTGAATAAACCAATGGACGACCAAACTCAATACCCAAATGGGTCCTGGACGTGAGTTTGACGACTTTTCGCTCAGGATCGACAGTTCGATCGGGGAACTACTGCTGCTCCTCTATAAGAGTGGCTTCTATAGAAGAGAATAAAACAGCCATCGAAAGATAACCATGACCCACACTCAAACCACTTACACAAACCGCATCGCTCTTCGCGCGGGTAAAAAAGGGGCGCGTCCTGCTGAGGTTGGAGCCCTGGCCTCGGTGTTCGAAAAATCAGCTACAGAGCTCAAACAATCAAAACTTCTAAAATGCAAGCAAACACTACAAATAGCCACATTTAACGTAAGAACCTTAAATAGAATAGGACAACTCCCAGAGCTAATCGCATCGGCCGAAGAACATAAAATAGACATAATATGCATACAAGAACACAGATACACGCACACAGAAGATATCAAATATCACGAAACTGGCAATGGATGGTCGCTCGCCACTGTATCCGCATGGAAAAACTCTGTCAACGCCGCAGTAGGAGGGGTAGGATTGCTTATAGGACCTAGAGCACTAAAAACGCTTAATAGCATAGAGAAAATACAACCTAGAATGATGGTAGCTACATTTAACGGAAACCCCAGAGCAACAATCGTCTCATGCTACAGCCCCACCAATGTTAGTGAAGAAAATGAAATAGTCACCTTCTACGATGAGTTATCCTCATTAGTGCGTAGCATCCCGAAACACAACATGTTAGTCATTGGCGGAGACATGAATGCCCAAATCGGGAAAAACGGAAACAACAAATACAGCCTCCACAACACGTCAAATAGAAATGGGCAACATCTAACAGATTTCATGATAGAAAATAGATTAGCATGCCTCAATACAAACTACCAAAAAAGAGAGGGCAAACTATGGACATACACGTACGCAAACAATACTAAAGCTCAGATAGACTACGTCCTTATAAACAAGAAATGGAAGAATAGTGCATTGAATTGCGAGGCATACTCCTCTTTTGAGGGTGTGTCCACCGATCACCGAATAGTCACAGCGAAAATACGGTTAAGCCTACGAAAAAACGCCAAACGAACAGCGACCACCAAAAACTATGACTGGGCCCTATTAAACAACAAAGATGTCAGAGATAAATACGTATTAGAATTAAGAAACAGATTCGAAACACTACAAGAAAAGACGGAAAAAAGTACACCAAACGACGAATACGAAAATTTCGTCAATGCACACCTTGAGGCAGCAGCAAAATACATTCCAACAAAAATTAAAACTAAATATAGAGTCCCATGGGAAACCTTAGCGGTGAGAGAAAAACGTGCACTAGTGAAAACAGCCTCCAAAAACTATCGAAAAATCCCAACAAACACAAATGCCTTAAAACTAAAAACAGCACAATATCAATTAGCAGGCATATATATAAAGGAACAGACAGAATACATTCAAAATCAGATAGATAAGATTAGAGACTCGGTAGAAGATAGACAATCTAGAATAGCCTGGCAAACAATAAACGAAGTGAGCAGAAGAAAGAACACAGCCAAAGCAAAACTGAAAGCAGCAAACCAACAAGAAAGAATAAAACTGTGGAAACAGCACTTCGAAAACTTACTTGGAAACCCACCAAAAATAACGCATGAACCAATCACCAGAATAATTAGCAAACAATTAGACATTAAACTTGGACCGTTCACACAAGGAGAACTCGACTCGGTTCTCAGAAAAATTAAAAATAGGAAAGCTGCAGGACTGGACGAAATTCCCCCGGAAGTATGGAAGACCAGACAATTCGACGACATACTGCTCCGACACTGCAACGCAGTATACAATCAAAATCCGATAGATAGATGGACGAAGGGATGCATACTACCCTTCCCTAAAAAGGGGGACCTCGGATTAGCCAAAAACTACCAAGGCATAACACTTACATCCATAGCTGCCAAAATCTACAATGCCCTACTACGAAACCGAATAGAACCCAAAATCGACAACATACTTAGAAAAAACCAAAATGGCTTCCGAAGAAATAGATCTACGACCTCACAAATACTAACCATCCGCAGAATCCTTGAAGGTGTACGGGCAAAGAACCTACAAGCGACATTAATATTTGTCGACTTTACCAAGGCTTTCGACTCCATTCACAGAGGAAAGATGGAACAAATCCTACTAGCGTACAGCATACCTAAAGAAACCGTAGCGGCAATAACGATTCTCTATAGAAACACTAAAGTAAAAGTACGATCACCAGATGGAGACACAGAATACTTCGACATTGTAGCAGGAGTACTACAAGGGGACACGCTGGCTCCGTATCTCTTTATCATTTGTCTAGACTACGTACTTAGAACATCGATTGACAAAATCAAAGAGAATGGCTTCGAACTGACGAAGAAAAGAAGCAGAAGATACCCCGCAACAACAATTACCGACGCCGACTACGCCGATGACATAGCGATACTGGCAAATACACCTGACCGAGCCGAAACACTTCTGCATAGCCTGGAACGAGCAGCAGCAAGCATAGGCCTCCATGTTAATGCACACAAAACGGAATATATGTGCTATAACCAAACGGGGGACATCTCCACTCTAGAAGGAACCCCTCTTAAACTAGTAGACAAATTCACGTACCTAGGAAGCAGCGTCGAATCAACCGAAAAGGACATCGAAACGAGGTTAACGAAAGCATGGACAGCTATCAATAGGCTATCGACTATATGGAAATCAGACCTAACCGATAAAATGAAACGCAGTTTCTTCCAGGCAGCGGTCACATCGATACTGCTATATGGATGCACTACATGGACGCTAACAAAACGGCTGGAGAAGAAACTAGATGGCAATTACACAAGAATGCTGCGTGCAATCCTGAACAAGTCCTGGCAGCAACACCCCACAAGACACTAACTGTACGGCCACCTGCCCCCTATCACTAAAACTATTCAAGTTAGGCGAACCAGACATGCAGGACATTGCTGGAGAAGCAGAGATGAACTCATAAGAGATGTACTCTTATGGATCCCCACACACGGCCGCGCAAAAGCAGGACGACCAGCACGAACGTACATTCAGCAGCTATGTGAGGATACAGGTTGTTGTCCTGAAGACCTACCTAGGGCGATGAACGATAGGGAGGAGTGGCGAGAGAGGGTCAGGGATATCCGTGCTGCCAGCACGATATGATGATGATGATGATAATTAACTTACTTTTAATAAAGATTGTTTATATATATATATATATATATATCTGTGTGTGTGTGTGTGTGTGTGTGTGTGTGTGTGTGTGTGTGTGTGCAATCAAATATGCTTATAAAAACAAGCATCATAAAAACAAGTGATCAAAAGTCAATTGGCCTGAATATTTTGATTTCAAAATTTAATGAAGATTTGTGTACTCTCTATACTTATGAGACCTAGCCCAGTGTTACTAAATCTTGTTTCTTGAAGTGAACATTTATATGATGGCTATAATTCAAGGATGAGGAAACATTAAAAAAAAATAACAAGGTAGCTTAACACTTAAATAAATGTTTTGGAGTTACTTTTGTTATATAGTCACATATGCGATGATAAGGACACAAGAAGGAAGACGCAGGAAGACTTCTTTAACAATATTTTCCTCTCACTTTATTTGTAAGGTTCGAAAGGGTTGTTCAAGGGTTGCATGTGAGAGGGAGCTGGAGACCAAACATAAACTGTAACATCTTGACCCCACTGTTATGACCGTCACGTTGTGTCTTTCTTGTTCTCCTGATGCTGGGGTCCACTCCATCGGGGTATCCGAGGGCCCCCTCGGTCAGGTGTGGCTTTCCTTACCACATCTGGTCTCTAGCTGTCTGGAATTCTACTGGCAACTGCTTCTGGACTCAAATTCAACTGAGTTGAATAATAATTTAACGCCCACATGATCGCCCACAGAATCTTTGAAATTGAATGTTTAATCATCATCAAGCGGAAATAACTGTCATGCAGTTCAGAGGTCACTCTCTTCCGGTGCATCAGTCTGTATTGGCACTGTGGGACCTTCACCTTGTCCCATATTATAAGCCTTAATCCGCCCACGCGATCTCTTTCGATTACTGGCCATTGGAATGTGTCACTTCCTTCCGGTGCATCACCTTGGAATAGCATTTTTTGGGGCCGGGTCGAAGGTCAAAACATAACACTTTGACTAATGGAAAACTCATTGGATTTTGTGTTGAATGCCAAGGGGACTATTTTTTTTTTTTTAAATCTTTCATTCATTTATTTCCATTTTACTAAATCTAACTTTTTGGTCTAGATACTTTTTCAACATGTCTAATATATACATATACATATATATGTGTGTTTATGAATTCAAGTGAGTCTAAACATATTTGTAGCTACTTTAGTATCAATATGTTGCAATAACTCTAGAAAGAGAACCATAAAGGCGGAGTCCCTGTGGCATCTTGGCGAACAAGCTGGATTGTGACATTGTAATAAGTTGCAGTCATTCTATTGTTTACTTTTGGACAAATGCTCTTGGAAAAGGTATGAACTACCTAATCCATCCAGCTATAGGTTAAATGGAACCACTACTGTCCTTCTACAAGAATAACTTTGACATTAAATAGCTTCTGAAGGTTAATATGCCATTAAACAAAGAGACCAGACCTACCAATACAAAAATCATAAAAAGCTGTTATATTCCTAAAAGTCCAAACTGAAGCTATCCGGTTATGGCTGTCATATTCAAAACTATACAGAGATAAGTCAACTGAAAACATATGGTGGTATTTTGTGATATACTTATTTGATCATCTTGAGAGGGATGAGGATTGAACCTTAAAGAATCCCTGGCCTTTTTTTTCACTTTTTGTTGGTTGGTTGGGTTTTATGGCATATCAACCTTTGTAGGTTATTTAACGCCAAATCCATTTTTGGGTAAATA
>OY757916.1:89871139-90068639 GCA_963585895.1 Sepioteuthis lessoniana
TTAGTGTTTCTATAGAGAATTGTTATTACCGCTACGGTTTCTTTAGGTATGCCGTACGCTAGTAGGATTTGTTCCATCTTTCCTCTGTGAATGGAGTTGAAAGCCTTGGTAAAGTCGACAAATATTAATGTCGCTTGTAGGTTCTTTGCCCGTACACCTTCAAGGATTCTGCGGATGGTTAATATTTGTGAGGTCGTGGATCTATTCCTTCAGAAGCCATTTTGGTTTTTTCTAAGTATGATGTCGATTTTGGGTTCTATTCGGTTTCGTAGTAGGGCATTGTAGATTTTGGCAGCTATGGATGTAAGTGTTATGCCTCGGTAGTTTTTGGCTAATCCGAGGTTCCCCTTTTTAGGGAAGGGGAGTATGCATCCCTTCATCCATCTATCTATTGGATTTTGATTGTATACTGCGTTGCAGTGTCGGAGCAGTATGTCGTCGAATTGTCTGGTCTTCCATACTTCCGGTGGAATTTCGTCTAGCCCTGCAGCTTTCCTATTTTTAATTTTTCTGAGAACCGAGTCGAGTTCTTCTTGTGTGAACGGTCCTAGTTTAATGTCTAATTGTTTGCTAATTATTCTGGTGATTGGTTCATGCGTTATTTTTGGTGGGTTTCCAAGTAAGTTTTCGAAGTGCTACTCTACTATAAAGCCAAATTGATGTTAGACATTCCAATGTCAGCGAACAAGGCAGAATGTTTTTGAATGTCTTCTATCGAATAATTTAAAAATTCCTAAAGAAAGCCCTAACAGTAGTTTAGAAGAAAAAGCCTAAAACACCTAATGCTACCACAGGCCCCCCCACCAAGAGAAAGAGAAAATTTTTTAAGCTCTATAATTCCTGAAGCCTGCTAGGTTCCCAACTGTAGTAAAAGAAAAAAAAAAAAAAGAAAAAAACCTAGGAAAAGTCCCAATACAGCAAAAAAAAAAAAAAAAAAAAAAAACAAGCACAAGTCAGTACCAGTGAAAGTACCTTAATGTTGGACTTTAACAAAGTTAAAACTTAAGAAAACTTAAACCAAAATTACCCCCGCCCTTTTTTTTTTTTTTTTTTCCGTACGTAAAGGTATTTGAATAATCCCATGTACGACCAAACTCAATACCTAAACGGGTCCTGGACGTGAGTTTGACGACTTTACGCTCAGGATCGCTAGTTCGATCGGGGAACTACTGCTGCTCTTCTATAAGAGTGGCTTCTATAGAAGAGAATAAAACAGCCATCAAAAGATAACCATGACCCACACACACAGACGAGTTATAGGTGGATTATTAAAAGTCAACACAGCTAACTGGCAAGCTTTCCCCCTCAAATACAAGGTTTTCGAAAAATACAATTCTTCCACAACAAAAAGAGGACTCTGAACTGCTGTGTTTGGGTTAACTAGATTATTAACAATATTCTTTTATTGAATAAAAGAAAGAAACAAAGAAAAAACAATTCACGTAAAAGTCAGGAGTGAGAAAGTCTTTCTGTATCTCAGAGTAGCTACCACTAAAATATCCATATCCCGGACAAGGTCCTCATTTAATATCTGTTAATGGTGGAAGGTGAGAATGTAGTTTGTCAGTGATAGACATGTTCCACTTTCCTTCAGGCTTCGGGGTTTAATGGTAGAGCTCTTGCTCTAAATTTCAAGTTTATTATTGGGGAAATATTCCCTCTTCTTTCTCCTCTATTTTATCAGAGTCATTCCTTCCTCCCATAATTTGTCTTTCATTCCCGTCAGCATGAATGCAGCAAGGTAAATTTGAATATACTTAAATTGTATGTTCACTTACTTAAGATTCTGTTGAGTTTATTCTCTTCTCTTTTTCCTCTCATTATTGGGTTTCCATAACACGTTGGTAGAAGGATACACGTCTTATTTCAGATAAGACAAAGATTAATAATTGTCTCTTTCTTCATGGAGAGGTCTTTTCTTTGGGTATTCATTTAACAAGGCTCGCCATACCTCGGAGTGCTGGTTCATTCAAAGGAGAAGCTCTTTCTTTACACTCAGGGTTCTCTGCACAGCATTATTTTGGAATTTGGGATTCTTTCATGTCCCAAGTTACATGTCTTCACTCTCCGACGAAGAACGGCTACTCTTTATGTGTCTTCACCCCTTGATGACTAAATGGCAACTCATTATGCATCTTCACCCTGTGATGAATAAACATCAACTAACTAGTCTCTGTAATTTGAAAATCCACCATTTGTTGGCTTTTTTGTTTGGCGGTTTCTTCTTCGGTACCAATCATGGTTGAAGGTTTGCTTCTCTGCTGACACATACATGGCTAATAGAGAGTGAGGTTCTCCTATGCCCTTATCACCTCATAATGTTAGAGATGGGTGAAGGAGAGACAGCCTCTCCCACTTCCACTATTCTGTAATTCTTGCTTACTACTATCTTCCGCTCATGGCCAGAGAGGCGCAACTCCCTTCTCCCATAACCCGGAAAATGTATTGGGGTGTCACATTTCCTCATCACAAAAAAAAAGAAAAACCATCAAAAAATAAATGAGAGAAAAAGCAAAATATCACAGAAAATTATGAAGGTGATTGATTGACTAATTTTAACTGAATGTCAACCTGTGAAAGCTTATTCTATACCAAGAGATGAGGGAATCTCATTCATTTTACATTCATATTATAACATTTCTGTATATTTGGTTCTAATATCAAGTATTCTTATATCAAGTATGCATAATAAAAATAATTTAAATGCAGACATACTGTTTCAAGTATCCTTATCTAATACTAATATTATATAGTTTAAAGTTATCATTTCTATAATAGTCGCTTATTTTTACACAGTTACATGGCTTCAAGTAGCTAATAATGATCCTTTGTAAAGAATTATAACTTCAAGTAACTATTCTTAATACAAATAATTTGCAGTTATTTAGTATCAAGTATTCCTATCAAATATGAATAATTTTTAAACAGATGTTTTTGTCCCATAGACAGGACCCTAACATATACTGGGTTAGTGTTGGCCTGGGAGTAATAACAATGAAGAGATATTTAGAACTGGAGCCTCACCATCAATGTCTTACTGGGACATCACTTTTATTGGTGGGATCTCACCTCTCTGCTGAGGATACAGTCAGTGTACTCTTAGCCTCATTGAGAGGCTCATAAAAAGATTTTTAAAAAGTGACAATTTTCATCATTTGTTTTAACGGTTTACATAAATCTCATATTAAGTAATAACTAACCAATGTCAGGTCAGAGCTTAGAGTATAACAAAAAAAAACAATAGTGAAGTATCACAGAAAAATTCATGGTCAACTAAAGAAACAATGTCAGTGATAAGAGCATGGAAAATCTAATTTGAAGGCTTTGCATGACAACTTTTTCAGTATTATAAGCATTATCAAAAGAGAACATTATTAGATTATTGATGCATAAAGTGTTTAGGAAATTTTTTCTTTTTTTAGTGTTATTTGAGATTTAACAGTTGGTACTACATGTAGTCTTAAGTGTATGTGAAGAGGGAAAACTGCATTTTGATATCTCTTAATTTGTTTGAATAGATAATAAACATATTTTATATTACACAATAGTTTTCTCTACTTACATATATATATAAGTGCTAGTAAGTATGTATGTATGTACATATTCAAATACATATTTGCATCCAGTTTTATAACGTCTGCATACATATATACACATGAATGTGTATGAGCAAAATATAAACATGTTTAAGTCTGCATAATTGCATATGTTTTAAAATTTTTTTCTCCATGCATTTATGCATACAAATATATAAATGAATATACATGTGTGTGTGTGTGTGCGTGTGCGTGTGCGTGTGTGTGTGTGTGTGTGTGTGTGTAAATGAACAATTCATGTATTTATATATGAGTATTAACAATATACTATTACTCTGGAGTTATAATATCTTCCTATATTGTAAAAAAATGTTCAAGAATTCAGTGTCTTTAATTCCGTTGTTTTCTTCATGAGTTTTTGGAAATAAATGTGTGAATTGATTAACACATGCATCATTTGGAACCTTCAATTTCATTCTTTTTCTTTTCTTCACACTTACCAAGTCCATGTACACAAAGCAAATATTAATGCTATCTCACATGCAAGATTTCAACATGTATATATACATATATATATATATAGAGAGAGAGAGAGAAAGAGAAAGAGAGAGAGAGAGAGAGAGAGAGAGAGATTGATAGATAGATAATATGGGGAGGAATGAATGTTTGTATATGTGAATGTATATATATATATATATATATATATATATATATATATATAATTGTATATATGTAAATATGCAGCTATATATACAAATATATCTATATATCTATCAATCTATTTATATCTATATAGACATGCACACGCACACACACAAACATGTATATGTATGTATAAATAGCATAATTAATGGAAATGAGATAAAGCTGAACTGAAAGAAATGGAGAAATAAGAGAAATTTTTACATCAATAAATATGTGTGTCTGTTTGTGTGTGTATGCATGTGTGCATATGTGTGTGTGTGTGTGTGTGTGTATGTGCATGAAAACTTTTGTATGTATATATGAATGTATGTAATATACATATGTAAATTCATAAATATATATATATACACATACACACACACATATATATACATATATATATATATATATATATATATATATACTCACAAACATACATATATATATAAAATATTTAGTGTGTGTGTGTGTGTGTGTGTGTGTGTGTGTGTGTGTGTGTGTGTGTGTGTGTGTGTGTGTGTGTATTTAGAGGAAATAAGATGAAGTGAAAGCTGCACGGCAAAAAAAAAAGGATAACTGAGAATCTGTTTTAAAGGATCTGATGCTAAATCAAATTGTTGTATCATTCCTAAATTCTATACAACCAAATACATTCATACCTGTCCACACTTATCCATACATACTTACATACATGAATAGACTGATCTACAATACATTGTGTATTGCTCATAGGAAACAAGATAGTAAAATATTTGCAAGTAAACAACTCTCAACCAGAACCTTATGTCTAAATCAGAGAGAAAATCAGCTATTTTTTCCTGCCAATCTTGTGCTTTGATTTAATTATTCGGAATAAATACATTCTCCAAAATATAAAACTTTCTACCTGACATTGATAATAGAATCTGCAGAAAATATGTACTTGTTTTCAAAACACTTAGGGTAAATTTGGGCAAGATAAAGAGGCAAAATCATGGCTGGTAGTAAATTTGATATATCTCCCTGGAGGTGCTGAAAAGTTTTTAGTTTAACCAAAAGGAGAATGAATTTTAAAAAATGAAAAATTATTAAAGTATATTTGTAAGGTTAAAGAGATGTGAGAAATGTTGTCCACAGTTTGTTGTATTGTAGGATAAATATGTGGATTAACATGTAGTCTTTATGAGGTTAAATCATTCCTTTCTCGGAAATTCATCCGTAAAATTGATTCTCACTAATTGTTTAGTGTATGCTGACTATTTTCAGATCTTTCAGAAAATCCCAGTCAGAAAAAATGGTGTATTTAGTACCAAAATATAAAGCAATCCAAATTCACACACACACACACACACACACACACACACACACACACACACACACACACACACACACACACACACACTCCAATACACACACATGCATGCACAGAACCAAACATACACAAACACGCACACAAACATTCATGCAAGTACTAACATACATACAAATATCAACACACATACTCATGCACACATATATAGCACACACACATACACATAGACACATAAGCACATACTTGCAAACACAAACCCAGACACATAACTATAGACACACACAAACACATATTTATGCACAAACACATGCACATAGACACATGCACATGAGCACACAAGCTAAAACATATGCAAACAATGACATACATGCAGACATTTATATATATGTGTATGTATGCATATACACATACAGACATGTATCTATCTAGTTATCTACCTATATATATATATATATATATATATACATATAATAATAAATAAATATATATTACATTTATATATCTAATGCCATGGAAGTTTGTCTGAGAAATTTTGTTTCATGTAGTTTTACAAACAACAATCGTCAGGCAGATAACTAAAGGAAATGAATAAATCAAAAAAATCGAAAAATACAGTCAAAAACCATTGGGATTGTGTAAACATCTTTACGTGTACTTGTGAGTATGTGTGTGTGTGTGTGTGTGTGTGTGTGTGGGTTATAGTTGCGTATTA
Source organism: Sepioteuthis lessoniana (assembly GCA_963585895.1). Classification (NCBI taxonomy): domain Eukaryota; kingdom Metazoa; phylum Mollusca; class Cephalopoda; order Myopsida; family Loliginidae; genus Sepioteuthis; species Sepioteuthis lessoniana. Next base: position 89,877,363 of record OY757916.1, read on the forward strand.
TTGTGTGTGGATGTGTAAGTGGTGTTTAGTGTATGTGTTTGTGAAAATCCATGTGCAGTGCGATAAACTTGGGGTTGTTTACTCGATGGGAGAATGCAGTTGTATCGAATATTGCTATGGTAGAGACGAGAAAAAAATTCTTTATTTATTTCTGTATATGTAGTTGATTATAACTAAGGAACAAAACATCCTCATTGCATTTAATTGCTCTCTCTCAGATATTGAGCACTCTTCAAATTATATCACACTTCGTTCACCACAAACTCACAAAGTGAATTTGTGACAACTAACACTGTTACAATATATATACAATATCTTCTACTAGATGATAGAATACTAATAAAATCAGGATAAAAACCCATGACTATATTTCATGTTACCAATCCTCAGGTGAACCAATTCTAATACTTTATATATATATATATATATATATATATATATATATATGTATGTACTCTTTGTCGTCCACTAGTTGAGCATTACTATGGAATACCATTGCTCTATCTCATATATTCAGCACTCTTCAAATTATATCACACTTTGTTTCACCACAAACCCCCAAAGTGAATTTGTGACAACTAACACTGTTACAATATATATATATATATATATATATACAATATTTTCTACTAGATGATAGAATACCAATAAAATCAGGATAAAAACCCATGACTGTGTTTCCTGTTACCAATCCTCAGGTGAACCAATGCTAATACTTTATAAATATATATATATATATATATATATATATGTACATATGTACTCTTTGTTGCCCACTAGTTGAGCATTACTATGGAATACCATAAAGTGTTGAAACCACAGAAAAAACTTTCAAAACCTAAGATTAATTTTGAATGAGATTTTCACTTTGATTGACAGAGCTTTAATGATAGCAGAAAAATTATGCCTTTAATTTTGAAAGGACCTGTAAATGTAAGACCAGGTTTTAAGGTATTTTCAATGTCTCAAAACAACTGTATAGCAGAAAAATTGTGTCAGGTAAAACAGTCAGGCATACTGTTATATTTCAAAATTTCCTCATCAGAACCATAATCTTTGGCATTGACATACATTGATGTCAAAGAAGATTAATTTTGAAGATTTGGACTCATTAAGAAAAATTCCCTGCATAAATCATCCAACTTCTCTTATAAAATATAATGGGTATTCTTGCAAGGTGTAGCTGTATCAGTACTACTCTATTGTTGCACCACCTGGACTCTAACAAAATGCTTTGAGAAAAAGTTTGATGGGAACTCTACAATGATGATGATGATGATGATGAAAGAGTTTCAGAAATGCAGAGGAAGCTGTAATAATTTCTTTCATTGAGTCAATTTGGTGTAACGCAAACTTTTGAAATGCGAGTGATAATTCTCTATAAACATCTGTATAATGAGTTATGTTAATCATATCATATTGTTATTGGCTGTCCTTTTAATTATGTCCCATTCAGTGCTTTCTCATTGTTAGTTTTGATCTGTTATTATGTCTAAAAAGTGAAAATCCTTGTTTAGTATTGCTTTATTATCAAAGGAAGTGTAAATATGGTTCAATCATAAATTTATGAAAACTTAGTTATGTTGATAGAAAAGAAAATCTATGAATTGTCAGATGTATATGTTTGTGTAATTGTAGTGGGTGTGTTTGGAAGGTATATGTACACATTTAAAGAAAGTGAATATTGATACACAAAAAATGATATTACAAAAAAAATAAAATATGATCAAAATTTTAATATTTAATAATGTGAAAAATTCAATTTTATCATTGGAGACTTGCCACAAGAATTTGTATTTGAAAAAAACCAGAAAAAATTAAGTATTCACCATCCACACAAACATATATATATATATATATATATATATATATATATATAAAAGTACATATAAATGTATACATATTTAGAAAAAATGTTGGTATAAACTATAAGTAGTTTTATTTATTAATTCCATTTTAATTTCTAATTATTTGATGAAAGACATTTGCTTTTAATATGGTTTTTGCATTTTGAAAAACGGATTATCAATGATCAGATAATTAAATATAATGATTCCAATATTTTAAAAAAATGGCAAGCCAATGATACTGCTCTACTGAATTTGATTATTGAAAATTCATTTTAAAAATGATGGACCTATACCAATGATATTGCCTACGATTTAGAGAAAAATCATTATCATCTCAAAAATTGCTTTGATAAATGAACTAATTTCTTGTGTCATTCATCTTGTTCACCTAAGGTTTTGCTATATCCATTCAACAGTTTTCTTCAGGTTAACAATGATAGTCTCTGATTCCATACAGGCAGTATAAGCGAAGAAGGATGCAAAATGGTGGTGCTGAATATTTGCAGAATAACAAAATCAATTCACAAAAATTAGTTCATTGTCCAAAATGAGTTCACTCGTGGGATTAATTGATAGATTAACTAACATATTGTCAGGAAAGGGGTTAATAGATAGATAGATAGATAGATAGATAGATAGATAGATAGATAGATAGATAGATAGATTATCACTCATCCTAACTAATTATTTCATAAAAAATCATTCATTTAATCTAAGTGAAAAATACTAGGATTATGTTGTTTCTAATTGAATATTGTACAATAAAAAAAGTTATAAGTTATTTTTTTTTACCAAGCTTTACAACATTGAAATTGTTATAAAAATTATGGACATGTATCAGTAAAAACATAAGTACAGCTACTGAAAAAAATATTTATAAGTATAGTTTTACTCATAGAAAAAACCCAACTTGTTTCAAATGCATGAAATTTTTAATAATGAAGCTGACATGAGAAGGTGAGAAAACAATTCATTTTAGGTTTTATCCTGCTCTGCTGGTTAGCATTTGAGCACTTTCTTGATTTTCAAAAAATACTTGAAAAGGATTTATTCATTCACCCAAATAAGAATCACCTATTTGAGCACTCTTTTTTGTTAAATCCAAATATTTGCCTATTTAAGATGGATAAGGCATGTTTCATCTAATGATCATATTCTTTCAGATATTTGAAACTTTTAGTAATGAAGCTGACATGTGGAGGTGAGATAACAATTTATTTCATATATATATATATATATATATATATATATATTTTCGCCAATGGTCTGGGAGACCAAGGTTTAATCCCAGGTCAAGTCATACTAAAGACTCAAAAAATGGTACTTGATGCCTACATGCTTAACACTCAGCATTATAAAGAATGGATCAAGAGTAAGGGGAGTAATCCAGGGAAAGTAGTAGCGGCCTCCCCTAAACCCTGGTGTAGTAGCTTTTGAAAAGAGGGCCTTCGGGTTGCCCTCGATAACAGTCGGTCAACACACACATATATATAAATATATATATATATATTGTCATCCACAGACAGACTATTTTGTTGTGTCACAACTCTTCAGTGTGGCTAGACACATAGGATGCTTGAAGCTGGGATTGAAACCCGCCCAACTTTACGTTAGACTTAGTATCAGACTGCTCGGCCAACAAGCATACCATGTCAGCTAGGGAATTATAAGATATTAAGTAGTAGCATTCGTTTGTTTACATTTTATACCTTACCGGATACCAGAGTGCTCAATTCGTTCAAAGAGCTTTTGTATTATGCGAGCAGCAGCTGTAGATTCCTTCGCAAGAGTGCTCAACCCCCATGGGGGAGCATATATATAATCAATTTTTATAAAACAGCATAGATTCCGTTGACTCTCTCTCATGAACTGTCCCTATCAGCTATTGCTCTTGGTAAGTCTCCTAGACAGCATCCAGTGTCAACACTGAATACTGTCTAGAGCACTTACCAAGAGCAAATGATGGATGAAGGTAATTTTTTGCTTATTAGAAAACACTGGTGTGTCCATAAATTGGAGACCATAGAAGAATGTTGTTTGTGTGTTCATCCTTTCTTCTCAAGCAGTCCTCAGCATGTCTAGTTCTTCTGAATGGTTTGTGGGATAAGAATTATATGACCGAGCAAATGTTGTTTTATAGGATGCTGTTTTCAGAATTTTTCAAAAATGTATGCAGCACCATTGTTTAGTTCTCATTAAGCTTTTTCTTCAAATGTTTTGTTTAAGTGGTGCAACCATGCAGTAGTATTCATATGGGTACAGCTAGGAAGAATTCCTGAGTAATGCAAAAGTCAAAACTATGCATTGCAACTCATAGTTTAATATTTTCACAAACATTCGACAATGTGACACACATCTACACATACACACATTTATATGTATGCATGTGCAGACTTGTTATTGAGCATGTGTCTGTCTGTGTATGTAAATATTTATAAATTTATCATAACTTTTTGGTGTGATATGCCTTAGCAATATAAAACAAGATTAATATTTTTGTTATAATTCAATTATAAGTCAGTACTTGTCTTAAAAATAAGAAGTGTTGTTTCATAAATATTGAATTGACTTCTTTTGGTCATGTTCATCAATATAAAAGATTACCTGAGTCTTTTGATGGAGAACAATATGGAAGGAACCATTTTTTAAAAAAAGCATACAATACGAATCGGCAAGTTGAATATAGAGATAAAAAAAAAAACATGAAGTGTCATAGAAAATGGATTTATTTAAAATGTTATCTGAATTGTAAATAAATAAAGTATTTATTTATTCTAGTTTTTCTCATGGCATCTGCTGAAGTATGTTTTTCTGAAAAATGTTTTTTTTGAATTTAAGTGAAGAGTTCCAATTCATTCTGGATTGGATTTTATCATATAAGTGAATTATTAAAAGTTTTACGGATATTTTTATCAAATTATATTCTTATAATGTTTTGCTGTTTATAGTGGAACAACTACACGACAGTTCCATAATATTCTTTCAAATATTATATGAGTCTTTGCTTTGAAGACATTTAAATTAAAGTTTTATATTTTCAAAATACTATTCTTCAAGAACTAATAATTTCTGTAAGGTCTATTTAGAAAGAATGAGACTGAATACATAAAATAATTTGGTGAAATTTTACAAGTGCACCCATTCAAGTTCACTGGGAATTTTTTTTAATGATCTGAACTAATTAGACACTCAAACTCACAGCAAATTTTTTATTTAAAAAATATAAACAAGAAATTATTTTGCATTTTATAAGGTGAGAGACACTTTTACATTTTGATTCAATGTAAAATGCTCTCTCATTTTTGCGTCATTTAGTGTTGGAAAAGACAAATAATCAGTCAGGTTGAATTTTTTTAACTTTTTTCTTTACTTCATGTTTTGGGGTTTCCTCTTTTGAAATAACTGTTTCAGAAATAGGTCATCACTCTACATTGAATTAATATTGTGAATGTGAACCCCACTTATAGAATGTAAAATTACTTTTTTTTTCCTGTAAAAAGGAAAAAAAAAGTTGTGTTGAGATTGAAGGTCTAATTAGCTCAAATCACAAAACAATATAATTTGAAAAATTTTCCCCTGTGGTCTTGAACAGAAGCACATGTAGAATAATTAGACCTTAATTGAAGGTGACCCGAAGGCTCCCTTTTCGATGGCTACTACACTGAAGTGTCAGGGAGGGCGCTACTCCTTTCCCTGGATTGATCCACTTTACCATTAATCCCTACCTTATATTGCTGAGTGTTAAGCAAGGAGGCATCAAGTACCATTTTTTGAGTCTTTGGTATGACTTAACTTTGGATTGAATCCAAGTCTCCAAGGCCATTGGTGAACACTCTAACCATCATGCCAATGGTAGCAATAATTTATAATCTTACTTAATTACAAAGTACTTTTATCTCCTTTAAAATAGTTCCCATGAGAATTCTGTGAAGATTTTGGTCTTTTACTGGAAACAGTAAGATGTCTTCTAATAACATTTCTACCATCTGGTTTATAAAAACCTGCTTCATGTTCCTAATAGCACCAGAATGATGACCACAGACTTTGAGTGTGATTTTGTGGAACAAGAAATTGTTATATGCTTAGGAGTAATTTCCCAAATCAAATTTGATTCATCACTAATCATTACCCCCCATCAAATGTTGATAGATCAGGTGAGAGTTGCCTATTTGCCACATTTTTATCTGTTTGTGAAGTTACTACTCCAGAAGAATGGTCTGCAACTTTTGCACTTTATCAGCCATGCACATATATCTTATGCTACCAATAAACCTTAGCCTGTATTAAAACTTGATCTTCCTAAGCTGTTTTTACATTGTTTCCTCGTCATTGTTCTGAAAGTTGACACAGGATTTGATCCCATCATGCGGCTGAATATTCTTGTGTTCCATTGTCACACTTGAGCAAACTAATAAGAATTTATTGAATAGGAATCCTGAGAAGCAAGTATTAAATGAATGTTTTCCTACACATTCCAGGTCAACAATGCTCAGCTGATTTTCGATGAGAGTCACCAACCTGAACAATAACAAACATGCTTGACAGACCTCATACATCTTTTTAAAATTTATAACTGACTCCTTATATATATATACATATATATATACATATATATATATATATATATATATATATATATATATATTATATTTTGCATAGTAGTTTTAGTTTTATAAAAGTTTTGAACATGAAAATTTAGTTGATAGTGTAACCATAGACGAATGAAACCTTGGTGGTAATTCTGCTAACATTGAGGTTATACTTGATCTGAAAAAAATCAAATGATCAAAAATTAGTCTTGAAATTTTTCCATGGTATTTGATCAATTACTTCAATAAACACTGGCTTTCCCAAAAAGAATGCCATTAAAAAAACTTTAAACTCAGACTTGTTGAGTAAAAGATTACTTAACTCAAAAGCTGTTGAAGATTAATTAGGGCTTAAATTATCATTCTTTAAAAATGAAATCATTGTAATGGTTATTGTAGTAGGAAGTTGACATGTCTATTCAAGTTCCAAAACTGACCTGGGCTGTTTACATTTCACATAGTACTAATATCCTTAGGAAAGGTATGACTTCAGACATTCTCCTTCTAGTGATGGGTAAATAGTAAGGCAAACAAGGTTCTTAAACCTTGGGATGGCAACCGGTGTAAGAGAAGGAAAACTCAGAAATGTAGTCTTGTAGACAGATAGAATTAGCCAGACAACATGAGTAGTGTTACCCTGACCAAACTAGGTTATGAAACAAATAATGATGATGATGATGAATATATACAATATTTATGATTGGTTTGGTTTGGTGGGTTTTATGGCATATCAACCTTTGTAGGTTATTTAACGCCAAATCAATTTTTATGTAAATAATCTGTTCTATTTCAAACAATTCAGTTTAGCATAAATACACAGTTTAATTGTTAAAAACATTTCTATTTCATACTATTCAAGCAGTTATATGTAACAATTCAGTTAAGTGTAAATACAGTTTTAATGTCAAAAAACACTTCTATTTCAAATAATTCAGTTGAACATAAGCGCGCAGTTTAAATGTAAGTATGGTTTAATTGTCAAAAACATTTCTATTTTAAGCTATTCAGTTGACTCAAACAATTCAGTTTAGCATAAGTATGCTGTTAGTTCTATTTAACCCATAGATAGGGCCCTATTAGGTGCTACCACTCCGGGCCAGAGTGGACCTGGGAGAGGTGGCAATGAAGGGGTACTCCACATTCCCCAAAGCTCCAGCACTGCTAGAACCTCACCATCAGATTGTTTAGTGTCATATCAGGACACTCCTTAGGGGGGTCTTACCCCTCTGCAGAGGTGCAGTCAGTATATTCTACAGTCCCAGCTGACTGGGCAACCATATTTATGATTCCAGCACTGAGTTAAACATTGTAACCTGGGTAACAATATTTGTTTTATTAGCTTTCAATTTTGAAGAGGAACTGAAAAATATATGTACTCACAGAAAAACCACCATATTTTCCAACAAATAAAATAAAAGATTTGATATTTCAGTATAAAGAAGAAATAACCTACCAATGCAGACTAGATGGCAGCAATAGCAATTTATTTCTGTTTTTTACTGTTTGAGCATTTCTGACTGTTGACTCTTGTTCAGTTCAAGTTAGTTTAACTTCAATCATTCTGGTTTTCCCATTTGTTCACTACTCAATATTACTTTGCTTCTTTGTCCAGTTGACCCATATACTGTCTCTCTTGAATGATGGCTCAAGAAGTGGGAGTGTCTGTGGCAATCACCAACTGTCAGACAAAATTACTAGAAAAGACATTTGCAACCCACATCTGCTCTAGCTATATGCTTGTAAGCTGGCCATAAAAGTCATATATTTTTTATCTGTGTTTATTGGATGGCAGAATGACCATTTCCCAATAACATCAAAAGTAAATAAATGAATAAGGATAATAATACCTGGTCATCATTCTGCAAATATTGACTGTTCTAATTTCAGGTACACAAAGACCAAACCTACAATAAATCTGACTGATGCAAAAAAAAAGGAAAATAAGAAATAGAGTAGAGAAGACCAGAAAAATTGAACCCATTGCTATTTTAAAAACAATCTAACAAAAAGAGGTTATAGAAAATCAGTTTGAATATTTAGAAGATCCCAAGAGACCTGAGTAGATTTTCTGTCATTTAGACTTAGTAAAAAAAAAAACAACTGTTAAAACTAGTGTGAAAAACTCATATAGAGAGAAAATAATGCCTTCTGCATCAAGGGATAAAAGTCCTGTAACAAAACTTTAGAGAGTGTGTAGTTGTGTTGTATAGCCTGATGAAGGAAAAATGACCATGACACTTGGTTATAAAAATATAACGCCCACAACTTTATTTCTCAAAAGGGTCTGAAGTTGACTGTAAGTGTGAGAGAAAGACAGGGAGTTAGAGACAGACTCACAACAGCTATACTGACCCTTATCTTCATCTTAGCCACATTGTGCCATATTCAGTGTCTCACTTAACAATTCTTCTGCTTCTCAGTCAGGGTGTGCTGGAACCACTGCCCCCAACCCTCTGGGCACTCAATGGCTGCTCTTGTGACTCTGTCTCTGTGGCTGGCCATGACTGCAAGACTGACCATTACTGTGGTGAGTGCCTACATTTCAGGTGGGTGCCTGATTTCCCAATGCCCATGCATTTTCGGTTGTCAACCCACATGAGCTTCTAACACTCACACATCAATGTCTTCCTGTTTACACAGCTAGAACATTCTGCCTCTGGATTCCCTGATTGATGATTCTGTCAAAGGTCAATAAGCAAAAGTTCCTCCTTCATTACCATTACTCTCAGGTCAACTCAGACCCAAGATTATAGTACTTGTTAGAGTCATACCAATAGGTCAAATGAATATGTTTCAAAATTATCAATAATTGATTGAAACCCTTGAACAATATAACAGTGGGCAAATTATGTTTTATTTAACAATAGTTGAAACTTTAATGTTTTGTTTACAAGTGATTATTTTTAGTTAATTGAAACCTTATCATATTTACCAAATCCCTCCGCTCGAGTAGGATATGACACAAGGTCAATTTTTAAGCGGAGTTTTACAGGTTTGAATTCAGAGTTTTCCTTCTCCTAGACTAGTTGCCTCACCAAGGCTGAAGAACCTAGTCTGCCCTACTATTTACCTGGATATAGCTGGAGGGAGAATAATTGGATTCATACCTTTCCCAAGGGTATTAGTGCCATGTGAAAATGCAATCAGTCTTGTCCAGGATTTGAACTCATGTTGCCATGTCCATTTCCTACGATGATAACCATTACACCACAGGCAATTGAAACCTTATAATGGCTTAAAAAATGATTCTAACATTAAATAACCCAACAACAGTTGACATGCCATAAAACCAATGAACTAACCTAGATAAAATTTCATACCTTAGCATAACAATAAGATCCACAAAGTTTTTTCACTTTTGATAATACTGAATCCCACAGAATATCAGTTTTTGTGCAATGCAATTTACTTTCAATATTAAGAATTTCTTTCTTTGATTATAAAATACATACACCAAAAGAAATTAAGCAATATTCTTTTTCAAGTATCTTTTGTAATCCTGTGAATGAAATGCACATTTTCCTTTTTATTTTCCTCCTAATGCAAATTTACTGCTGTCTGAGGAATTTTGCTCATTATTTTTAAGAGAAAATCTCATGAATTAATATCCAGAAATTCTTAGAACCTTTTAATGCTTAGCTATTAATAACAAAGGATTTGGAAATAAAGGAATGCAAAGTGCAGATGCACACAAAACACTTGCATATATGTAAAGGCATTTATCTGTCTAGTTTTGGCTGGGGGTAGCAGTAATATGATTTTGACAGAAAATCTTTCCTCCTCCTGAAATTTGAAGACATACCCACAGTCAAGTGTAACAAAAGGAAACAAAAGGAAACACTAAAAAATTAAAGTAGTTGGTTAAAACTTTGATATAAGTTTGTCAATTTGTTTGTTATTTTTTTGGAAAACTATGATCAGTGAATTTTTAGTTCTGTCCTGGATCAATTAACAATTTCACATCCTTATGATATAATATATATTTAAGAATTGTGTTTATTTTTCAGCTGCTAAAGCAGTGGAGTTTGGCAATAATGAATACCTAATGATATCCATTTTGTTTGTATAATTTTCAACAAGAAAAAATAAAATCTAAAAGAAAATCAAATTTTTATTTTTAAAATTGGTGGTTAGTTGTACTTATTTATAATTTATACTTTAAGCTACATCCATCATTTGTAACAATTAATCAAATATCATGGATCAGAAATAAAAACTAATGATAAAAAGATTTGAATTTTCTTCCTTAATTCTTAAGACCATCTCTAACAACAATTGCATTTTAATCTTTAGGCTATGAAAGCTAAGCCACAAATATCATTCAAAGTAAATAAGATTTTTTTTCAGTCAACATAGCTAACCAATTTTAACAAAAAAACAACTTCACATATTTTTTGCCAAATATTTTTTGAGATGCACTTACCCATATAACTAGTTCTTTGTGCCTATCACTTATATACAAATTATATAGTTTCTGGTATATCATTCAGACTTTTCACTCATCTCATTTTAGGTATTTCAATCTTATGATCAGGAACATCAATGGTAGACAAGGATACTTCTCTGCTGAATTCAACTTTTGAATCGTTCATATATTTAATCACTGATAATGATAACTGGATGTTGCGCTAAACAAGGAGTCCATTTGAAACTATAAGATTTGGTTGTATACATTAAAATGTGACCTGTTAGTTGTACTTGATAATCTTATTAGGTGTGAGTTTTTCAGTTACTATTTTGATATTTTTTTCAAAAAGAAAAATATATATATTTTTTGACAAAAAATTAAAAAAATAAATATTTCTTTTTTGAAATTGTGTTGCAAGAAATTTGGACTTCATACTGGCCAACTATATATTTTATTTGAAACCAGTCATACATTAAATAAGTACAGACACATTGTTTTATCTAATATATTGTACCAGCAATGGCACCATTCATAAGAAAATTCATTGTCTGGGAAAAGGGAGAATAAGAAAAGATGAATATAATCTAAAAGAAATGCTTATAAAGAAAAATCTTTAAATTGAATCATTTCTGATGTACATAAAAAAATTGAAGATTTAGTTCAAATCAACCAGGAAATTCTTCAGATGGATTTCAAATAATTGTTTTAGGAAGAGAGAATATCAATTCAATGAAGGGATTTCAATTTTATTTAAGCTAAAAATGAAATGACTAAGATACCAGAAAACAAAATCTTCTCTGTTGCTAAAATAATTTCAAGTCTATGTGGAGAATACTTTATTAAATTTCAAAACTGTCTCTATGAAGAAAAAGTGGCTCTTTATTTACTTATATAACTTCTTTATATGTATTTATGAAAACTTGTATATATAGTAAAAAAGTTTATCTAAAATCAGGTCCTTTGATTTAAGAGCTGATACATGAATATATTAACATACTACCCTTAAGAAATGATTGAATTATATATACATGTATCAATACCTTTGCTGAAGATCACAGTATAGTATCTGCATTTATGATAAAACCTAGTTTATCTAAAAATTTATTGGATGTAAAATTTTCAAAAATTTGTCAGATTAGGAAATACAGAGTATTTGCAAAAGAAGTAGACTATTTAAAGATTTATTAAAAAAGGACAATTAAAGATATGAACATTCAAAATATACGGATCATAAAAAAAAAAGGTTATTGGTAAACATGGATATCTGAAAAACAATTGGGGCATGTTTATCATATTTACCCAACCCCTCTGCTCGGGCAGGATATGACACAAGGTCAATTTTTAAGCGGAGTTTAACAGGTTAGAATTCAGAGTTTTCCTTCTCCTAGACTAGTTGCCTTACCAAGGCTGAAGAACCTAGTCTGCCCTACTATTTACCCATAGCTGGAGGGAGAATAATTGGATTCATACCTTTCCCAAGGGGTATTAGTGCTATGTGAAATGCAGTCAATCTCGTCCAGGATTTGAACTCGTGTCGCCGTGTTCATTTCCTACGATGTTAACCATTACACCACGGGCACCTCCTTTTCCCCTCCGCTCGGGCAGGTTATGACACAAGGTTAATTTTTAAAGCGGAGTTTAACAGGTTTTAAATTGGGGGCATGTTTATGCTATATTCTAAAGTAGATCACATAAATTTAAAAGGAAAACAAGTCATAGATTAAAAATTCTTCTGTTGAGAATTTTTTTTTCCTTCATGGTAAAAAATAATCCCTTGTAAAGAGTGTATATTACAATGTCAAAGTGATAAAGACAAAACATCTCACTGTTACTTCTGTACAGTAATGCTGGAGTAATGCAAAGATGGAGATGATTTTATTGTGTATCTCATTTTCAGCAATAAACTGTCAGTTAAAGTAATAAACTTCAAAAGTTCCTTGATAAAACCGTGCATCGTCAGTGCCAGTATCTTAGATATTTTTTTTCATAAATTTTTGAAACTATTTCTTTTGTAAACACCAGTATAAAATTATTCAAAATAATTAATAAATAAAATCATGATTATTCTAATTTTATGCTCTGTCATGTCACTAAACTGCATCTGATGATAAAGCTTCAGTTCTGGAAATCTGAGGAGTGTGAACTACTCCTTCATTGCCATTACTCCCAGTCCAGTCAGACTCAGAGTGGTCGAACCTTCCAGGGTCATATCTATGGGTCAAAAAATCTGTTTAAAAACTATTTCTATTTGATAGGAATACTTGATATCATATAATGATATGCAAACATCTCTGAAGAAAAGCACAAAAGATGTAAATATAAACATGTAATTAGCATGATTCCCTTACTTCTAGGCATAAAGTAGTTCTGAACAGGTTGACATATCATTAAATAAATCAATCAAAGAATCATTTGATTGTATCATTTTTGTTGTATAGTGACTCATACCACATGACTTCTGGTATCGTGGAAGTATAAAAGATGCAGTGTCTCTTAAGCACAGAGAAGCAGGAGCAGAAGCAGAAAGAGAAGCAGAGATATAACTCTGAAGGACATTGGTCAGTAGTAAGACCAATTTCGGACGTAACACTAACAGCACGAGACTTATAATACTAGTTGGACTGTACCACTTGAGTTAATAAATTATTAACTCTATTTCACTGTGTATTTTTTCCTTACCATGTTACAGCAATTCTAATTACCTATAAAACTTTAAATTAGCAAAATTCAAACCCCTAATTAATAATTTTCACCACAAATATAAAGACCTATTCAGAATTTTTCATTACTCAGTTGTTGAACAAGGTTGCTAAAAGAGAAAGTTTACTATTAATATTTATCTATGTGTTGTATATTGACCTACGACCCGGCCAGGCTGTCAAAATAGGAAATGCACCTGTGGAAATAACAGGTGCATCCAGTCGAGGAATAGCAGAGTATAACCTTGACTGTGGATGGGCTGAATGAGTGCAGTTTGTGACACCCACAAGAAGGTGGATGTTGAACTATTACATAACTCAGTGCACAGGAAATTCAATCAGTTGGGGATAAGATGCGGTAGAGAAACCCAGCACCGAGCAGAGGGAGCCCTCAGGCCCCCGATTGAGAGTTGGGGATTAGACAAGTTAGAGATAAGATGCAGTAGAGAAAACCAGCACCCAGAGAGGCTGGACCCCCAGGCCCCTGGTTGAGTAGCCCAGGAGAACGGGAAAGAAATGCGGTTATGGCCAATAGAGTGGGGGTCAATATGTTACGGTTCTGTTCGGTCTCCAACTCCCTCTCACACCACCCTTTCAATAAAATGAGAGGTATATTTTTCTAAAGAACTGTGTCACTCGTCTTTATTGTGTCGTCGTTATGATTCTGCATGCATATGTAGATGTATATGTATTATGTGTTTGTATAGTCATGGTTGTGACTATACAACATATGAATGTTTAGAAAATAATGATATTCCATGGTTATTAATGCTCATAACAACAATTTCTCATTAATTTGGAATTAAAAAGGTCATGGATCTGAAAGAAAAGATTTGTAATGCTATATAGAGTAGATAAGAATGAAGAAATAAAGTTTAAGTTCAAGCACTGATTATAAAATGTTATAATTAAAAGTTTCTGCAAGCAATAAAAAAATGGTTCTCAAGTCTATTGAAATACTACTATCTGATTAATATTGGATGGGCTTCATTTTGATGTCTATCCTTTGATCTTCTTCAGGTAAAATATTTGGTTATGTACAGAATTGATTGTATTCTGCAACTTCTGATTAGGCCATATTATGGCATTTTGTCTTTGGCTCTATGGTAGTATATTCCAAGTGGTTTTGCAATTTGTTTCCTATCTCTTTTGTGCTTTTATTTAGGTTTTGTAATATCTGCCATACAACACAGCTATTAGAGAGTTTGTGGAAATAGACAGAAATATCTCTGTTATGAGCTAATAAGAAAAAGGAATCTAAAAGAAGGATTAATTATTAGTTACAAATCTCAAAAATCTCCAAAAATGTTGAAAACATAACCATTGGTTATGTTTGATGGGTCAAACTATTCTAAACTATGCCCTTCTGAAATTATTTAGAGCATAGTATAAAAAAATTGACGTGAAATTTAAATAAGATAATTATCATTAAATTATTATAAAATATTTTTAGTGATATCTTCTCCATGTACAAATGGACATAGAATCCTGGGTATGACATTAAACAACATCTGATAGTGAGGCTGCAGATCTGGAGATCTGGAGAGGTTGAAGGGAGTACCCTTTCATTGTTATTGCTCCCAGGTCTATTCTAAACTGGAGTGATAATACCTGTTAGGGTCCTCTCTATGAGTAAATAGATTTGTTTAAAAAATTACTCATATTCAACTGAACCCACGTGAAAGAAAAAACTATTGAGAAACAACCATATGAAAATTGTAAATATGAACTTACAATAAACACAATTCCTAAACCTCTGGGCAGAAAATAACTCTTGACAGGTTAACATGGCCTTAAAATAGATAAATAAATAAATGAAATTAACGTAAATATGATTTAGTTTTACTGAATTTCTGAGATTTAGAATTATCATTATTATTCATTGATGTATTTGGACTATTATCATTATCTTCTTTGTTATCATAGTAGTAACATTTCCATTGGCGTACTTTCTGGCTTTCTTCTAATGCCTGTCCAAGGCAGTAAACTTCAAAGAATTTTGAACTAAACCCTTTATTCAATTCATAGGGGACAGATTGCATCATGCATGCTTGGAGGATATCTGATATCAATTAATTCCCCCTAGTTAATTTCTCCTTGAGATGTTGCAATCCTCTTCTACTTAACCAGAGTTGACAACTTATCATTCACAATTCAATCAAGAAAACTCATGACCTACAGTAACTAGATACACTTTAACTAGTGCTTATGTCAACAATGTTATTGTTCCATTGGATTCTAGAATTTGAGATAACGTCAAAGCAGAAATGAGGAATTAAGACCAATGAGAGAATGAGAGGACATGGCCTGAATAGAGGATTTAGCTTGAAATACCTTGAAGGTTAATACAAGAAATATTTGAAGAATGGAGTGTATAAAAGCAGAAACATTGTGACTATAATGACAACCAAGACAAGAACACTAATCCAAGTACAGCAGTAAATAAAAATGAGTTTTCCTTTATTTCCCTGAAATAGTACTGATAAAAGTTCTTTATATAATGGATTAGTTTTTATTGTGTATATATATATATATATATATAGAGTGGGTTGAGCACTCAAGCAATGTAGTGCTGGCTGCCATATACATGTAAATACGCAGCTCTTTTCATGAACTGAGCACTCCAGTAAGTGATAGTGTACATATTAATATATACCAAAAAATTCCCTTCACTTACGCTGAGATTGACAATAGCCCAGGAGAAATATATCTGACTGACATAAAGTCAGCCAGGTTTCAATCCCAGCTTGCAACATCAATCATGTCTAACTACACTAAAGAGTTGTGATACAATGAAACAGTCTGTCAATGGAAGACAATATATATATATATATATATACAACTTGTCAAAAGAAATGGTGAATATCTAGCAGAGTTTTCTCTCAAGAAGAGGCTTGCATGCTAAACACAAAATTCCAAAAGAGAGAAGAAAAACCATGGACAAATAGCTCTAAAGCACAGCTGGATTATATATTCATAAACAAGATGTGGATAAATTGCAGATTGGTCCTCACTTGCCAACACTGACATAAGCAATCTACAAATGCTAACTGCTAGAAACAAGTTTGATGTTCTTCCAGAGACATATAAAAGACATACTACAAATAACATATATGAAAATTTTGCTCATACAGAAGCAGTAGCCAAACAAACCTGCAGCCAAACGAAGAGTACCCTGGGAGTCAATAGCAATTAGGGAAAAATGAGATAACATGAAAAAAGCATCCTTACTTAATAGAAGTCCAATGAATGCCAATGAGCAGAAACTTAGGAAAGCCCAGTGAAAACTTACTGAAATATACCAAAAAGAACATCTCAAATATATTCAAGGCCAAATCAATAAAATCAGGAATTTAGCTGAAGATAGTCAATCCTGATAAACATGGCAGACAGTGAATGAAATAAGCAGAAGGAAAAGTATATCAAGACAAAACTAAGAGCTGCCAACCAAGAAGAATGACCTCATAAGTCAAAAGAACATTTCATAGAACTTTTTGGAAACCCTTCTGAAATCACTGATAAAACAATCTAAAAAAATCATCAATAGCCAACTAAAAATCAAACTGGGACAGTTTATTGAGGAAGAACTTGGCACTGTATTGAAAGGAGTTAAAAACCAAAAAGCCACAAGTGTTGACAAAATACCTACTGAATTATGGCAAACGAGGAAATTTGACACCTTTCATCAGTTATGCAATGCTGTAGATAATCAAAACATAATAGAGATGGACAAAAGCTTGCACTCCCTCCTTTCCCAAGAAAGGCAACTGCAGAATTACTAAGAATTACAGATATGTATCTCTGACTGCTACATAACCTTCTTAATCATATCTGATTTGAAGTTCAGAAAATTCTAGGGAAGTCTTATAATTTTTATTGCTTTAAGTATTTGGAATATTGTCTTCAACTTCATTGCTATATTTACAATATTTTGCCCAACGTGTCCTTTGGTTTTCTTCAGGTGTTTCCCATCAAAAATGGGAGCCCACACAAAACTTTGAACCAATTAATCCAAGGGTTAGATTGATCTAACCCCATTAACCATGATGAGATACAAGTGTTAAGCTTGTAAGTATTACTTGTTATTTACAAGTAGCTGGGATTGAACCTGCAACCTCCAGATGATTTACACTTAGAAGCATTTTTGAACTAATGCCTTTATCCATTCTGCATGTATATTGCTGGATAATTCAGAGTGAATTTTCAGGATTTATTAACCTAATGTCTCCATCAACCAATGAGATACTATGCATTACTATTAGGTATGATTTTTTTACTTTAGTTCATACTGCAATTTTTTTCATTGAGCCTTTTTGATTATTAGTTCTGACGTTGTTTTACTTAGTCTGTTCAACAGGTCACTGTAGCCCATGTGCTGCTTCTTTAAGATGTCTTATTCTCCAATGTTTTTCCTTATTTATTATCTTAAATTCATCCAATAAGGGTGGATGGTTTCCCTTTTCTATTCATATATAGTCAGCCATACCTGACTTTTCGACCTCACCTCGATGTGCTGTTCTTTGATGTTCCACCAACATTATTTTATTGGGCAGCATGTCTTGCTTTTTTTATTACTCACCACTACTGCATGGGATGGAGCAGACAAAATTCTCGGTCATGTAGTATTCTGTTGGGCACTTGACTTGGAAGAGATATTTTCAAAGAGTTATGCTACACCTGAATATTGGTCCTGATATCATATGGACTACATATCTTTTAAATCTTTTCAGCTAGGTCTTTGACATAGAGCAGATAGACTGAGGTGAGTTTTGGGGTATGGTTCAGATTTCTTGGAGCCAATGTTATGCTCTCTGGGTATCTATTGCAATTGGGGTTGTCTCTTAAATTATTAATTTCATATTGAAATCCATTGCTGTAAATACCAATGGTTTTTGCTTGATCTGTTAGGCAATGAATAATTCCTTTCTTTATGTTATATGGATGGTTTGGTTCAAATCCTGGACGAGACTGATAGCATTTCACATAGCACTAATACCCTTGGGAAAGGTATGAATCCAATTATTCTCCCTCCAGCTATGGGTAAATAGTAGGGGAGACTGGATTCTTCAGCTTGGGTGAGGTAACTAGTCTAGGAGAAGGAAAACTCTGAATTCAAACCTGTTAAACTCCACTTTAAAATTGACCTTGTGTCATATCCTGTCCGAGCAGAGGGGCTTGGTAAATATATATATGGATTGTGGGAGTTGAAATTGAGGTACTGTCCAGTGAAGGTTGGCTTTTAGTATACAGATGACCTGAATTCTTTCTGTGTAAGTTATTAATATGTTTAGGAAAGATAACTTGTCTTGTTCTTTCTCCAGTGTGAACTTTATAGATGGTCTGATTAAGATACATGATTCAGTAGTGTTTGATCATCATCTCCATGAGGCCAGAGAATGAATGTATCATATATGTATCTAAGCCACAATGGTGGCCTTAGTAATTTAGATCCTAATGCCATTTCTTTGAAGTATTACATGTATATTTTAGAGCATACTGCTGAGATCCTGTTGCAAGTACTTCTTCTTGATGGTGTATGTTTAATCCCATCCAAAGTAGGTCATTTCCACACAGAAAGTCATCATTTCCATCAAGTTATCTATTGGAATACAGGTGCATTCTTCCAGCAAGGAATCTACAGCCAATATTGTGTACTACTGTTAGTATCTCATCAGTGGGTATCCTCATGAACAGGATTACAACATCATAACTCACCATGTGGGAGGATTTCTGATTTTTTCCACAAAGTGGGCAGAGTTCTTGACTTATGATGGGGATTTACCTCTTAGTGGGGTGACTATTTCCACAAGAAAGCAGTTCAATGGGTGACATGCAGAACCTTTGTTCCTGACAGTGGGTCTTAATGGAATACTATCTTTATGAATCTTAAGAAGGCCATGTGTGTTTGGTATCTTGCTGTAATGTTGATTTAGCTCTGTGTATTTCATTTGTGGTATGAGATCTTTGTTCTTACGAAGGATCTGTGACATTTCCCTTTCCGTCTTCAGGGTCAGGTCTTTTTTACTTTACAATAGCCACCACTGCCAATCAAATTTGCTGTTTTGTTAGAGTATTTTGCCTCATCCATTACCACAGTAGCATTTTCCTTACCTTTCAGTAGAGTAATGATATTTTCATCACCCTGTTGTGATTTGATTGTCAGTCTTTCTTCCTTTCAGATGCTTGGTTTTGGAGGCTTTGATTTTTCTAGTGCTTATCTCACTTTCTTAGCTCATGTGTCTTGGCAATAGGGAATTTAAAGGCTTTTAACTCAACTGGGACAATTAAATCTAAATAGGGGATCTGCTTGATGGTTGTGGCAAAGTTGAGACCCTTACAACGGGTAATAAAAAAAAGAATACTTACCATAGCTTAACACTAGTATCCAGTTAACTGAATTAGAACAAGCTACCCCCATTGTCTGAGTCACTAACTATTAGGACATTCATACCTACATGTTTTATAATGACTACCTCTAGTTTCTTCATTCATGTACATTAGAGTTATTGATATGCTCTGGTTTTGCATAAACAAAACATATATATGTGTAATGGTAGCACCAAGAGGCAAAAAATGAGGTAAAAGGCTCGACTGGTAAAGAAGTCGTCTATTCACAATGGTCTTTGTTCCTTCTTTGACCCTTCTTTGACCGTGAAACTAAAAACAAAATAGAAAACAACTTCTGTAATCCCTTTCACACAGATCAATAATTCGGGCAAATACAGATACAGTGTGTGATTCTTACCTCTGTTCACCTCAAAGAATGCCCCTTTTGCAAAGTCTAAAATCGCATTTGTCAGGCAACACGTGTGTTCTGCTCGGAGAAATGGTAATAAAAGGTCAACCCTTCTAACCGTGTCACGTGTGTGACTGGTCGGTGTACAATGGTAATGTGTACCCAACTCTAAGGAGCCCGTACCAAACAGGAGGGATAGCTCCCTCATTTACAATATGTATTTGATTCCTCAAAAAGTATATGATTGACTGACTGATTTTTGGGTTATTTTCTGTTTTGAAGGTTAGGAATTACATTCATTGTATGTTCATATTAATATTTTTGTGAATTTTTTTTGCAAGATCCTATTGAATATGAAGAATTTTAACATCTATTTGACAAATGGATGGGATTCTTACATGCACCATCATCCCGGGTTGGAGTGGACCTAAGAATAATGACAATAAAGGGATACTCCACACACTTTAGATCTCCAGAACAGGAACCTACACATTTGTTGTAGTTTAGTATTATACCCAGAGCATCTCTTTTTGTGGAGCTATTACCCTCTGTTGAGGACATGGTCAGTATGTTCTAAGCCCCACTGACAATTTGTATAAAGCATGTGAAACTTTAAATATTTTTATATTTCTTTCCTTAGCAAAATGAATGTCATCATCATCATCATATCGCGCTGGTAGCACGGATATCCCTGACCCTCTCTCGCCACTCCTCCCTATCGTTCATCACCCTAGGTAGGTCTTCAGGACAACATCCCGTATCCTCACATAGCTGCTGAATGTATGTTCGTGCTGGTCGTCCTGCTTTTGCACGGCCATGTGTGGGGGTCCATAAGAGTACATCTCTTATGAGTTCGTCCCTGCTTGTCAGAGTAAAAGCAAAGCTGAAATATTTTCTTCCACTCACCAAAAAGATATATTAAAACAATTATTAATGGATAGTTGTTATTCAAATTAGAAAATAGAGAACATGAAAACATCTCAGAAAGTGAGAAATGTATTTACCCAGGCAGTATAATAGACACTAAGTTATCTATCAATCAATTAGACAAAGATGTTTAATTATGTAGAAAATATTCAAGCTGAAACTGTCTGCATCAATATTCATCTATAAATTCAGAATTCTGTTGTTTTTTTTTTTGTTTTTATTTTGGGTTTTAATTTTGGTTTATTTCAATAGCAGTTTAATTAAAAAAAAAACAAAAGCTGTGAAAGAAAGACTCTACTATGGCATTATGGAGAAACAGTATATTTTCTATAATGAGAGCATTTCACAGCTAAAAACAATCACATTTCATTAATGAAACAAAAAAACAAAACAAACAAACAATAATTTCATGTGAAATATGATCAATAATTTTTAATTTTCATAAAGTTAGCAGTGAGTTGTTTCTCATTAACTAAATTAAATTCTCAGCTTATATTTATCATCAAGTTGGATTATTTTTTTAAATATGAAAAAAAAGCTGCTTTTTTTTTTCTCGATTGAAAATGTGACAGAAATGACAATTCTGATTAACACAATTTATTTTTACTCAGTGGAATTTTTCCCCAATCTCCTTTGCAAAAATAATAAATCTCTTATTCATATCTATTGTCTATTGATATATGTTTGTAAAAGTATATATTCTCATATATGATTGGGGAGGTATAAATTATATATTACTCCCTTCAAAAAACCCTAAATTATATCGATGATCAAGAAAAATTTGTCTGTCTTCTTAAGATGGACAACTATTTTGATATGTAGCCCTGTCCATGGCGCTTAGTATATGCTAACTATATCCCCCTGCAGGCAACAAAAGACCCTTCACAAAAAAAGGGATGTCCTGTATATGACATTAAGCTGCATTTGATAGTGTGGTTCCAGTTCAGGAGATTATGATTACTCCCGGGTTCACTTTGGCCCAGACTTATTGTACTACTTAGGGTCCCATTTATAGGATAAATACATCTATTTAAAAAGGGTTTGTATAGTTATGTGAAGCAGTAGTTGTTTACTAAGGATTATGTTATATACAAGGGTATGGTTGCAAGAAAAATAAGACTGACAAGAAGATTTAGTTTATTTTATTTATTGAATAAATAAAATAAATAAGAGGATGAAATATCTGGCCGGCTGGCAGGGGGTTGTCTATTTGGCGACAAGCAGTTGCTTTGATCTGGTCGGATGGCGTTGTCAGGTGATGCTCTTAGGCCGGCCGGCAATTCAACTGGCGTGTGACCTCTGTTTGGTCTATTTATGTGTTCTCAATTTCAAACACTGGCTCCAGAGAATACCACTCGTGGAAAAAATATGATTGATTGAAAAATAGACGTTTTTTTTTATAACTGAGAATTTTCTTGGGATTTTTGGATAGACTATGCACAGAGAATATGCACAGAAGCCATGATTTTCTCAGTTTGACACTGGCTGTTGTTGTGTCAACATCCAGTAGCTGTTATTTTCTTCTACAGTGTCAATGTCTGTGGGTCTGTGTTTTGTGTGTTTTAATAGTTCGGTGTGAAGAGTTAAGTGGATGAGTCAGAAGAGATTTGATCTATTTTACTATAACAATTATTATAAGTTATTTGGAACCAAATAACTGTGTGTAAAGAAATCACTATTCTTAAATAGAAATGATTATTTGAAACCATGTCACTGAATGCAAATTATTAACATTGATTAGATGTACTTAATGTCATATCACTGTGTGCAAAAACCTTTTAAGAAATGACTATGCAAAATGTAAATATAAATGTACAATGAACAACTTAGTGGAATACAGCTTTATTGGTTGCTTTACTAAGGCTAAAGATCCCACCCAGCCTTTCTATTTTGCCATAATTGGAGAGAGAACTGATAGATTCATGTTATTTACAAGGGCATTAGCACGAAGTGAAATGCAAAAAAAGCCTTACATGGGATTTGAACTCAGATTGCCAATTCTATTTCTTATGAGGATAACAGTTACACTAAGTGTGTCTCCATATATACATATGTGTGTGCTTACGTGTAGAGGTCCATAAAAGAATGTCATCTATGAGTTAATCCTTGCTTCTCTGGCAGTGTCCCAGATGTCTTGTTTGTATGTTTACATGTATGTGTAAAAGTCCCAAGAAGAATGTTGCTTATGAGTATGTCATTGCTCCTCTAACTGTATCCTGCATGTCTTATTTGTCTTACTTGGATTGTTTTTGAGATGGGAGGTAAGTGGATGTACAACTGCTGATTTATGGGTTGTTATTCCCTGGATTTGTTCAAATTAGCTTGCAGCATTCTTATGTAGTTCCTATATACCTTTTTCATGATGCATTTTGTTAGTGTCCATCTGGTGCATTCATTTAGTTGCATTGACACAACCAAAGTTTGGAAAAAATCCTGTTTTATCTTATTTGATAGATCAGACTACGATATGATCAATAACCTATTGATAGCAGGTCACACCTTCATGAAATGTATGTTAATTTCACTTTCAGTTGATGAGATACTGCTGCTAAGGTATGTGAACTTGTTTACTAATTTTAAAAGCCTGCCACTTAGAAAGGAGAAGGCTTCTTGTGAATGTGTATGTGTGTTTGTATAATGTTTTTGTCAAATAAGAAATGTCAAAATAATTAGAAATAATTTCTGTTTCTTTTAGTTGCAACTGAAGTGATTACAAAAATACAAAAAAAAACTCAAACTTATCATCTATTTTCAGCCTGAAAGAAAATTGTGTTTATTACTTGTTTCATTCAACTTTTTTTTTAAGAATAAGCAATCATTGTGCAACTGTCATTTTCCAGAGTCTGGTGGAATTGTAAATCAAGAAACCAGTGAACCATCATGAGATATAGATTACAATCAGCCATTTATTTCATTCTGAACTTTAAAACTGGATGCTCTCAAGCACAAAAACAATTGCACAGATATTCAGTTTTATATTTGTTCACATTAACAAATATAACATTGTAATAATGAGGAATCCACAATTCAAATCATTTTCACATCAAGTGAACATAAATGGGCCAATTTCTTGAAGCAAAATTTTCACCTGGTGATAAATAACTGGAAAAAAGATAAAGATAAAGAAAGAAAGAATGAAAGATATTTCTTGCAGTATAATATTACGATTTATGAAAGTTATAAAGATTATACTTGGCTTGTTCAAAAAATATTTACCTAGATAGACTGCCTTGTCAGTAAGTCTTAAAATACACTGACTATATCCATCTCCAAAGAGGTAAGATTCACACAAAAAGAGGTGTCCTTGGTACAGCACTAAATTGCATCTAATGATCCAGTTCTGGATATCCAAGGAATGTGGAATACTCCTTTATTGGCATCATTCCAAGGTCAACTCTGACCCAGAGTGGTAGTACTAGGTAGGGGCTCATCTATGGGTCATATAGATCCATTTTAAATTATTTGTATTTGATAGGACTGTATGTCAAAAACTCTTTTGAGAAACAACAATAAATATATACACACAATGAATGCATAAAATAACCCTAGATGGGTGGACATTCCATTAAAACTAATCAATCAATGTGAAAATATTATTCTTATTTCTCTAACACCAATTTATATATATCACCCTGATTAAAATAGCATTTTATTGTAATTTTTGACAAAATGGTATGTACACAAACCAGAAACTGTCCTAAAAAATAAGACCTGCAAATTTTCAGACATTTTATTTTAATTATTCTAATCAACAAGAGAAAAGGATTAGTCATCAAGTGTATTTTGCCATAGCTGCAGATCACAGAGAGAAAATAAAACAAAGGAAAAGCATTAATAAATATTTGGATGTGGATAAAAAAAAATCTAAGGAACATGAAGATGATAGTGATACCAATTGTTGTTGGTGCACTTGGAATGATCCACAAGGGCTTGGGAAGGAGATTGAAGGAGAGAGAGATCAGAGGAAAGATCAATACTATCTTGACTAAAGCACTGCTAAGATCAGCTATAATACTTAGATAAGTCCTTGAGAGCTGGCAAGATTTGCCGTCACTCAGACTTCAGTGAAAAACCACCTGTTAAATAAAATTGGTGTGAAAAACTGGCAATAATAATAATAATAATAATAATACAGGCAACAAAAATTGGGAAATATAGCAGAATAAGGACTTATTAAAAGTCAGGAACAAATTGAGGCTGTACTTAACTGCATTAAAATTTCTTTTTGCCTGTATTGGATGTTTTTTATATTCCAGACTCAACTACAGTCATGTCTTCCAATAGCCAAGAGATTAGCAGTCTAAATAAGAAAGGTGGGACACCAGCAAATAGGTTAGCAATACTCTATTTACTACAGTGACAAAATGAAAGAACATCTATTCTTAAACAGATGACTGAACTTACATGGGATAGTCCCAACTTCATTGCAATGGTATCCCATTCATGTGGCTTTGCGCCATATTTGTGCAAAAAGATTAGTTAATCACTGCTTCGTAGCAATGGTGAAATATCCTTCTCTTTTGGGTACTTTCAGAAACTCTCTTGTCCCTCAACCCATGTGACACCTCCCTGACAAAGCTCCCTACTGCTGCCTGCACATATATGTGTGTCTCCAAAGCACTACTATTAAGATATATAGTATATTTATCATATTAACCAACCCCTCCGCTCGGGCAGGATATGACACAAGGTCAATTTTTAAGTGGAGTTTAACAGGTTTGAATTCAGAGTTTTCCTTCTCCTAGACAAGTTGCCTTACCAAGGCTGAAGAACTTAGTCTGCCCTACTATTTACCCATAGCTGGAGGGAGAATAATTGGATTCATACCTTTCCCAAGGGTATTAGTGCTAAGTGAAATGTAATTAGTCTCGTCCAGTAATTTGAACTCGTTTTGCCGTATCCATTTTCTACAACGATAACCATTACACCACGGGCATATGTATATTTATGTATGTGTGTATATCTTGAGTAAGTAAACCTGCCCATTGGTATAATGGTTAGAGTGTTCACCAATGGCCCAGTGTTATATTTTGACCTTCGACCCGACCCAAAAATGCTATTCCAAGGTGATGCACCGGAAGGAAGTGACACATCCCAATGGCCAATAATCGAAAGAAATTGTGCAGGTGTGCTCGGCTGATAATATGGGACAAGGTGAAGGTCCCACTTCAGAGTGATGCACCGGAAGAGAGTGAACTGTGAACTGCATGACAGTTATTTCCGCTCGATGACGATCACACAGGCCATTCCAAAGATAGCGGAAGTGACACATCCCGATTGCCAGATATCGGAAGAAATTGCGGAGATGTGGAGGTGTGTCCATATCTCTGCATGGGAGTTTGAAGGTAATATAAGGCCGACGAATTGACCAGAAGACAGTTGAGTTCGACGAGCCAGTTGAGTCGGAGTTGCCAGTAGAGTTCCAGTCAGTTGGAGACGAGATGTGGTAGGAAAAGCCACATCTGACCGAGGGGGCCCTCGGGAACCCAGATGGAGTTTGGGGTCCAGAGAAGATGCTGATAAGATGTAGTAAAGAAAGCCAAGATCAAGCAGAGTGAGCCCCTAGGCCTCTGGTTGAGCAGCCCTGGAGAACAAGAAAGACACAACGTGACGGTCATAACAGTGGGGTCAAAATATTACAGTTTATGTTCGGTCTTCAGCTCCCTCTCATAGTAAAACACCACACAACCTTTTCGAACCCTTGCAATAAAGTGAGAGGTATATATTTTGTTAAAGATGTCTTCCTGCGTCTTTATCATTATCCTTGCGTCAGTCTTTATTATTGTGTTGTTATGATGCTGTAGATGACGATATAACACCAGGAGATCAGGATTCAATCTCAGGTCGAGTCATATGAAAGACTTAAAAAATGATACTTGATACCTCCTTGCTCAACACTCAGCATTGTAAGATGCATATCAAGAGTAAAAAAAAATTGACCTTGTGTCATATCCTGCCCGAGCGGAGGGGTTGGGTAAATAGGATCAAGAGTAATGCGGAGCAATCCACGGAAAGGAGTAGCACCCTCCCCTACATCTCTGTATAGTAGCTATTGAAGAGGGAGCCTTCAGGTCCCCCTCGACAACAATTGCCAACTTCACTTTTACTTATATATCTTGACTTGATTATGGAACTATGTTAGCTGGAATTTAGGCTATCTAACATATCTGCAAAACCTCATGACTCTCTGAGGCTGGCTGTAAGTCCTTGCTGGTATGGAAACCAGGGTCTCAGGTGTTGGTATGCATAGTTGCATATCCAGCTAGATATACTCTATATATATATACTGAGTTAAATCTGTTCAGCAAGACATTAACCAGATTCTTGCCATTTTTTCATGGAAAAGCAATTGTTGCCCCTTTCTATGACCTTATAAAGTCTTCTGTATGGTGAATGGAGTTATATTTTTCAGCCAAAATAATTGATTCAAAAACATTACTTTAAAATATTTAAGCCCCTATAAAATATAATAATCACTGTAAATATTACAAAATGGTGTTAAAACAATGAAAAGAATATTTTTTGAATAAAATCAGAGAATTTCCCTCTCTTCTTTTCTGGATTTTTTGTTATAATTAACTTCTGTAATACATGACTGTATTATCTATATCTATGTCATTAGAGTCTTGTTATGATATGAAAAACATCCAGTGGTAAAACTTGAGTTCTAGAGCTCAGGGGAATATGAAATTACCTGTTTGCTGCCATTATTTCCCAGAATCAGGCTGACCCAGAAAGGTTGTATCTAATATGGTTTGATCAAATTGATCAAATAGATCAGTTTTTAAAATATCTATAGAGATTTTTAACTAAATTAATCCATTGGTTCTTTAAAAACATTAATATTGTAGCAAAGTATGAATTCTTTACTTATTAAAAATGTTTAAAAATATATTTTTGAACTGCATATAATTTGAGATCATAATTAATAAACTAACTTCAGCATAAAATAACCCAACAATTGCTGACATGCAATAAACCAACTAAATAATCACTCATACAATCAAACCTAAAAAATGATAAACAATTCCTTCTTAGATCTGTTCAGTATGAAGTAACTGATATTGTTTATTGATTCAAGTTTCTATGTCAATAATCTGATTAAAGAATAGGGCTAAAATTATCAAAATATTAAGAAACTTCTCTGCATTACTCCCTAGCAGGTGCAAAATATGAACCATCTAAAAAATGTTACATCAAATTCAACAATTGTTATGTAGAGAATATTGAAACTGCATTTAGTGATTCTTTAGTGGGTGCAAAATATAAACCAGCTAAAAGAATGTTGCATGAAATTCAACAATTGTTATAAGCAGCATAACATGTTAAATAATGAAACTGCATTAAT
This sequence comes from Sepioteuthis lessoniana, assembly GCA_963585895.1. Classification (NCBI taxonomy): domain Eukaryota; kingdom Metazoa; phylum Mollusca; class Cephalopoda; order Myopsida; family Loliginidae; genus Sepioteuthis; species Sepioteuthis lessoniana. The sequence goes on from OY757916.1 coordinate 89,905,920, forward strand.
AATTCTCCATCATCATCATCATCATCATCATGTTGTGCTGCTAGCACGGATATCCCTGACCCGCTCTCACCACTTCTCCCTTTGTTCATCACCTCTGGCAGGTCTTCAGGGCTACATCCCGTATCCCCACATAGTTGCTGAATATATGTTCGAGCTGGTTGTCCTGCTTTTGCCCGGCCATATGTGGGGGTCCATAGGAGTACATCACTTATGAGCTTGTCCCTGCTTCTCCAGCAGTGTCCTGCATGTCTGGTTTGTCTAACTTGGATAGTTTTGGTGATGGGAGGCAGGTGGCCGTATAGTTGGTGCCTTGTGGGGTGTTGCTGCCAGGACTTGTTCAATATTGCTCGCAGCATTCTTGTGTAATTGCTGTCTAGTTTCTTCTCGAGCCGTTTAGTTAGCGTCCAAGTAGTGCATCCATACAACAGTATCGATACGACCGCTGCCTGGAAGAAACTGCGTTTCATTTTATTGGTCAGGTCTGATTTCCATATGATCGATAGCTGTCCATGCCTTTGTTAACCGCATGTCGATATCCTTTTCAGTTGATGAGACACTGCTTCCTAGGTAGGTGAATTTGTCTACTAGTTTCAGAGAGGTTCTGTCTATATGTGGAGATGTCACCTGTTTGATTACTGCACATATATTCCATTTTGTCAGCATTGACATGGAGGCCAATGCCTGTGGGAGCTCGTTCAAAACTATGCAGTAGTGTTTCGGCTTGGTTGGGTGCATTTGCCAGTATCACTATGTCATCGGCGTAGACGGCATCAGTAATTGTTTTTGCGGAGTACCTTCTGCTTCTTTTCTTTGTCAGCTTGAAGCCTTTTTCTCTGATTTTATCAATCGATGTTCTAAGCACGTAATCTAAACAGATGATAAAGAGATATGGAGCTAGCGTGTTCCCTTGTAGTACTCCTGCTACAATGTAGAAGTATTCTGTGTCTCCATCTGGTGATCATACTTTTACTTTGGTGTTTCTATAGAAAATCATTATTGCTGCTACGGTTTCTTTAGGTAGGCCGTATGCTAGTAGAATTTGTTCCATCTTTCCTCTGTGAATGGAATTGAAGGCCTTGGTAAAGTTGACAAATGGTAATGTTGCTTGTAGGTTTTTTGCCCGTACACCTTCAAGGATTCTGCGGATGGTTAATATTTGTGAGGTCGTGGTTCTATTTCTTCAGAAGCCATTTGGTTTTTCCTAAGGATATTGTTGATTTTGGGTTCTATGCAGTTTTGTAGTAGGGCATTGTAAATTTTGGCTGCTATGGATGTAAGTGTTATGCCTCAGTAGTTCTTGGCTAATCTGAGGACACTCTTTTTAGGGAAGGGGAGGATACAAACCATTTGCTGCAGCTAAATCATCTCTCAAAGATACACTGCTTACTGACTTTCAAAGACAGTTGCTGATTATGGCAGCAGCTAAATTTTGTAACTAAAACACATTAAAAGCAACAACAATAACAATAAAACAAAGACCTGATGAATAAAGCTCTTGAGTAGGAAAGAAAGAAATCTCCCTGTCTTTATGTAAAATGTGAGTGAACCCTGACTGATAGTCCAATAAGACGCTGGTTGAAAGAATTCAAAAAGAAAGCAAACTCAAATACCATTTAGATATAGAGGTAAAGAGTCCAAAATAAATGTGGTACAAGAAAAAAGGCAGAAAAAAAACAATATTGTTCAGTAACATACAACAAAAAAGCAGATGTCTTCTGGTCTTAAACTGTCTTTTTTTTTCAGATCTATCTCTTCAGTGCCTTGCCTTAAACTGTCTTTTTTTCAGATCTATCTCTTCAGTGCCTTGCCTTAAACTGTCTTTTTTTTTCAGATCTATCTCTTCAGTGCCTTGCCTTAAACTGTCTTTTTTATTTCAGATCTATCTCTTAAGTGCCTTGCCTTAAACACCTACTCCTTCATACTGTTTCTAAAATGGTCCTTTTTGCCAGTGTTTACAAATGAACCATCCTCTTTCTTTAAGGAGGCTGGTGTAACTTAAATGGTTTTCTCTTCCTCAAGTATATTATTTCTCACCAATATGAAAAAAGAGGAAAGAAAGAAATCATATTTTTTTTTGCATTCATAACAATACAGACCAAAAGTAAAATAGTGTATAAAATTGAACTATAATGATAAGTATTTGTCTATAATTCTAAATGGCATGACTTTTGGAATTCAATTATAGTTTCATGTGGCAGTGAAGGGGTTAAAATACATCAGTCAAAAGTACTACCTGTTCAATTCTTGATGCTATGATAAGCAAATATTGTCCTCAAGGAGAGACAGGAATCATGTTATATCACACACAGACAGATACACTCAGATGTTTTGTCTCTTATCTTCATTTTTAATAGAATAATATGATGACAAAGACAGAATTGTGTATTCTATGAAAGCAAATACTCCTTTATCTTCTGGTAACAATGTCACTCTGCAAAGTCTGCAAGCAATTCTTTTTAATGATTTAAAAAAAATTATCTTGAGGAAATATCATTTATTCTATTCATCAACCAAGAAAAGAAAGATGAAGTAATTATTTATGTTATATAGCAATTGCCCAATTTTAAAAAAGTTTTAAAATAGCAGAACCAATTTAAGTAAAAACAACATATTTTTTCATAAAATAACATAAATTTTTTCACCAAAAACTGATTCTTAAAATGATTAAATACAATATTCAACTGAGTAAAAAAAAATGTCAAAAACAAAAGTTTAAAAGTAACAATTCTGGGTTTAAAATTGTGACCAAGAAAAATATTTTCATTGGAAAAAAAAGAAAAAGAAAATTAAGTGAAAAAAGTCATGCTACAAAATGGATAAAAAAGGTCATAGGTGAATTTGAGGTTATAGTTTTTTGTTAGGTTATACTGTTTTTTTTTTTTTTGTTAACTGTCTTATCAACCTTTGTACATTATTTAATGCCAAATCTATCCTTGAAGAAGAATACTTGTGGTAGTATTTAGCTCATAACTGAAGCAATAAGTGGGTTCATACCTTTTACAAGGGCATTAGTCAAAAAGTGAATGTAATAGTATGACAGGAGTTTGAACTCATTTAATACAATGCCATAATTCAGCACATTAACCTCTACACCATGAGGACTCTCCCTTGACTTATTTTAGTAATTGAATCCATAATTTTTCAGGCACACTTAGTATAATGGTTATTATTGCAGGAAATGGAAATGGAGACACAAGTTCAAATCCTGGATGGAGTTGTTTTCCTTTCAGTTCATGCTAATGTCCTTGAGAAAGGCAAGAATCCATCTGCTCTTCTTCCAGCTATGAGTACTAATGAAGCAGGTTGGATTCTTCAGCATCAGTAAAGTAGCCAGTCTAAGAGAAGAAAAACTCTTAATTCAAAACCAGTTTTACCCAACCTAAAAATTCACCATTTTGTAACTTGCTAATGGCAGAAGAGTTGGGTAAGTATATACTTTTATGTTTTAGATATCATTGTCATTTCTTATATTTATTTATATAATATGGTTAGAACATGATATCAGTTTGATCTGCCTTCGAACAAAATGTTGTTCTCTGACACAGCTTATGATTAGAACTCTGCTTCCTTATCTTAGGGCTCGGATCAAAATATTTGCTTGTTATTTTTCCTTCCTCACATTCTCAGTGGGAACGCCTGAGGTTTATTCGTTCTTTCTGCACAAAGACTTCTCCATGACAGTCTGTTTTAGTGTGCTGGGGTAGACTGGCTCGTTTGCCAATCTCAAACCAAATAGATGCTGACTTTTTGGTATATATTCACATGACCACCGCTGGTCTGAGACTTTCTTTCCCTGTTTTCTATCCTACGCCTACTTTAACAATATCCCACTTGAGTTTGTTTCAGCCAATCACCACCCATCTGGGCAATTGCTACTGATACATTCTATTTTTAACTTGGGCACTTGCCTGGTGCTATCATGGCCTGGATCTTGGGATTACCTTTTGTTCACCATCCAATTCTTTTATCTCTTATTGTTCTTACTGCCTTTCTCTCTCTGTGTCTCTCCACTCTTTCCTTAAAACTTTTAGTGATATGACAATGTCAAACAAGGTTTATTCACATTGACTTTCACAACTCACCCCCCCCCACAACATCAAACCCCTAGTCCAGCATGATTTATTGCTGAAATAACTGACTAAAATCCTTAATTTTTTACATTAATGATTAAAAGAATTACCAATATACTTGAATTTCTAAAATGCATCAATGGAATTTCTTTTTACTTTGTAAACTCAAGTTTGAATCCAGGACAAAGTTGTTTGCATTTCACTTTGTGCTAATGCCCTTGGGAAAAGCATGTACCTATCCATTATCCCCCAAGCTATTGTTGGATATTGATTGAAGGCCTCTTTGACCTCTGTCAATGCAGTGGAAGAAGTCGGACCCTGGTTGAACAAAAATAATAGAAACTACACCTTCTACCTAAAGTAAACATAATGCTGGTGTTCTTGGCAGAAATGCAGCATGAATTGCATTCATGGCATGCAAGAAAGAAGTATATCCACATGCATTGTGTAGATGACAGGCTGAAGGAGTTGTGAACATGAGAATTTGCAGGAGTGGCATGCTAGAAGGAAGCATATCCATTTTCAATATGTTGGTGATAGGCAGGAGGAAGTGTAACCTTGAGAATTAGCATGGGCATTTTGAATGTTATATAACCAGGAAGCTTTTGACCCGATAGCAGAATAAAGAAAAAAGGGTACCCCAGCCCCTCTGTGTGCTGCTCAGCCATCTTCAGTCATCTCTTACTCTACCCATCCATACATTTTAGATAATAAAAGAAAAAGAAAAAATGCAGATTATATCTTTATTTATTAATGTTGTCATCTTTCTCTGCTATGCAACACTATGAGTAAATAGTAGGGCAGACTGAATTTTCTTTTGCTTTTGTTGGAAAACTAAAGTAGGAGAAAAAAACTCTAAATTCAATGGGCAAAAGGATAAATGAATAAAAATTCACCACAAGTACATTACCTAAAGAGTTTCAACAAAAAGCTTCTACTAATTATAGTAGCAGTTTTTTTTATAGCAATTTATACCTAATAATAGCAAACATGATAGGGTTAGGTCATTTCAGATAGTTAGTTTCCTCTCTTTTTATTCAATAAAAAATTTACCCAGATGCTCTATTCGGTTTTCTCTCTATCAATGAGGAGGTGCACTTAGCGTAACGGCTATCATCATAGGAAATGGAATTGGCAACCCAAGTTCAAACCCTGAGCATGATAGTTTGCATTTTACTTTGACCTTATGCCATTGGAAAAGACATAAATCCATCTTCCACTTCCCCAGCTAGGGGCTAATAGTAGGGCAGACTCAGTTCTTTAGCCTTTATTAGGCAACCAGTCTAGGAGAAAGAAAACTCTTATTCCACACCAGTTTTTCTTCAAATAAAAACTGACCATGTGTCATATCTTACTTGTGGTGGAGGAGCTGGGTAAATATATACATTTTGTTTTATATATAACTAGATATTATAAATAATTAAATATATCTCAATCCTAATTGAAATTAGTCTAATCTTTTAGATTAAAGAATCCATGAAGCCTTATTGTTAATTTCTTTGCTATGAGACTATTTGTTCAGTCAATCCAAACAAAAGTTACTTTTTGTTACACAACACTGTTAAATTAAACTTCTAAAAATCCTTTTTACCTCTTTAATATTCCTTGATTTTCAAAAACTTTTTCTTTTCATCCTATGATTTTTTTTGAGCTGACCTTTTGATCCTTTTTATTTCAGTCTGTTTTTCTTTCCATTCTTAGATGTATTTTTCTCAACTTGTTTTTTCTCAGATGTTTATGCAATTAGATTTTTTTTATTTTTCAACCTTTGACCACATTTTGCTTTCTCTCATACTTTTACAATTAATTTATAATTATTTTTTTTATTTCATGGATATGGTTTAAAACTTTCTTGTAAAAAAATTGACATGATTTATTTTCAATAATATTATTGGAATCATGATAAATAAGAACTGAAATACTAACTCCTTCAATAATTCTTCCTTAGCATCAAATTTGATGAATTACAAACATGTTTGGAAATGACTTTTATTCATTGGGTTCAAAATATTATCTATTTGGTATTTCAATTTTTTATATAGCTTAAGTAAAAGGAAATAATTCAGGATATTTTCTATCATTGTCTACTTTTGGATAGAGAAAAATTACCTACAATGAAAACAAAAAATGCAGAGTTTATGACAAATAATATTGGATTGCCTAAAATATTTGTTTGATTTTTTTTAAAGATGGCAACAGGAGGGTTTAGTTTTAATAAAATTCATTCATTTTTTTATACTGTGGCCGCTGTTAAGTCAGCATTTATTTTTTTAACATCAGAAATGGAATATTTTTATATATTGATTAAATTTTTATTCATTGAAGCTGAAGGAACTCATGCAGCTGCTGGCATATTCAGAATTTTATGAGTAAAAATGTGACAGAAATGCCAAAATTGATTCAGTTTCTAGCGTTTCGGGAAATTGTTAATTTCTCTAACACTATATATTTTAGGCAGCACAAATGAATGACAAAACTTCTTTTAACAACACAACAAAGTAAGGTTTATTACAGTAGCAGGCGTGAAGGAGTGAGAGTGAGAAAGTGTCTCTTTTGCGTCGCTGGTCTGTATGTTGGTCCTTGGTTCATAGGAAGCGTGTTTAAAGCTAGCAGCAAGCGAAGGATTCCAAGTGGAATCAGTGGCGGTCATGTGAGAGAGATGTGTTTCTTCTGCTAGCTCCGAGCTCTCTGACCTTGTCCGTTCTACAAAAAGGGACCAGAAAAAATAGTTCCTGAGAGGGAGAAGGAATTAATGTGCTTTGCCAGTTTATTGGTCTATGAGTGACCAACTCTCAAAACAGGGGCATTGATTCGCGAAAGGAAATAGATCTGTGGCTGCTACAAGTTCATTTGAACTGTTTTTTGCACATGCCTATCTATCAAGTATTTCTATTTAATATTGATAATTTGCACCCAGTTGATATGGTTTTGAGTATTCCTATCTGACTATACATGATTATGTATTTCAAGTAACTATTTCCATTTAATAATAATTTATTTGCACACCGTTAAATGGTATTAAGTATTTCCATTTAATATAAATGATTTTCAAACTGATCTGTTTGACCTATAGATGAGATCTTAATTGGTACAACAAATACGGATTAGTGTGCACCAAGGAGTAATAGTAATAAAAGGATTCTCCACTCTCCACACAGCTCCAGAATAGGAACCTCACCATCAGAACACCCCTTTCTAATCTTACCTCTCTGCAGTGAATTCTAAGCCTGACCAATAAAGTCATGATAGCTCCTTTGTACACAATATTCTTTGAACTTACATCCAATATTTAGTGTCCTTTTTCACTTATTATGAATGGACAATAAACATACAGCTGACCATATAGAGAAACTCAGTCTGATCTCATCTGTTTCATCATTTATGAGGTGAACATTTTTGCTCTTAATGTCAACATTCCGAAACCTATTTGGCCAGAAATTACACTTATTTTTTAAATCTCTAATGGCTTCTATTAACCTCAGAGGTCAACCTTCATTTGATAATTTTGGAACCTAATGTCAAATCTCTAACCATCTAAGTATTAGTAAATCAACTGTGTGTAAGATAATATAAGGATGCAACATTTCCAAAAGTTCACAAAATATAACAGAGACTGAAATGGTATCCTCATGTAGTGTAATAGTTAGTAAGCTAGACTAACAAATCATTGATAGTGAGTTCAGTTCTTACTGGGTGTCGCATTATTCTGATAAATTAAACTAAGTTTAGCAAATGACAACTTCAGGTTCCCTGTATTAAATAATGGTTAACAGGAAGCTCAAACAGACAATTACAAGTAAATGACTACAACAAATACAGAAGTGGGATTATAACAACCGAGATTGGAATTTTAACCTGATTCATTCATTCATTCGTTCATTCATTCATTCATTGATTTTAATTGTACGTCAATTTTGGTTCTTGTATATTCACATTCACAACTTTCGTGTTTTTTCTTAAGAAGGTTTTTGTTGTACACCATTATATCAAATATGAATAATTTTTAAACAGATCTGTTTGATCCATAGATAAAACCATAACAGGTACAACCAATCTGGGTCAGAGTGGACCTGAGAGTAATGACAATGAAGGAGTATGTCACACAACCTAGATCTCCAGAACTGGAGCTGAACAAGTAGCTCGCAAAAGACATATAAAGCAGTTAAAGGTTTACTTGTTCAGTGTAGGTAAGATGCCCATATAGCTTTACCATTCCCTAGCAGGGTCAAAAATAACATCTCTACTGATCCAAGTCTAATGGTGAAAAGAGATCAAGAGTGGATTTCTGAGACTGTCATGTGATTCCTTACTGAGTCCCTACAGTACATGCAAATTATCTGAAGAAGATAACTTTTTATGGAAACTCATCACTAGATGAAACTTAATATCATAGCCTGGATAACCCAATTTGGGGAGGTTCTTACCCCTCAAGAAAGGGATGCAGTTAGCATATTCTAAGCTCTACCAATGGCATATCTCTAGCTTGAGTAAATCACTATGTAACAATAAAGAACAAATCAAAATTTATGAGCTGAGCAAATGCTTGTTTTTCCTATTTTTTTATCATTAATCTTTCAGAAACTCAGAAGATATGATATTCTAAATGAGTGTGGCAGAGTTGTTAATGGGCAGAACTGTGACACTGTAGTAAGTGAGTTCAAACTGAAGTTGCACTTTTATATTCACTTTCATACTAATTCTCCTGGGAAAGATATGAACTCTCCTAAGTCATTAAACAAAGATGTGAACTTCCCTATGCCATTAAACAAAGACATTAACTTCCTTATGCCATTAAATAAAGATATAAACTCCCCTATGCCATTAGATAAAGATATGAACTTCCCTATGCCATCAAATGAGGATATGAACTTCCCTATGCTATTAAATAAAGATATGAACTCTTTTATGCCATTAAACAAAGATATGAACTTCCCTATGCCATCAAACAAAGATATGAACTTCTCTATGCCATTAAATAAAGATATGAACTTCCCTATGCCATTAAACAAAGATATGAACTGCCCTATGTCATCAAACAAAAACATGAACTTCCTATACCATAAAACAAAGGTTTGAACTTCCCTTGGCCATAAAACAAAGAAACCAAAAAAGAACTACATTCTAAATATTAATGGTTAATGAATGAAGGAAAGAACAAACAAAAATCAGAGATTATTAAGAATTGCTTTAAAAGTATCAAAGACTTTTAAGAATGGATACTATTAAAGGTTTCCAAACTCCAAAGATGACTTTTATTTCTTTTAATATTAGCTCGGCTAAATAACTCTTTTGTAATGTTATTAATTATTTGTTTATGTTTTGACCAATAAAATGACTTACCACTATGTAACCTTTGTTGTGATTGTTTTGTTATTTTTTCTGAAGTCATTTAGTGAACAGAATATATAAGATTTTACTGCAGCTTATTTTTTGCTTGGGAAGAAATTAAAATAGAATCTATAAGAACATGAGAATATTTGTTTTGTTGAAAATTGTGTACTTTATAGAAAAATATTGAACAGTCACTAGCCTATAATTGAATGATACTCAGAGGACAGGCTAAATAAGTGATGATCCCAAAAACAAACATGAATATAAATCTGTATTAAGGCAAGTGAATTCAACAAAACAGAGATTTTCATGAATCAAAATTATTAATGCTTTCTGAAATGATGGATCTCTTGAGAAATCAGTTATTTATGAACAGACAGGTACAAGCATATAGTTTGATTATTATCGGAAGATGATGATGATGAATACGTACATAAATAATGGTAAATAAACAGAAAAATTGAGATCAATAGATCAAGGGCAATATTGACAGATAGTGATTGATCAATGAATAGATATAAAAATAGTGATTTGGAGAACTAGGATAGAAATAGAGAAACTAGGATAGATAGATAGATAGATGTGAATAGGCTGAGGTAGATACAGTTTGTATAAAAAGTAAACAATACATTGCAAATGTTTTATTTTCATGAACTTATGCAGCTTCATTCTCAAAATGAAAATAAAAATGAAATATGAATTCTTCCAAGCTGTAATACCATATGGCTGCACCTCATAGAAACAAAACACCAAGAGAAAAAAATTAGATACAAAATACACAAAAATGTTACATGATGTTTTGAACAAATCTTGGAAGTAACACTCCTCAAAACAGCAGCCGTATGGGTACTTACTTATCTTGCAACCATCAAAGTAAGACAGGCAAGACATGCTGGGCACTGGTGATGAATTACAAACAAACTCATAAGCAACATTCTTATTAGGACTACTACATATGGACACAGCAATGTTTGCTGACCAGCAAAAATTTACATTCATCAGCTCTATGCAGAGACTGGATACCAAAAGTGATAACCAATAGGAACAGATGGAGAGAGAAAGTCAAAAGAATCCATGCTGTTGGCATTATTCAATTCATACTTCCAAATAATTGAAATTTAGAACAAAGTATTATATCAATAGAAGACTTTTTTTAAATTACATAGTTTTTATGTTTTAGATAGATAGATAGATAGATAATGTAACACTTGTAGGGCTGACAATTGCACAAATGACTGAAGAAGATAATTTTGTGTCAGTGGAAAGGGGAGCAGATTGCAGCCCAATGGCCAAAAGATAATGTTGTTAAGATGGAAGATTCTTCTGTATCTTCCATACTCACCAGATTTAGCACCTAGAGATTTTCATTTGTTTCACTTACTAACAAAGAAACATCGAAGTAAGAAATGGTCTTTCAAATTTTTTCCAGGGAATATTAAAGTTATCTTTAAATGTGTAATTGAAAAATTTTACTTCTTGTTTGGCTGCAGTCATTGAAAATGGAAGTGATTACATTTTTGGTGATCATATAAAAAAAAAATTCTCTTATGTTTGTTTTTATATTTCATATACAGTAGCGTCGAAAACTAAGGGACAAAATTTTAAAACCTAATATTTGTTATAAATAACAACTGTGAAAAGCTGAAATTTTGACAACTGGTAGTCGTTATCATCCATAATAACATACTAAAATTTGAATCATTTGCAAAGGATAGAAAAAGAATTTATAACAATTATTTATTTTCAAATTTGGAAAGTCCAAAAGTAAGGGACAAAATTGAGAAAAACAATGTAAACAGTATGCTATATTAAAATCTTTTGATTTCCTCTAAAGAATAAGTCTTACTTAGTCATTTGTAAATGTTGCATCAGCTGGCACCATGGCGAACCACCAAAAACTTGATTACTCTGTGAGACAAGCTATTGTGAAGCTACACAAGGAAAAGCACACCATTAGAGAGATTTCAGAGAAAGTGAAACGTTCCAAGAGTGTTGTAGGCAGAGTTGTTAAATCCTACAATGATACTGGCAAAATAGTTAGTGCTTTTAAAACTGACAGACCCCGCAAAACTTCGGCAAGAGAAGATCGAATAATGCAGCATGTGATTAAAGGACCGTTTTAAGTCTTGCACAGAAATTAAAAGGGTTATGAATAGTACCTCATGTGTTAATGTGTCAAGACAGACTGTTTCTAGATGACTGCAAGAAATAGGGCTGTTTAATCGCACCCCAAGGAAGAAACCACTTGTTAGTTCGAAGAATAAGAAGAGATTAGAGTTTGCAAACAGGTATGTAATTTGGACATATGAAAATTGGGCAAAAGTATTTTTCAGTGATGAAAGCAAGTTTAATTTATTTGGAAATGATGGAAAACAATGTAAAGAGACGTATTGGTGAAAGTATGATGTGCAAAGTGTACAACGCCTCTTGTCCGGTTACAAACTTGTGTAAATGTGCAGATCTATAAAAACATTGTTCAAGATCATGTTGTGCCAATCATACAGAATTCAAGTTTTGATAGGGCTACCTTTACACAAGATAGTGCCCCGTGTCACAAGGCGAAGGTGGTAATGAGTTTCGAAATTATGGATTGGCCACCACAAAGTCCTGACTTAAATCCAATAGAAAATCTTTGGAAGACCTTAGGAGTGAAAGTTATGGAAAGAAATCCCACTAACACGGAGGATTTGTAGGTGAAGCTTCAAGAAGAATGGTCTAAAATTAGTATCGAGGATTGTCAAGAACTGATTCGTTCTTGTAGTCGAAGATGTGCAACTGTCATTGAGAGCAAGGGCTCATTTACTAAATATTGATTGTACATGTATTTTTATTGTTTTTTGGCTATTTACATTGTTTTTCTCTATTTTGTCCCTTACTTTTGGACTTTCCAAATTTGAAAATAAATAAATAATTGTTATAATTCTTTTTCTATCCTTTGCAAATGATTCAAATTTTAGTATGTTATTATGGATGATAACGACTACCAGTTGTCAAAATTTCTGCTTTTCACAGCTGTTATTTCTAACAAATATTAGGTTTTAAAATTTCGTCCCTTAGTTTTCGACACTACTGTACTTTCCTGACACCTTATATATATATATAGTCAAATTAGTGATAAAAGGTAACAGGATCCTCTATTTAAATTAATTAGTCCTTTATTAATTATTTCTTAACATTTATACTCATTTTTGATATTTTGTGATAACACTCCTAGTCATAATCCTCCCTAAACTTCAAATGCCAACTTAATAAGAAAGGAAAAAAATAAAGGAACAGAAGAAAAAGAAAAGAAAGAAATAGAGAGAGGAAAGAGGGGGAAGGATATTTATATTTATTTCTTTTTAACACTGGGAAATAATTCAACCATGAATAAAATCATCCAATAAATACCTATTTTTTTTCATAATAGTATATTTACATACATATAGGAGATGGACTTGGTGACCTGAGTTCAAATCTGGACGAGGCTGTTTGCATTTCCCATAATTCAAATACCCCAGGGAAAGGTATGCATCCAACTATTCTCCCTCTAGTTATGGGTAAATAGTTTAACAGATTGGGCTCTTTGATCTTCATAAAGCCACCAGTCTAGGAGATGGAAAACACCCATAATTCAAACCTGTTAAACTCTGCATAAAATTGACCTTGTGTTTCATCCTGTTTGTGCAGAGGGGTTATATATATATATATATATATATATATATATATATATATATATATATATATATGAATTTCTGAAGCAGTATTTTTTTTTAATTAGTATGTTTTTTTTAATCAATTTCAATCAATATATTTATAGTGTTTTGACAGAAGTAATATACTAAGAGATGTTGTATATTGACCTCTGACCCGGCTGGGCTGTCAAGGTGGGAAGTGCACCTGTGTGAATGACGGGTGCATCCGGTCGAGGAATATCAGGATATTATAGCCTTGACTGTGGACGGGTTGAATGAGTTCAAAATTGTGGCACCCACAGGGGGAGGGTAGGCGCTGAACTGTTGTGTTACTCAGTGCACAGGAAATTCAATCAGCTGGTGATCAGATCAGTTGGAGGTCTGACCCGTTGGAGATCAGACCAGTTGGAGAAAAGATGCTGGATTGAGGAACATTTCCCTGAGAGGCTGAGCCCCCAGGCCCCTGGTTGAGTAGCCCAGGAGAACGGGAAAGAAACGCGGTTATGGCCAATAGAGTGGGGGTCAATATGTTGCTGTTCTGTTTGGTCTCCAAATCCCTCTCACACACAACCCTTTCAAATAAAGTGAGAGGTATATTTTTCTAAGAACTGTGTCGCTCATCTTAATAGTGTCATCGTTATGATTCTGCATGCAGATGTATATGTATTATGTGGCTATACAACAAAGATAGCTGCATCAAATTAACAGTCTGTTAAGCAAATAAGAATAAGATGGGACAAAGCATTTAACAAGCTGACTGACAAATGAATAGTCAGACTAATAGAGAACTAGGAGAGAACGATAATAACATGAAAATTTGATAATAAGCAAGAGAGAGACAGAGACATACAGATAGAAAAATTCAAAGAGAGAAAGAGAGATAATCAAATTATATATATATTTGTTACTTAATAATGTACAAATCAATAGAATATTTAAATAAACATGCGATAAAAAAGGAAATTTATAAACCTAATCCATCTAAAGAGTTCATTTTTTTCACTGTATGGTCAATTTGTTATTTTTATTCAGTATAACTCTCCATTGAAATATGTGTTTTTTTTTTCTTAGTAATCCTGTGTTTCAATCTTGCTGCCTTCAGTTATCTTTCATACAGGCTTATACACCAATGGCATGTTGTCTGCTACAGGAATGACAGATTACACTTTGTCTGCAGCTATAAAAAAGTTAAAAGATGTCTTTGAAAATAAGTCAAAAAGATTTAAAAGACGGACATAAGAAGTGACTTTTCTCTGAACTGATTTGATAGGATTACTTTTTTTCTTTTGGTTGGCAGTGAGTCAGGATTTTTTTAGTTTTGTTCCTCTCATTGTAAATGGATGTTGGTGTTTTTGTTTGCATGTCTTTTTTTTAACCAGAAAAATATTGCTTTGTGTTTTATGCATTAAACAAAAGCAATGTATATGCTTTAAACAAATTTTTAACAAGAAAAAATATATGAAGATATTATATATATATATATATATATATATATATATATGAAGATAGAACTCTAAGTCCATATTCAAACTTGTAGTTATGAACTAAATCTGGATCTAAAATCATAACTGTATGATGTTGAAACTGTAATTAATATTCCCTTCTGAATTAAGTGCACTCAATGATATTTACAGCCTGGCTGGTGAGGCTTAGTATACACTGGTTGTATCCCCTGCTGAAGGATAATAATCCTACCCCTGAAAGATTATCCTGGGCATGAGACTCATCTGATGGTTAGGCTCCAGTTCTAGGGATCTGGGGAGAATGGGGAATCCCTTCATTACCAAGACTCCCAACTCGTTTTATAATGGTAGCACCTTTTAGGGCCCTATCTATGGGTCAAACAGATCCCTTTGAAAATAATCAGTACAAGATAAGAATACTTGATATCATATAATCATGTGCAAAAAGCTCTTAAGAATCAACAACTCAACTGTAAATTCAAATTCACAAAGGATACACTTTCTAACCTCTCATCACAAAATAGCTCTTGAAAAGTTGACATGCCATTAAAAAGAAGGAATGAATGAATGAATCAATCATCCAATTAATTATGTTTAAAAACAAGTATCTGTTTAGTGTTTTTTTTTTTCATTCTTTGGGCTAATTTTTCTTAGATAAAAATATGTGTGTTTGTCTCTTTTGTATGCATCTATATATTTTACAGATAAAAGATAAATAAGTACATCTGAACAATTTTTTCAAAGGTTGATTCTGCTATACTATATATTACAGAGAGTTACAGTATGGTAAATGTCCAAGATATAAACCTAAGGAATGTTATAAGAATGCCATCAAAAATAGATGATTGGTTTCTTTGTTTAATAGCATATCAACCTTACTTGGTTATTTAATGCCAAAGCCATTCTCCTGAAAGAACAGTAGTGGGACTATTTAACCCATAGCTGGGAGGATAATAGGGTTCATATCTTTCCCAAGGGTATTTGCCCAAAAGTGAACGTAATAGCGCAACTGGAGTACGGACTCGCGTACTACGATTCCGCAGTCCATCACTTTAACCATTACACCACAAGGACACCCCTGCCATCAAAAATTACCTTAATGTGTTGAGTGAAGATCTTGGAGACTGGGTGTCAAAGAGAGAGAATCAATCAGTTTGAAAAAAGTGATTTATGATTGTTGCAAAGCATTTGAAAAATGGAGAATCAAATGCTGCATTTTGAAATGAACACTTTGGAAAGAGAACATGACATATACATGATCTTGAACACTTTTTAACTTGAATATGTTAGTAACATAATTGTTGGAGCTGTTTGTCCACTGAAGACATGCTATTTATGTTAGATCCCTCAACAGCTAACAATTGCTGACTAATTTTACAAAGGCTTATATTTATTATGCATTGAGCAGATTAGGAAGGGTCATTTTTCAAAATTTTGAAATCTGAGGTAACTTTCTTACAAAGTGAGAATAATGTTAAGATCATCTGCTCTTTGTTAGTGGGATTGACCTCAGATCAATTCTGGTTTTGAAAAGACTTTTTAAAAATGATATGAAGAATTAATTATTAGTTTGAATAAGTTAATTATGAAAGTTGTTGGTTAAAACAAAATATGCCCATAGCATACAGGAAATTGTTACATAAATAAATCAGAAAAAAATAAAGGTTTGGCTTATAAAATAATATTTGGCTGCTGAAGAATTAGTTCTTAAAATTCAATGATTATTTTTTGCGAGTGAAACCAATTTAATCAACAAAAAACACAGAAGAATCATAAAATTTACAAAAAAAACAAAAACAAAACAAGTTAATTTTATGGGGAATAAGAAGAAGGTTTATTATTTCATGGTAGTGGTTATCAGGGAATTTCTAGGTTGTTCATATAGTTTGTATCTGACTCCTTTTTTTTCTTCTTACCCCATTCACTTTTTGTCCTCTTACATTTGTGGGAAGCTGCAAGGGAATTAAGGATGGAAGGAAAGAGACAAGGATAACTTTAAACTCAAACTTTATTTGGGGGTTTATGACTATTCTATGGTGACAAATACTTTCCTGAACCAGTAGAAACAGTTAAGTTTCTTTGAAAAGGTGTTGAAATATATTAGTTATTTTCAGTGAGTTATATGTTCAGAGTTCATCATATATCCAGTAGGTGTGTTCAGCATAGGGCACTGCTGGTGGGTGAGTCAACCTGCCACTAAGCTGTGGCTAGGAAGACATGAGCTCTCCCACTAGCAGCAGAGAGAAAAGAGGTCTGTCCAGTTATAGTAGTGAGTTCTTACTCAGAGAGAATTACTCTTCAGTGCCAGGAAATCCATCATTTCAGGCATGTGCAGATTTTACTTCTTGTTAGAGGCCTCCAGGAAAACTGCAACTTTTGAATTTATTGATTTTATTTTCTATTTTTTTAGATTCCCACAATTTACTATAGACTGAAAAATAGATATCATTTTAAGGTTTTTAATAGTTGATCATATGTAAAAAGCTTTTTAAAGGTTTAGAAAGTTTTTTTGTTTTATAGCATATCATTTCTTATGGGTTATTCAATACTAATATTTGATGAATTTTATTAAGTTTTATCATGATCATAACTATATTTATTAGAGTTGCCCGTGGTGCAATGGTTATCGTCGTAGGAAATGGACATGATGACACGAGTTCAAATCCTGGGCGAGATTGATTTCATTTCACATAGCACTAATACCCTTGGGAAAGGTATGAATCCAATTATTCTACCTCCAGCTATGGGTAAATAGTTGGATAGACTAGGTTCTTCAGCCTTGGTGAGGCAACTAGTCTAGGAGAGGAATACTCTGAATTCAAAACCTGTAAAACTCCACTTAAAAATTGACCTTGTGTCATATCCTGCCCGAGCGGAGGAGTTGGGTAAATATGATAACTATATTTTCAATATTGCATTTTTTATTTGTCTATAATCATTTGTTTTCATACAATGATATATCAAGTATTCCTATTGAATAGAAATAATTTATACACAATATTGCTTTTAGCAACTATTTTTATCTAATAATGATAAACATCTGTTTACAAACTGTTATATGGTTTCAAGCATTCCTATCATATATGAATGATTTTCAAACAGATCTATTTGACTCACATATAACAAAACGTCATAAAAAGTTGCAGTTTTTATAAATAGAACAGTGAAAAATATAGGAGTTATACAAAGCAATAAGAATTGTCAGAAGTTTACATTTCAATAGTAAACAAAAAATATTCAAAATTTTCTCTATTTTCTCGGTAATATAGTCTTAAAGGTGGTCTCAAAAACAATCATGAGTTCACTCCAATCAAATAATGTGTACATATAACCTGAAGTTGAAAGAATAATTTCTCAAAATTCGTCTTTCTTCACCACTAATTGTTTGAGTATCGGTCACTTTGAATCTTATTCCTTCAATAGCTGTATTGTGTGCACCCATTATGCATCCAAGTGCCCAAAATTTAGGATGGAAACTTCTTAAAATAAATAAAAAATAGTAGTCCTTAATTAAATGAGTTGCAAACATTTTATCAGAATCTTTTAATAACTAGTATCATAATATAACTATATATATAAGTACTATATAACTATATATTTATAGCTCCACATAATAAGAATCTTCTCACAATTTAATTAGTTGATTGTTGGTAGTTTGTTTTTTTTTAATCAAAGAGGATTTTGCTCGAAAATGTTTAAATTTGAATTATTACTATCTAAACAAATTGATTTTTTTACTGTTTATTTTGGTACAAAGACTTTGACAATGAAATTTATATGAAGTACTACTATGGCAGGTCAGTGTAGACATGGGAATAATGGCAATGAAAGGGCACTCCACACTTTCCTGAGCCCCAGAACTGGAGCCTCACCACTATATGTGGTATAGTATCACAGCCTGGACACTAGCTCCAAGGACAGAAATATTATCCCTTTGTAGTGGATACTGTTGGTGTATTCTAAGCCTTGCTGATTAAAAAAAGTCTCTTTGAAGTTGCCTTTGAACCAATCTATAAAATATTGTTTTAATCCCATTATTCTGTCACTTGTCAGCTGCTATTAAGCACAAGGAGATGCCCGTGGTGTAATGGTTATTATCATAGGAAATGGACATGGCGACACAAGTTCAAATCCTGGACGAGAATGATTGCATTTCACATAGTACTAATACCGTTGGGAAAGGTATGTATTCAATTATTCTCACTCTAGCTATGGGTAAATAGTAGGACAGACTGGGTTCTTCAGCCTTGGTGAGGCAACTAGTCTACGAGAAGGAAAACTCTGAATTCAAACCTGTTAAATGCCGCTTAAAAATTGATCTTGTGTCATATCCTGCTCGGGTGGAGGGGTTGGTAAATAGGATTAAGCACAAGGAATACATATCTTTATAGTAACCCATTTGATGAATTGTTTTTATTTCACTCCAACATGGAAAGAATGGATTTATTGCTATACAGAACTATAATGTTTACAATGAGTTTTCTAATGTGGCATTAAAATCAACCTGGTTGACTGTAGTGATGTATTCTTTTTCTGATTAATATAAATGACTTATAGTTTATTAATTGGCAATTTTATGAGCCTCTGGTTGATACATTACACATGGCAAAATATCAAAGTTCAATTGAGTAATACTACATTACTAATGTTAGCCAAAGCATAAGCTCCAAGAGTATCAATTTTCTGTTTTGGTATGTGTATTGAAAAGAAAACCACCTTTCAGCAGGAAATATTTTTTAGCACAAGTAATGAATGACTCATTTTGATATTATTAATTTCATTATAAAGTATCTGATTCCCTGAAAAGAAAATGTACAGCATGTAATCATTCTTTCATAGATTATTTCTTCTTGATTAGCTGCTATTTTCAAAATGAAGAAAGCTCATTCAAAAGAGTTATCTTGCTTGAAGGTCCATTTGAAGTATTGTTTGGCTTTAAAAAAACCTTAGAATATCTTTTTACTTTTATGTAAATATAATGAAGGGCCAAAATTTCAATCATAAATTTTGGAATAACAATTTTCAAAAAATATAACATAGTTTTAATATGTTTTTTGTTTGCAATAGCCATAAACTTGTCAAAAATAAATTAATTCACAATGTTTTATCAATGTTCATAAATTTAAATCATTGAGATAAAGCACCAGAGAATATTATACAAAACCATTAATAAGTTGCATTTTATTAGCTGATTTTTAGTTGGTTTTTAAAAAGTATTAGGCATAGAAAATAAGCCAGTTCAGTTCTTTTTCATCAATAAACATAAATTCAAAATCCCAAATAACATTGTTTCTATAAAATATAAAATAATTTCATATAGATTTCATATATTATATAGATATATGTTCAATCCAAATATTCCTGAAATATCAATTTGAGTCATTGCATTAAACATTAAACATTCATTTACATAATTGTACTGACCATGAAACAGTTATCATGACCTTTTAAATAAAAACATTGATTATAATTTATCATTAATTATCATTATTATTGTTACTCCTTTTCAAAATTTCCCATCAGCATTAGCCAATGGTTTCTCACAGGAGTTTGAATGACAGCAAGTCTCTTCAAGTCTCCAGGACTCTTCTCAGTATTCTGGCTAATCTTAACAATACTGTAGTTATTATTATTTTACTCTTTGTGAGTTTTTCACACTAGCTCTAACTGCTGGTTTTTCACTGAAGTTTGAGGAACAGCAAGACCAGCTCTCAATATTTTTTAAAAATATTCTAGCCGATTTTAACATTGCTAGGGTCTAAATTGTTTTGAATCTTCCTCTGATCTCCAGTTACCCCAGTCCTTTTTCCCGGACACAAACTACAATTGGTGTCACTGTCACCTTCATGTTCCGCAGCTTCTTCATCTCTCCTACAAGAGCTATGAATTTGTTTATCTTTTCGCTTTCTTTCATTTTCATTCAGTGATCCTCTAGACTGCAAATCCATGATATGACAAGTTATTTTCAACACTTACCTGGTCTTCTGACAGGGATTAGTTAATCTGTTTGTATCTCAAAGTCCCAGAAAATTTCATGCATTTCATTTGCTAAGAAAGATTCTGAATTTTGCATATACTTGCACAGTTAAATTTTAAACTCATGCCCAATTCCAAGTGCATCACTATTCACAAGAAGTCATGTTTAGTCTTGTATTCCTTTTGTGTCAACTTACTGCGTATACTTATAATGTGATGAACTGTTTCATCTCTATCACCACATCCCTATTCTTCTCTGTGTTACCAATCTTTTCTCTATGATTGGTTTTTATGGCTTTATTTTGTGTTGCTATTAAAAGGGAATCATTTTCTTTCTTGAAGTTTCCGCTTTTAAGCCATAACCAGATCATCTTGTCTGCAATTTCTTTAATTTATTGCTTGAAGTATTCATAGTCATTTTTTCTCCATTTTTGTTTACTATTTGTTGTTTTCCTGTTTGTCTTTAAGTGAATTCTGTTGATATTCATTTTTTTTGGTTTCAGTAATCAATCTTTCTTTGCTCTTTTTTGTATATTCTTTGAGTCTCTGAATTCTTGCACCTATGCAATCCCTAATGCTCTTCCTCCTCCTTTTCATGACACATAGAGCCTGTTTATGCCATCTTATAATTGTAAAGCCTTATGTATCAACACCAATTGCAAGTTCTTTCATCCATCTTTTTCCCTTGTCCATTTTAAGAAGGGTCCAGAGATCTTACAAGGGAAACTGCTTAGGTGTTTATTCCTTTGATCATATTTCTGTCATTGAGTTTGGTTTTGTGAATTTTCTTGTTCTTCTGAGATAGTCCTTTCTTGCTTTTACTTTCATCTCTGTTTGCTTAAGAGTGTCTACCTATACTATTCTCAGGTATTCATAGATTTCTTTTTCTCTAAGTGTTTAGATTCATTCCTGATTGGGCAGTTCCATTCTTTCCATTGTTTCTATTTTTCCCTTTTTAATTATAAGTATGGCACATTTTTTAATTCCTACATCTTTGCTGTAGATTCTAATAGTTTGTACAAGGGTTTTTGATTTTTGGTAAATATCTTAATATCGTCCAGATACATGATGTGGGTTATTTTTTCCTGCAATTTTGTAAACTTGTAGCCTCCCTTCCAGTCTTGATATTCTGGCAATTTTGAAAGATTATTCTTAACTCTAGATCAAAACTGCTTTAGCTGCTCACAGAATTTGGTAAATGGAAGGAAAGGAATAATATTTGTCTGTAATCCCAAACATTAGTTTAAAGCATTTAAGTGTGGTGTTGTCAATTATAATACTTTAAAATCTGAGCAGCAAGTTTTTGTGGTATAGGGGCTTACATGCTTGACTCCAACATTGTAGTAAGTGGGTTCAAACCCCAGTCATGGTATTTGGTTCACTTTCAGACTAATGCATTTGGTAAAGATATGAACCCACTAATTCTTTAGCTATAGGTTAAATAGTACCACTAGTGTATTTCTCCAAGGATAATTTTGGCATTAAATAACCCATTATACCATTAAACAAAAAAATCAAATCATAATTAAAAGGTAAAGGTTAACCAGAAAACTAGAACAATTTAAATTATTTTTTCTAGTTTGATAAGAAGTGGTAGTGTATTGCCAGTTGAAAAATGTTTAGCTATGGCTCTTCTCTTTGTCTCCCAGAGAGAAGAGCCATAGCAAAACATTTTTACAACTTTTTGAAGTCCCTCACAGGATCATTGAAAAGTACCATATGTAGAGCATTATATAAGTTTTCAAAATATAGTTGATTCAAAAGTGAAACTTTTTTGGCTCACCCAAATATTTATGTTTCTTCCCATTATCTTCTCACATTTCAAGTTTCATCTTATGATCCTCTGAGATAACATAATCCATTATCTGATACTTTCATTACAAAATATCTTTGTTCATCTTTGTGTACAATATTATTGTTATATATTTGTAGATAGATTTACTTATATTTAAAGATATATTTTTATTTGCATGACACCAAAATTTAATGATCTTATCACTCTTTTTATTTACAATGTATTTTATGTATATTTAAACTATCACGTTTATAGAAAATATCTGTAAAAATTAATGATATAGAAATAAGTGTTTCAATTTCAAGAGATCAATGTCTTCAGGTGTATTATCACTTAAAACCTGGTTGCTGACATTTACATTAAAAGAGAAAGATACATTCTCTCACTGATTTCTTCATTACAGAAAAGAAAATATGAAAAAATAAAGAAAAAAGAAGTTAAAAAGATTCTACTTGAATTATATTTCCAAAAATTTAGCATTATATTTTATTAAATCATCATGCTACAAGAATCTTTCAAACTAAAAATAGATTTTTTTAGATAAAGACAAGTTCATTTTATTGCAACAAACAGAGGTTATTTTGTTTGAAGACATACAAAGTTGCAAAAAGAAGACTTCAAATATTTGAATAAGATAAAAAACAAAGATGGTCTCTCGGTGATCCTAATCTCTTTATTGTTTGTCAGATTCTGATATTAAAAGACAATCAATTTTTTTATGAGTGCAATATCAACTTTGTTGCAACAGAGAACTCAATAAAGATATTGAACAGATTGTCTGGCATGTGTCAGCTAATAGCGACTGAACCATTCACACTTTGTTTGGTTTTCATATCTTTTCAGACGGAAACTAAAATTTATAAATATGGGAAAAAATACATTTTTCAGACTCAGAGTTTGTTTCTAGTTTCCCACACAAAGAAATGAAGTTTAGTATGTTTTATTTGTATTTTAGCCATCTTGGCAACTGAAGTTTGGATAGAAAATAATTTATGATCAGTGAAGTTGAAGAAAAAATCTTTAAAAATGGACTAATGGGTTACTCAGTTTATGTGATTTTGGGGGGAGGAGGGAATGTGATTTAGAATGGAAATTTAAAAATATAATCTTCTCTTCTCCAGACAAAATCATATAAATTTTATTGCATAACTGTATATTATGTCGTTCAGAAAGAAATACATTTTAAGACAGAATAAAAACACAGGTAACAAAGTTTAAGTTCATTTGTTTAGAACATAATCATAATGTGTTTGGTAAAATGAACTATGATATATTTATTTTTTAGCATTGTTCAAAATCAAGTTACGTAGTACAGAGCTTCTGCAGACAATGAATTTTTCAGAATATTTAGGACTATATCATCATCATCCCCATCATCCTCAGCAGCAGTAGTAGCAGCAGCAGGGAGTCTCTCTGGTGTAGTGGGTAACATAGAGGACTACAACTTTATAGTAATTGAGTTTAAACTTTTGTTGCCCAACTACATTCACTTTTGCATTAATTCCCTTTTGAAAAAAGTATAAATCTCTTTTTCATCCCCTGCTATGGATTAAATATTACCACAACTCTTTTTCTACAAAGAAAGCTTTAGCATTAAATAACTCTGGAACATTGATATGCCATTAAACAAAACAAAAAAAACCATCATCATCATCGTCATCATCATCATCATCATCAGTGATGCTAAAAGCACAGATTCCTTTGATTATCTCTCACCATCTATTCCAATTAATTATAACTCATGTTAAGTCCTCAAGATGGTACCCAGTGTCTGCTGATGATTGAATGTTTTTGCTGGTCAGCCAATTCTGGTGTGTCCATGTGTAGGAGTCCATAGGAGAACATCACTAATTAGCTTGTTCTTACTTATCCATCAGTTCCCACCATATATCACTCATCTTTTGAGACAGTTTGAAAAGAGAGAGGTAAATTATCATACAGCTGCTGCTTTTTAGAGTTCTGCTGACAGAATTCATTCAAACAGCATGCAACATTCTTGTATCGTTTTCATCTAGCTTTTCGCTTTTCTCCAAGTGTTTCATGAGAGTCCAAGTAGTGCAACCATACAATAGTATTAAAAACGGCTACAGTTTGGATAAAACTATTAGAATATAAAACTTTCTACTGATTATTGTTTATGATGAGAGACTCCTTGAGGAAAATATTTTCTTACACTGAAACGCTCCTCTAGATCCAATAAGTTTGCATATCAAATTTGGTAGCACTTTATCAATGCATTTGTCCATAGACAGAAAACAGATTAAAAAAGTCTTCTGAATTATTAATAGAAATATCTTCTTTAAAAGTAAAAAGATTACAAAAACAAATGAATTTAATCAAAGTCAAAGAAAAAAATGACAAATAAATAGTGAAATTTGGAGGAAAAGTATGCTTTGTGAGTGATTGTGTGTGTGTGTGGGGGGCCCTGTGTCTGTGGTCTGTGTGTGTGAGTGTGTATTGTATATATGCATGTGTACTGGCTGTGAGCATGTGTTATATGTGTGAGTGTTTAGCCAGTCATAAAGATGATAGTTTTATACAAAGAAGAAAAGAAGATAAATTCTCAAATGATAAAAAGAACAGTTTAATCTGTTGTGAAACAGTAAATAATTATCTCTCTTAGATATTTTACATGCCCATTAAAAGCTTCTAAGGTGTCACAGAAACCCTTTCCCAACCTCTTTTGTCTCTATTATTTGAACACTATTGAAATGGTCTACCACCCTGCTGTAATATTCTAGCTTAGCTGGCGATGATGAACTTAACAGATTCAACACAGTCGCAAGATAACATGATCAAAGTGGTTTCACAGGAAAGAGAAAAATAAATGATGATGGTGAGAATATAATTTATTGCCTATGGATAGAAGGACAGATATTTCCATCCACTGATAAGATCAACATATTACTGGAAAAAAACCTGGAAGTATGTAAGTTCCGATAACCAGTCATAAACAGAAAAATATGTGGGTGAAGAGGATATTTATATTTCTGCATGGGACTTGAAAAGATATATATGGTCTAACAACATTGATCAAACGGCCAACTTTTCTTGACATAAACTGTCAACTTTTTCTTGTTATACATATTTTCCAAAGTTTATATATATACAAGGTCTGTAATTTTGGACTGAAGGCAAAGATCCGCTGGTCGCTCAAGTAAAGGGAGAGATCCACTGGTTGCTCAAGCAAAAGGGAGAGGTTTGCTGGTCTCTCAAGAGAAGGGAGAAACCCGCTGATCACTCAAGCTGACCTGTCAGCTTCCCTTTTGTGTTTTCTGGCCATCACACTATTTTACAAAAAGGTTCCCCGCCACAGAAGAAAGATATGTGCAAACTCTCTCAGACTGTATTCCTACTACACATAATCATCGCTGTTGAAGAATAAAGATATAAATTATATTTTTATATATCTATGAGTTTTTCGTTGTTTGTCCAGCAGTTCAATATACAACACTACCAGGGAACAGTAAATCCACATTGTGATATTACCTACACTCAACAAATAAGCATTTAACTATTTTTGTACCCTTTCTGCTTATCGCTTGTTTATCAAACAATATGAGTATATTTTTATCTATTGGGACATATTCATATATTCTTTCTTTTAATTCCATTTGTATGTATATTGTATATATTAAATGTTAAATTTTCTTGCATCTGTAAATGATTTTTATCTTTGTCTTTCCTTCCATTATGTTCAGTGTTAGTATATCAGAGATATACTAATGCTAATATTGGTTTTTGGTGAGCAGAGAATTGACTTAATATATTTCCTACCATAAAGAATACCAATTAATCAATTTGGAAAAGGAAAACTCTGAATTCAAACCAGTTGTACTCTGCAAGAGAATTCACATTATATTGTATCCTGCTCATATCGAAGAAGTTGGGTAAGTACCTAATCCTATTAATTAGCATTTTCTAAAGTTCATTATGCAACTAATTCATTTATTTCTTATTGAAATTATCTGGGATTCTGAGTCAAAAAAAGAAAGAATTCTGAGAATGCTGAATTTATCTCTTCCTTAATTTAAAAATGGAAACATTCCATTTATTTGATAGAGTAAAAATTTGAAAATGTTAAATCTATTGAACAGAAATGCTGAGTTAAATCCTCTAAAACTAAAGATTTGATCTTTGAAGATTATTAAACTATTTTATTTTACTTATATTATCGTTCTGAAGAATTGCACATATTCTGTCAACAAAGCGAGAGCAATTTTTGCTTAAATCTTCACTTGAAATGGATGAAATCTATCTCTATCATTTATGCTTGTTTTACAAAAGGTTGCATTTTCTATTCAGCATTAAGTCATCTCTAGGTAATCAAGGTATCTAAGATTACCATTTTGACAAGGAAGTGAGTGCAAATTAAACAAGGCATTAATTGTAGCAACAGTAACAAAAGGCTTCATTTCCATAAAATGAATGTAAAATAAAGGAAATTAAAGTTAGTTTTTGCATCGCAGGAGGTTTGAACTTGAAACAGTTTTGTTACTGGTGTTAGATAAATAACTAATAATAGATAAATATATATCATATAAATGAATGTAATATAAATAATGTATGTGATGTAAATCTAAAAAAATAAATAATTAATGATTATGTTACTGTTTTGTAGTAACTTGCAGCTAATGGGATATTTTATTTCCACATAATTGCCCTATAAATACATTTGTGTGAACATGACTATTGACATATGTTAGTATTACTATGTATGTTACTATGCATGTTACTAATTTGACTAATAGTAAAATCCGGATTTATGCATTACTTAAACCCTCTGCATGAGCAAGATGTGACACAAGGTCAATTTTTTAAGTAGAGTTTAACTGAGTTTTCCTTCTCCAAGTCTAGTTACTATATCAAGGTTAAAGAGCCTAGTCTGACCTACTATTTACTCCAAGCTGGAAGAAAAAGATTTGGATGCATGTCTTTCTCAAGAGTATTGATGTTGAATGAAATGAAAACAGTCTCTTCTAGGATTTGAACTCAGTCCATTTCCCATGATAGCCCAGTTAGCTGGGGCTATGGAATATGTTAATTGCATTTCTGTAAAGGAGAAAGGCAGCTCAATGATGGGAAGGCTGCACTTTGGAGCTTTGGAGAATGTGGCGTATCCTTACATTTCCATTACTCCCAGGTCCACCCTGAGCTATTGTAATAGTACCTGTTTAAGGTCCCAACTATAGGTCAAATAGAACTGTTTAATCATGTACTATACAGGAAACCATTTAACTGAGGTAAATAGAACTATTAGTGTGAGATGCCAATACTAAAAACCATTTAACTGTAAGTTAACAAAAAAGCTGTAGTGCATGTAAAAACTGTTATCTTCAAACTATTCATTTTCAAATTATATATATCTAATACATATGTATAAACAGGATTTGGCATTAAATAACCTACAAAGGTTGATATACTTTAAAACACAATCAATCAACTAACCAACTATTTCCTATGACAATAACCATTATATAATGAAATATGAGCATAAGTCTTTATAAAACGAAGTTGAAGGCAAAAAATGTTTAGCATTTCTTTTTGCTAAGTTCCAAAGATTCAGAGTTGATTGAAGAGTTTTGTTGACAGAGGACTGGATTGTTTGCGGTTAGTTGAAAAGATGCTGAGTGAGTTAGTAGTATGCATTTAACCCCTCCACTTTGAGCAAGATGTGAAACAAGGTCAATTGTTTAGTGAAGTAAAGCTGGTTTAAATTCAAATTTTCCTTCTCCCAGTCTAGCTGCCTTACTACTTCTAAAGAACATAGTCTTCATTACTATTTACTCTCATCTGGAGGAGGAGAAGAGAAGTGAGTTTTTCCTTCTCCTAGTCTGGTTACCGAACCAAGGCAAAAGAATCCAATTTGCCCAATGACTCGCAAGTTATTTTGCAAGTTATTTTATAACTCATGAAGACTGACTCATATAAGTTGAATTATTTGGCTGAGTATGAGTGAATCAGGGTCAGTATGTTCTTGATGTAATCAAGGCAGTCCTTCATTCTCAAGCAAGTACACTGCTATCTATGTATGTGGGAGTGGATCAGCAAGATGATTATGGATTTGAGGGAATTGTGAGCAGATGAAGCACTTATTCTGCATTGATGTTATAAGGACAGACACTGTTCTGTAGCAAAGTTCTATGGCTGCCTATGTTTGGTTGCCATTTTTCTCTTCAAGTGCATTTGATGCTTCCCTTGTGAGAGCATGCCAATGCATTCTGTCTTGTGCTGTGCTAGTTCATTGCAGAGCTTTAATAATTTTATTGTTTCTACTCCTGAATTGTTTACATTTTGAAAAAAATTGTATGGATTATTTCCTTCAGATTTTTATTGTAACTTACAAAAAGTTTCATGCTGGTTGAATATTACTGTGTAGTAAAGGTCCCTTACTGAGATACATCAAGAAAAAAAAATTGTCACACAGGAAAAACAATAAATATCTCAAAATTTGGGGGTTGATAAAAATGAACAATTTCTGTCAATGTCCTTTATCTTTTTCCCTGATTGATATAACAGAGAGAGACAGAGTTGATTTCTGTAATTTACACAATTAATATCAAATATCTACTTGGAGACCTAAATAGCTGAGATAGTGGTGTTGTTCCTTAAGAAAACCTAAGGGAGAAGATCACAAATCAGATTTTTGGGTCTTTATAGAAAATTCTTTGTTTTGATTTGGTTTGGTTTCTTTGTTTCAAGGTATATCACCAACCTTGTGGGTTATTTAGTGCCAAACCCATCTTTTTAGAACAACAGCAGAGGTACTATTTAACACATACCTGAGGAATAAAGGGGTTCACACTTTTCCAAAAGTGAATATTATAGAATGATTGAACTTCAAACTCAATCATTACTATGTCACATTAGCCTCTACATTGCATTGTTTTATTATTTAGATGTATTGGCCACTGCAAAAACTTGCTTTGTTTTGCTGATAAACATCTGCTATGATTTTCTTTCTTAATTTTCAGATCATATAACAAATGAAATCTACCATATTCCACTAACTAGTCGCTAATACTTTCTATAGGGTAATAATAAAGAAGAATGTACTGCTCATAAGTATTCGAACAAACAAAAATGTTATTTTTATTGTACAATACTGAAAGAGCCATAACATTTTTTAACAGTTATCAGAATTGACTTACTAGTTTGGTGAATCTTTCAAATTGTAATTGCTAAATATTTTTGAAACGTAGGAAAAGAGTTTTTTATTCTTTACAATTTAATTCAGTATCAAAAAGAAAAAATTCCCCCCAAAATCTGTATCCAGTTTTATGGATTCCCATCTAATATGAATAATTTGAACTGAATTGTTTAGATTGTTATTTCTATATCATACTAATAATTTGTCTATCATCATATAATTTGAGTATTTTAAGCAACCTCCAAAAGTTACACATGAACCAATCACGAAAATTATTAGTAATCAATTAGACCTCAAACTAGGACAGTTTACTCTGAAAGAACTTGACTCAATTCTAAGAAAAACTAAAAATACCAAAGCAGCAGAGCTCGATGAAATACCCTCAGAAGTATGGAAGACCAGGAAATTTGATGACATACTGCTCCAATGCAATAATACCGTATATAACTTATAATAATACTGTATATAAAACTTAATAGACAGTTAGACAAAGGGATGCAAAGATCTACAATGCTCTACTGTGCAACTGCATCGAACCTAAAATTGAGAAGATACTTAGGAAGAACCAAAATAGCTTTCGGAGAAATCAATCCACGACATCACAAATTTTGGCAATCCATCAAATTCCAGAATATGTACATGCAAAAAACCTTGAGGCTACAATATTATTTGTTGACTTTTCCAAGGCCTTTGACTCCATACACAGAGGGAAGATAGAGCAAATACTACTCATCTATGGCCTACCCAAAAAAACGTTGCAGCTATAATGATGCTATATAAAAACATGAAAGTAAAAGTTCGCTCCCTAGATGGAGACACAGACTATTTCAATATTGTAGCAGGTATGCTACGAGGAGACACATTGGCCTCATAGCTGTTAATCATCTGCCTAGACTATGTACTTAGAATGTCTTTTGATGAAATGAAAGATAACGGTTTCAAGCTGGCAAAGAAAAGAAGCAGAAGATACCCCGCACAAATAATTACAATTGCCGATGACATAGCTCTTCTGGCAAATACAAACCCAAGCTGAAACCCAGCTACATAGTCTGAAATGAGCAGCTGTTGGCATAGGCCGCCATGTCAACACAGACAAGACGAATGCATGTATTTTAACCAAAGAGGCTACATCTCCATACTAAACGGTAGTTCTCTGAAACTAGTGGACAAGTTCACCTACCAAGGAAGCAATGTTTCATCAACTGAGACAGACATCAACACATGACTAGCAAAGGCATGGACATCTATTGATTAGCTGTCAGTAATATGGAAGTCAGACCTGACTGAGAAAATAAAACACAGTTTTTTCCAAGCAGCTGTTGTGTCGATATTGCCATATGGATGCACTACATGGACGCTAACTGAATGTATGGAGAAAAAGCTTGACGGCAATTACACAAGAATGCTGTGAGAAATATTGAACAAGTTCTAGAGTCAGCACCTCACAAAGCAGCAGCTGTATGACCACCGACCACCCATCACGGAAATTATCCAAATTAGATGAACCAGACATGCGGGACACTACTGGCGAAGCGATATACTCCTGTGGACCCCATCACATGGATGAGCTAAAACCTATATACAACAGCTCTATGCTGATACTTGATGGAGCCTTTAAGACCTACTGGGAGCAATGGACGATAGAAATGGGTCATGAAAGATATCCGTGCTGGTGGTGTGACATGATGATGATGAACCAATTATATTGTTTCCTGTGAATGATAATTATTATCCTGTGTTAACAATTATAACTTCAAGTAACTATTTTCAATACAAATAATCTGAAACTCATACAAATACTCTTTTAAGTTTTCCTATTTAATACAAATGAATAAACATGATTATACAGTTTCAAGTATTCCTACATAATAAGAATAATTTATACTCAATCATATGGTTTCTAGTAACCATATTTACCAACCCCTCCACAAGGTCAATTTTTATGCAGAGTTTAACAGGTTTGAATTCAGAGTTTTCCTTCTCCTAGACTAGTTGCCTCACCAAGGCTGAAGAAACCAGTCTGTCCTACTATTTACCCATAGCTGGAGGGAGAATAATTGGATTCATACCTTTCCCAAGGGTATTAGTGCTATGTGAAATGCAATCGGTCTCTGAGGATTTGAACTCGTATTGCGCTGTCCATTTCCTATGACGATAACCATTACACCACAGGCACCTCCTCTTATATGGTTTCTAGTAACTATTCATACGTAATAATATTCATTTGTTTGCTCACAGTAATACTTTCCAGTATTCCTATATAATACAAATAATTTGTATACCGTTATATGGTTTCAAGCATACCTATCTTTTATAAATACTTTTCAAGTGCACCAACTATAATTGAGATGACTGTCATCCTCACATTCTATAGTTTTTAGTCATCTGGCTCGGTCCAAGTATTTGTAAATCTATTTGCTTTCTTTTATTTTAACTCTGTGCTCTGCTGAAATGGCAAAACCAACAAGACAACATCATCATTATTATCATTATTATTTTGTTTGTTATGCCTCCTTTGGCATCTTCACTTTTTACATTAAGCTTTAAAAATAAACATACACACTATGAATACATTATCTATCAAATTCTGTTAAGTTCCCAAAAATGCTCTCTTAATAATTTTTTCTAACCATTTTTTCTGAAATAATCCAATTTATTCCTTTATCTTTTTTAATCCATTGCTATTTTTAATCTAATTTGGTAATTTGATCCAAAAAGATAGTATCCTATTTGCAAAAATATTCAATTGATTATAAAACTTAGTTTTTAAAATCTGTCTTGACAATAAATTTCCAGTTTGAGGAGAAATATTGAAAAAAATGTCTACCATAATTAGAAATTTCATTAATTATTTTAAAAGTTTCAATTAGCTCACCTTTCATTTTTCTTTCTAGTAAATTAGTTAGTTTTAATTTCTCTAATCTCTCCCTACAATTGTAATCTTTTACTCTTTTAACCCCAATCTTTAATGAAAGACCAATAATTAATGTGATGAAAGAAGAACAGGTAAGAAATAAATAATCATAACAATGTTTTATAAAAGAATTTTAAAAATGAGAGCATTTTCTCTGTTCGAGAGGGAACTAATGTTAATTCTATGACTACAATTAATGTTCTGTGCATTACAAAACAATATAAAAACAATATAAAAACTCAACTCTTAGTTTTATTGATTTATCTTTATGTTTTTCCAGTTTTAATTATTGAGTAACTTTACGAGATGGAAAATAAGTCAAATGCATTTCACATATATTGGATTGCACCAATCAAGATGGAACAGAAATATTTTGGTTTTTCAAAATTTTGAAAAACATTGTAACAAATTAAAAAGTGATTTTCTTTATAGAAATTTCAGCTCTATGAGTAGTGTGTTTACTTTTGATAACACAAGTGTAAATCTATTAACAGCTTTTATGATGGAACAGGTAGTAAGTTCTATTCCTAACAAGACATACTGACACATGAACATATACCATGTATTATTATGTACATATGTATGTATGTGGATGTCAGTGTTTGTGTGTGTGTGTGTGTGTGTGTGATCATCATCATCATCTTGTTGTGCCACCAGCATGGATATCTCTGATGCTCTCTCGCCACTCCTCCCTATCGTTCATTGTTCTGGCAGGTCCTCAGGGTTACATCCCATATCGTCACAGAGCTGCTGTATGTAGGTTTGAGCTGGTCGCCCTGCTTTTGCTTGGCCATGTGAGGGGGGTCCATAAGAGAATATCACTTATGAGGTCGTCCCTGCTTCTCCCACAGTGTCCTGTATGTCTGGTTCGTCTAATTTTGATAGTTTTCGTAATGGGTGGTAGGTGGCCGTACAGCTGCTGCTTTGTGAGGTGTTGCCTCCAGGACTTGTTCAGTATCACTTGCAGCATTCTTGTGTAGTTGCCGTCAAGCTTTTACTCCATCCATTTAGTTAGCATACATATAGTGTATCCATATAGCTGTATCAACACGAACGCTGCTTCGAAGAAATTGTGTTTCATTTTGTCGGTTAGGTCTGACTTCCGTTTGACCGATAGCCTATCAATAGTAGTCCATGCCTTTGTTAGTCGCGTGTCGATGTTTTTTTCGGTTGATGAAATATTGCTTCCTAGGTAGGTGAACTCGTCAACTAGTTTCAGAGAGTCTATCTATCTATCTATCTATGCACATATATATCTGTGAGTGTATATATATATATATATATATATATATATATATATATATATATATATATATATACACACACAAACACACACACACACATACACACACATGAAATGAATTAAAAAATATCACACAAACCCTTATCAACAAAGGAATTCCAAACTAGTTAGTAGACAAACAAATTAAACTAATGATTAACTATAAGAATAAAATAAATGAAAAAACTTATGTTACACAAAATAATTATGATCATATTAATTTATTTTATTGTAATCAAATGCATCCAAATTTTAGATTAGATGAAAAAATACTCAAAAACATAATAAGTAGATATATATCTCCTTTAGACAATGATAATTAAACAAAATTTATAATTTACTATAAAAATATCTAAAACATTAAATTATTTGTTAATAATAATTATTTCCCTCCCACAAAGATAATGGAAAGAAAACAATGTTATTTTTCAATTTAAATATTGTTTTGGAGAATGCATCTCTGACAATAAAACAATGATAAGTTACGTTGACCACACCACAAAAAAATTATCATTTTACAGCTCTTAGATTCTAGCTCCATATGACAATATTTAAAAAAAAATCATAATTGTCTTACTACAACACACAGAAATATTTCAGTTAATAATACAAAAAATTTTCAAACAGAAAAATAATATAAAAAAATTGAAAATTCTAGAAGCTTTGTATATAAAATTTAGACAACCCACTATTAATAGAATTCAATTTAAAACTAGCAATAACATTTTAAAATGTTTAAAAGAGATAAAACATTCTATATTTCAAAGGATAAATAGAAGAAATCTTATTCTACTTCATGTAATAGAAATATTAAAAAACAAACTGCCACTATCTGACCGATAGAATGAAATGCAGTTTCTTCCAGGCAGCGGTCGTATTGATACTGCTATATGGATGCACAACTTGGACGCTAACTAAACGGCTGAAGAAGAAACTAGTCGGCAATTACACAAGAACGTTGTAAGCAATATTGAACAAGTCCTGGTGGCAACACCCCACAAGGCACCAACTATACGGCCACCTGCCTCCCATCACGAAAACTATACAAGTTAGACGAACCAGACTTGCAGGACCCAGCTGGAGAAGCAAGGATGAACTCATCAGTGATGTACTCCTATGGACCCCCGCATATGGCCAAGCAAAAGCAGGTCAACCAGCTCAAACATACATTCAGCAGCTACGTGAGGATACGGGATGTAGCCCTGAAGACCTGCCAGAAGCGATGAATGATAGGGAGAAGTGGCGAGAGAGGGTCAGGGATATCCGTGCTGGCAGCACGACATGATGATGATGATGATGATGATGACTGCTTAGCATTACCTTGGTGATTTAAACAAGTCTCTCTTAGGGGATAAAACAAAAATAAAATAATAATCTAGTTTAAATATTAAACAGTTTTAATTTAGAAATAAACATACACATTACCTTGATAATGGATCTGATGAGAACCAAAAGAATTTGGTAGACCACAAATGGTTCCTTAGGAAAAATCATTAACAAATTTCAAGACCATAAAATCAAAAAAAATAAAAAACTTCTTGCCCAGTCAGCTGGGGCTGTAGAATATACTGACTCCACCTCTGCAGACGGGTCACCCCGCCCCCAACGAGTGTGATGAATATGACACTAAACAATCTGATGGTGAGGTACCAGTAATGCTGGAGCTTAGGGGAATGTGGAGTACCCTTTCATTGCCATTGCTCCCAGGTCCACTCTGGCCCGGAGTGGTAGCACCTGATAAGGTCTTATCTATAGGTCAAAGAGAACCAAACCGTGGTTTTGAGAGGTAACTGTTTTTGTATTTAAATTGCGTATTTATGCTAAGCAGAATTGTTTGAAATAGAACTGTTTTGACGTTTAAACTGCGTACTTATGCTAAACTGAATTATCTGAAATAAAACTGTTTTTACATTTAACTCTCTACATTGCCCTGTCAGCTGGGGCTGTAGAATACATCAACTGCACCTGTGCAGAGAGGTAAAACCCCCTTAACAAGTGTCCTGAATATGACACTAAACAATCTGATGGTGAGGTTCTCATAATGCTGGAACTTTGGGGAATGTGGAGCACCCTTTCATTGCCATCGCTCCCATGTCCACTCTGGGCCTGAGTGGTAGCATCTCATAGGGCCCTATCTATAGGTTAAATAGAACAAATCTGCATACTTATGCTAAACTAAATTACTTGAAATAGAATGGCTTTGATATTTAAACTGCATACTTATGCTAAACTGAATTGTTTGATATAGAACTGTTTGATGAAACTGAATAGTTTGAAATAGAAATGCTTTTGACAATTAAACAGTGTACTCATGATAAACTGAATTGTTTGAAATAGAATTGATTATTTGTATAAAAATGGATTTAGCATTAAATAACCTACAAAGGTTGATATGCCATAAACCCAACCAACCAACCAACCAACTAACTAAAAAACTTCAAAATAACAAGGATTCAATTTTATTCAATGAAACTGGGTTTTATGCAATCAGCAATCGTCAGACAGAGTGAAGATCTTTAAAAAAAGACATTAATATGATTAATTTTTAGTTTGAAAAGTGGGGTTTAATTGTGTATGTGCCTAAGTTTGTGTATTTTTAAATATTAACATGTTTGTGTATGTGCTGCTGCTCGTGCATACATATGTACGTATGTTTGTACATGTACTGCCATCCATCTTTACATTTTGACACATAGTTTCGCTGTCTGTTGGTGGGAAGGAGTGGGACAAAGGAAGAGAGAGAGAGAAGCAAAGAGTGATTGAGGGAGGAGGAAAGGGATTGTTACAATCAGAATTTTTTTTCTTTCTAATTTTATAGTAGCTAAAGGTTTATTTTGAATTGAATATGAAATGTCTGTTTTGTGGGGAATTTTGTTGAGTGATGATGATGATTACAGTTAAAATCATCATTGCATGCCCTTTTTTTTAAATGTGGTATGGTATTTATTGGCAGGTAATAAAAGTGATAGGTTTTGGATACCTTTTGCAATAATAAAAAATATATATATAATAATAACAATAATAATAAAAATTGGTAAAAAAAAAATAAACAAATAAATAAAGTACAGACATACATGTTAAGCACTCTGGTGAAGGAATTTTCGGCCGCTGCTCACATAATGCAAAGCTCTTCGAAAGAATTGAGCACTCTGGTAGCCGATAGGGTATAAAAATGTAAACAAACAGCTGCTGCTGTTGCTACATAAATACCTTAACAATTCCCTTAGCCAAACGTGGTATGCTTGTTGGCCGAGTGGTCTGAGACTTAGTCTAATGTAAAGTTGGATGGGTTTCGATCCCGGCTTCGAGGATCCTACGTGTCCAGCCACACTGAAGAGTTCTGATAGAACGAAACAGTCTGTCTGTGGATGACAATATATATATATATATATATATGTGTGTGTGTGTGTGTGTGTGTGTATCATGCAACCTTGATACATCATTCTGGCATCTTACTTTCTGAAAATCTTAAAAAAGAAAGAATAAATAATTTTTATATGTACTTTTTAATGAAACATATATAAAAGAGAGTTTGATGTCTAAATATACATTATATATATATATATATATATGTATATATATGCATATATGCATACAAATATTCATACAAATATATATATATATATATATATATATATATATATATATATATATAGTTTTAAGTTTTAATATTATCTTGCCCTGTCAAAATTTTTGGGAAATCCTTTGAGAATATGACACATAGTGATTAAAAAAAGTGTCTCCATCAAACCTGAGAGCATTTGGTGATTTTCTGAAGAAAGCCTCATTCAAGGCATTGTTGACAGAATTCAAGAAGCACAATGTTCAGGGACCTTCAAAATGACAGGAGACATTCATTTTGAAAGACAGGTTAAAAGCAAGAGTTTGCTGCTCATCATCCATTTACTTCCAAATTCACCAGCAACAAAGTTTTCTGACATTTTTACCACCCAGAACAGCTTTACAAATAGACTGCAACCTCCATTTATTTCAAACTAAGGATTTTTGGTTGTTTTTAAACATGATCCAAGCCAAGCTTGTCGTTCATTGTATTTCTGTCAAACAAAAATATGTAAATTAAAATGGTTATCACCATATGTTTGAATTTTTAAAGTTGTTATTACAATTAAGAAATCACAAAGATTTTTGTCTGTTCATAAATTTTTTTCTCCCACAAGTTGCAAATGCTGGAAGTAGCACTCCACAAAACAGGAGTTGTATGGCCACTTAACACCTATCACATAAGCCATCTGAGTATTGAGCTTTGCTGAAGAAATTAGAACAAACTCAAGCAATGTTTCCCTATGGATCCCTCCGTATAGACACACCGGTATTAGCCGACCGAGCTGCAAAACCTTAAATCTATCAGCTTTGTGCTGACCTTGGATACTGTTTAGAGGACTTATGAAGAGTCAGGGCCAATAGTGATGGATGGTTAGAGAGAATCAAAAAGAATCCATGCTGTCAGCATGCCTTGATAATGAAGATGATGGTGATGATGATGTTAACAATTCATTTATAATAATTTATCAAGAACCTGCCAGAGTATAATGGTTAATAAGCAAAGTTAGCATACTTTTATCAGTTACTTTCATTCTCACAAGCTCCATACTCCACTAATTAAGCCAAATCAAACTATGCTGAGTTAATGAGAATTAATCTAATAAGAATTAATTTATCTTCAGTAATTCCACTGCAATAATCAATGTACATATAAATATTTATCCAATACTTTTACCACAGTTAGAATGTGACACAAGGTCCATTTTTTACAGCTGGTTTCAATTCAGTGATTTTCTTCTTCTTGACTGGTTGCCTAACCAAAGCTAAGGAACCAAGTCTGCCTTACAATTGAACCATAAGTGGGAGAAGAATGGACAGATTCATTCCTTTCCCAAAAGTATATGCACAAGTTAAAATGCAAACAGCCTTGTTCAGGATTCAAACTTGGCAAGCTTATTTCATTTCTTACGGTAAAAATTATATATATATATATATATAATTTACCAACAAAAATATTTTTCGGTCCACATAATAGTATAAACAAAGTGACATAGTTTAAAGCAAAGTCATAAATACTTATATATTAATAGTAAATCTATCATATTCATTAGATTACCTTTATATATCATTGTAAGTAAATCATATATTATATTATTTCATCTCAGTGTCTGTAACTAAATTATTGGGAAAATGGGACATTTTTCCATAAAATTTTCTGAGATAATTTAGCACTAGATTTCTCTGGGGATGAAAGTAAATTTGTTTTTTTTGTTTATTTGGCTACCAAGAGCTGAGTTTTGGGGAACTTTCTGGGAATCTCAAGTTGGAAAATTTTTAGATGTTATACACATCACTACAATTTTCTCCTTTGTCTTTCATTATTTCAAAACCAAATCAAGACCAAAACTAGTAGTACATTATTGTTGCATTTCTCAAATCAGGCAAAAAGAAAATAGAAAGAATTCTTCATCATCATCATCATCATCAGGTCGCACCATCAGCACGGATATCTCTAACCTTTTCTCACCACCCCTCTCTATCATTCATTGCTTCCAGCAGGTCTTCAGAGCTACATCCTGTATCGGCACTGAGCTGTTATATGTAGGTTCTAGCTGGTCGTCATGTCTTTGCTCATCCATGTGAAGGGGTCCACAGGAGTATGTCACTCATGAGTTCGTTCCTACTTCTCCAGCAGTGTCTTACATGTCTGGTTTGTCTAACTTGGATAATTTTCGTGATGGGTGGTAGGTGGCTGTACAGCTGCTGTTTTGTAGGTTGCTGCCTCCAGGACTTGTTCAATATTGCTTGCAGCATTCTTGTATAGTTGCTGTCAAGCTTTTTCTCCATATGTTTAGTTAGCGTCCATGTTGTGCATCCATACAGCAGTATTGACACAGGATAGAAAAAACTGAGTTTCATTTTATTGATCAGGTCTGACTTCCATATGACTGATATCCAATTAATAGCTGTCTATGCCTTTGCTAGTTGCATGTTGATGTTTGCCTCGGTTGATGAGACACTGCTTCCTAGGTAGGTGAACTTGTCTACTAGTTTCAGCAAGCTACCATTTAGCATGGAGATGTTGTCGGTCCTTTATTTATTGTTTTTATTTTTATAATGGTCACATAATTTTTTTACAATAGCATGTGTTCCACCACTGGATACATCACCTCTGGCCCCAGGGGGCCTTCCCCCCAGGCTTTAACCCTCTTCGGAGGGGTTGGGTTTATTGCCCGGCGCCTGAGGCGCCCCGAAAAGGGGAATGCCGACGGGGTCCGAGGCATTTTTGGAACTGCCTATCGCGTTGGGCTACGGCCCTGCGACAGGACCCACCTTAAAAACGGCCTTGTGCCATATTCGTACGTTGGTGGGACGTAGGATAAATACAGCATGTGTTCCTTGATAATCATTGTTCATATTTTCTTAATAATTGTATCAATTGTTAATTAATTTCATGTCCAAGATTTATTCAGTAAAGAATTTAATTTTCTTTTTAATGTTTTATAGAAACATATTCTTAAAGTCTGTTTAAGTTTTTGAATTTTTTGAGAAAAATAATTTTTACATAGCAAAATAATTATATTTGTTATAAATGTGATTTCTCAAAAATTTCATGTGTTCAAATATATCACTGAACACATGATATTTTATTCTTTGAATTGAAGATGAATTGTATATGTAAATAAATTGTTGCAGACAAATTACTGTAGATAAATTTACCAGGCACCAAATTAGACCAAAGATTCAGGCTAAATTCAACAGTTCAGAAATAGTAGAAAACGTTTGGTTTTTTTTTTTTATACAAAATGGCTAAAGTAAAGCAGAATGGACAAAAGCAAAAAAATGAAAATGTTGCCTACACAGATTGGGTTCTGATGCTGATTCTACTAAAATACTATAATATTTCATAATACTTCTTACTTCTTGAATTTGCAGTGTTACTATATATATTCATATATATATATGTATATACTACCTCTGATAGGAAAGACATATAAAATCAATGTCTTGGCCAGAAAACAGTCTGGATCTAAATCACATTGAAAACTTATCATGGAAATTTAAAAAAAAAAGATCTATGGGAAACACCATCAACCAAACATCTATAAACTGCCGTTTAAGAATTGTTGGAACCTCTTTAAGAAAGTATATTGCTTTAAATCAGTGAAATCCATACCCGAAAGAAATAAGATTTTCACAAAAGCTTAAGGAAAAGTTACTGAGTTACCAAATTTTTTGTCAATGAAATCTGTAATCTTTTTTTTTATTTTGGGTTATTCCATTGCATGGATTTAAAAAAATATGGGTTATTCCTTCGTATGGATTTAAAAAATATGCCATTGATTTAAATGATATAATCTTGTTTGTTCAAGATACATCTTATAAAGCCTGAATGATCAACTATTAAAAAAATAATTTTGTTTTATATGTATGTTATTAGCTTATTTGCTGCTAAATA
Organism: Sepioteuthis lessoniana; assembly: GCA_963585895.1. Lineage (NCBI taxonomy): Eukaryota > Metazoa > Mollusca > Cephalopoda > Myopsida > Loliginidae > Sepioteuthis > Sepioteuthis lessoniana. The sequence continues at coordinate 89,947,037 of OY757916.1, forward strand.
AAAAAAAAAACCTTTGGTGAATATCCTGTAAGTGCGCTAACTCCCCAGGGGTAGTATTATCATAAAGTAAAAATTTTAATTCATTTATCTATGAAAATATTCCCATGATAAATAGGGTTAAATAAACAGCCTGTTATTAATATCAATGAACAACAAAAACATTTTTCTATCTGTAACCCAGACAAATAATTCTGTGCTAGACTAAATTGAACATATTCTAAACCCATACTCAGAATTCTTCTAGCATTTCAGCATTTTGAGATATATGCATAATTAAATGTTCATTAATGAGTAGCATATATAGGTTCAAAGCAAATGGTTTATTAATAAGCAGTATATTTATGTTCAATGAAAATTTAGATAACAATGCAAAAAAAGTGGATAATTATAAAATACTTTATTTCTAATATCATCAAAAGTATTTGGGACTCTTCTTATATTTCTTTGCAGATCTGTTCTGTCATAAGAGGAACTAACAATGGTCACCTATTATATTTCAACTGAACTTGCCTCATTACCTCATTTTTATCTCAAATATATCCTAGTGGAGGTTCTGATAATGTCAATAACATACAAGAGCTAGGTCCATGGGATTAACACCAAGATGAGTATGCAAGAAATGCATTCTAAGAGACATCAGTCATCTCATTCTTTGATTAACTATTAGCATGTTGTTCATTAGATCAGCACAATTTTCATCTGAATGAGACCCAAGAAAGTTCAGCATAACTAACAGAAATAAATCCTATGCCACCATTTAGAGTGATTCACTTTACCTGTGAACTTACTGACCTCCATACTCTGATCATGTGTCCATTAAAAATGCCTGCTCACACTTTTAAATCATTTTTTTTTTCTGTAGTAAATGTTATTTTTAGTTGAACCTTCAACAATCATGTGCCATTGCTTTTATGCAGTCCTTCATGAAAATGAGTTTTAAGTGAATGAAAGATTATTTTGGGGGTCTGCAACTGGTATATGCAAAATACTGATATGCTGGAATAATTCTGAGGATGTATTTGCAATCAGCATACTCAATTTTATATAAAATAAATATTTTCATCCCTGTCGCAACCTTTAGCAAAGTCATTGTTGCCAAGTGTAATGTTGGTTGGTTGGGTTTTATGGCATATCAACCTTTGTAGGTTATTTAACGCGAAATCCATTTTTATGCAAATAGTTCTATTTCAAACAATTCAGTTTAGTATGAGTACACAGTTTAATTGTCAAAAGCATTTCAATTTCAAGCTATTCAGTTTAGTCAAGCAATTCTAATTCAGCTAATTCAGTTTAGTATAAGTATAGATTTTGTTTACACACAGTTAAATGTCAAAACAGTTCTATATTAAACAATTCAGTTTAGTGTAAGTACAATTTCAATTTAAAAACAGTTCCATTTCAAACAATTCAGTTTAGCATAAGCACATAGTTTAAATGTAAGTACAGTTTAATTGTCAAAAACATTCCTATTTCAAGCTATTCAGTTTAGACAAACAGTTCTAATTTAAACAAATCAGTTTAGCATCAGTATGCAGTTAGTTCTATTTAACCCATAAATAGGGTCCTATCAGGTGCTACCATTCTGGGGCAGAGAGGACCTAGGAGCAATGGCAATGAAGGGGTGCTCTGCATTCCCTGAAGCTCCAGGATCACTGGAACCTCACCATCAGATTGTTTAGTGTCATATCCAGGACTCTCAGTGGGAGGGGGGATCTTACCCTTCTACAGAGGTGCAGTCAGTGTATTCTACAGCCCCAGCTGACTGGGCAACAAATGTAATGTACTGAACATAATTTTTTGTATGTAAACACTTAAGCATCAACAAAAACTCATATTACATTTTAATGTTTCTCTTCAATTTCTTAAATGGTTATCACCTGATGTAGGTTAAGCTGGCTCTAGACATGTATTTGTGATGAACCAAACTGGTTTAATTTAATAAGGTTAACTTGTTTTTGAGAATATTGTAGAAATAATTTTCTGCACAGCTCTTTGGATTGGGTTAATACGAGAACAAGTTGATTGTTGAGAAGATACAGCCGTGACTCTCTATAGCAAGAGATCAACCTGGATTGTTTATTTCAAAGCTGGTTAGAGAGGACAGCCAGGTATGGACTGAAGATCGGAAATATAGTTTTCAGTTAGTGTTGTGGGAGCCTTACCCTTCTTATCATAATGGACTCTTCTCACCATTATTAGTACTAGAGATTTCGCTACCAGGGGCAGATCAATATCAGTGTTAACCGAACAGTACGAGACTTCTTACCTTTTCTATGTAACTCTATCTTTCTTGTGTAATATGATCTGTTATCTAATATCCGTGTTTGCGTTTTCATTAGTGACCCTTTCCGGGGCCACAGCAGTTAGTTAAGTACTAAAGTAGGAAATAGAATTTTTGAAAGCATAGAAAATGACCCTTTCAACATAATTCAATTAACAGCTGATTTGAAATGCATTTTCAGCACAGGAATAGATTTTAGAATGATGATGAGATGTACATATAATGACAGGATTATGATATCATAAGTTCATGTTTCAACTGTGAAGTGGACAAATCAACTCATATAGAGAGAGACACAGAGCACGCTTGCAATTTGAAAGCAGTTGGCCAAAGAATAACTCTGTTTAGCCAGCCAACTCACATTCTTATCACTATTTGTTGAAAGTTAACAGAAGGCCAACACACATTTGACCAGTCCAGACTTTGTATTCTGTTTTGTATATCTGTAGATGCACTACAATTGTTAATTTTATTTCACTTAATATAAATTGTTAATATTTAATCAACTGGCATTATTGTTCTTTCTAGAAAAGAGATCAATTTATCCTGTTCTCATCATTTGTTATCAGAAAAGGTAACCACAAGTTATGGGTTGGAGATGCATCAATTTTTTAAAATCTATAAGAATCATCACACTTTAAGAAATATCAAGCTAGGTGATCCATGACAGAAGTTGAGCTATCCATACAGTTTTGAATTATGATTACTAAACCATTTTGACTGCTGAATAGAGATTGAGATTTTACAATACATTTGGGTTTGAATTAATATAGTGAGTTTGAATGGGGTCCATTCAGAGTTGAGCATTGATGAGAAATATGTGTTTGGAATGAGATAGTTATGTTATTGTGGCAGTGACCAATGTATGTGAACCAGGCCAGGGTTGTTTTTATAGATTTATGTATGGAGTTTCCAGGGAATTAGTGTCCAAATGTGGTTCCCAGGCACATTAGTATTCAAATTCAAAGTTTTTTCTTGTAGACCAGTAGCCATATTAAAGTTAAAGAGCCTGGTCTGCCCAAGTATTTGCACATGGCTGGAAGGAGCAAATGGATTCATATGTTTCCCAAGGGCATTAATGTGAAAGTGAAACACAAAAAACCTATTCCAAGATTTAAAATCTCATTGGTGTGTCCATTTTCTACAGCAATTACCATTAGGCCACATGCCTTTGTATAATAATTTTTTGCTTTGATTCAATCCAATCTGTTATTCAAAAATGTTTCTACATCTAAGAACAATCAAATTTTGATGACTACTGATTTGTTGCAAAGCAAAAGTTCTTCAGTTGTCTATGAATTTGAGACTCTCAGATTTATTGTATAAATAAGATGTTAAAAGACAGAAAAAAAGATCTTATGAAAGATCTTCTTAAAAAAAACATAAGAATATTTAGACTAGATTCAATTAAAATTCAAAACATTTTTTAGCTGTTGCCTATAAACTCACAGATACAGGGAGAAAATGGTTGGCTAAAATCTAATTTACTTGTTACAGGTTATAAGGTATGTTACCAAAATAAAACCTATTTATTCCTGCAAGAACAACAGTAGATACAGAGAGCACAATGACACTGTTGGATAGAGGCATCTTCAGATACAAAACAGTATTTTCCCAAATAGTCACAATCATTGCCCCTGAATTTTCATGAGTAATAAACAAGAGTTGGAATGCTGTGCTTATACAAATTTGTACCACTTAAAAGACAATTGTTTTGATTCTGGTCTCTAATGTTGACACATTACTTTATCCTTATTTGTGATGATGTAGTCTACTAAACTCTCATCTTAAGACTTGTTAGCTGTTTAGTAGTTCCTGAAAAATATGCATTTGGTGTTTTTTTGTCCTTATGCAAATATCTGTTGGACCCACCAATCATAAACTTTACAATATCCTAATAGAGGTGCCTGTGGTGTAATGGTTATCATCATAGAAAATGGACATGCAAGTTCAAGGACCAGAAATATAATATAGACCATCAGAAAAGGTCAAGATATAACATTATGCAATTCTTATGAATTTTCTAGTTACTTTTGTAGAGAAACATTTTCAGAATATGAAATATCCTTCATCATGTATTATTTTAAGGACAGTTTTATTTTGTGTTATCATTAGAAAAATGTGCTCACATTCACCAATACTATTTCTTAATTTCAAATTTGATTTGTAGGAAAATGTTTTAGATTATGTGAGGTACACCAACTAAATCAACAAATCACAAAGTTGGTTACAAATAAAAATTGAATAATAAAATACACAAATCAAAAAATCCTGAAATAATAAAAAAAAAGGAATATGGGCGCATAAAAGAACAATGAATACCATGGGCCAATTCTTAAATACTTATATGACTGCTGATAATATACATGAATATAGTTGAGAACTGGTGCCATAGAAACTAAACTAATCAAAGAGCCAATCAAAAACTACCCCTTCTTTCTTTGTTATAAAGTCAAATAAAGGTGCCTGTTGGACATAAATACAAGAATATTGCGACAAAAATTGAGTGGTCACAGTGATGTCAGTAAATGCAGACCAAAATGTTGCCTAACTTCAAGTTCAACATCTCTCTTTCAACCCATTTCCTTTTCACTGGCATGTAACACTAGTCAACTAAATTTTTGTTGCATTAATATCAACTACAGTTATCATCATCATCATCATCATATCGTGCTGCCAGCACGGATATCCCTGACCAACTCTCGCCACTTCTCCCTATCATTCATCGCCTCCAGCAGGTCTTCAGGGTTACATCCTATGTCTTCACATAGCTGCTGTATGTAAGTTTGAGCTGGTCGTCCTGCTTTTGCTTGGCTATATGTGGGGGTCCTTAGGAGTACATCACTTACGAGCTCGTCTTTGCTTATGAATTTGTTTTTTCGTGAATGCTCTTATTTATTTGCAATCAAGCTATATCAAAATACCAAAATTTTATCATCATCTCAGTGTCATTGTCATCTGTCTGAAGAAACATGTGATTAAACTCTCCTTAAATTAGCTGGTGATCAAAGAAGAAAATGTTACATAGTTGAACTTTGTTTCCTACACAATTTGAAACGAATTGTTTGCTCTGAAGATACAAAGGTCAGTTACATATTAGTCAGGCTAGAATTAAAGCTTGAAGCTCTTTTTTTGTGGACTGTCAGAAGGAAATCTTATCAAATGTTCCTGCAGTAGTCTGCCATCATATGCTTGTTCCATCTCCCTTGGTTGTGCTATTTCATGGTCTTGAGGTCCTGATGGAACCACTCACCTTGCTCATCCCTTACTGTCCCTAAGTTCTCTGAAAATCTATCAAGATGGTTGTATAGAAATTTGACACTTATGTAGTGTTCAAGGTCATGAAAAGCGGACAACAAATTTCTTACACGGGTTTCATAGTTGTTGGCAAAGGCCAAAAACTATGAAAGCCTTACTGAGAAAGATTTCAGTTACCCCCCACAAATGAAAATCATGCTCACTTTTCCTTATTATTCATCTTTCTGACAAAGTCTTGATGACATACAAGTGCATGAATCTGTGGTCCATCAAACACACCTTCCTTGATCGTCTTGAATGACAAAGCAAGGAGAACCGATGTTATATAGTCATCTACAGGATCACAACGACACAATAATTAAACAGACGCAAGGACAAAGACGCAAGAAGAAAGGACGCAGGAATGAAGGACGCAGGAAGACTTCTTTATAAAATATTTTACCTCTCATCTTTATTTGTAAGTTTCGAAAGGATTGTTCCAAGTTTGCGTGTGAGAGAGAGCTGGAGACCGAACATTACTGAAATATATTGACCCCAAAGTTATGGCCGTCAGCGTTGTGTCTTTCTCGTTCTTCATGGCTGCTCAACCGGACCCTGGAGTAAACTCTTCTGTGTGCTGGCTTTCCCTACTACATCGCGTCTACCTCCGTCTTCCACTGTACTGCTTGCCCTCCTTTTCGCCTATCTCCCACTGTCCTCAATTTGTCAGCCTTATATTACCTTCAAACTCCCACGCAGTAATATAGACACGCCTCAACGCCTGCGCAACTTCTTCCAATTTCCAGCGACCGGGATGTGTCACTTCCTTCCGGTGCACCACCTTGAATGGCATTTTTGGCCGGGTCAAAAGGTCAAAACATAACACTGAAACTATGTGTTGGAAGCATTCACTGTCAATATTTAATGCTCTGACAAACTGTTTCATCTGGCCCAGCTTGATGTGCAGAGAAGGAAATATGATTTTTACTCAACAGCAGATTGGATCATTGAAAATATTTGGAATACCAATTTTCAGAGTCTTGTGTAAGGGCCACTCTCTGGTTCAAAAGCTTGTCCTTTGCTCAGCTGTCCAACATGCAAATAAAGCAGGGATACTTCATAAATCCTCTTTGTTGACCAAAAAGGAAGTTCACCATTTTGAGGTCCACACAAATTGACCAGTTTTTCTCATAGTATTTTAATAGGTTTCTCACAGTTTTAATGTCATTATGCTCCTTTCATAAATACACTTAATGGCCTGCTGGAACAGCCAATTAGATATTGCCATTATGTAGTAGAATACATACACTTCAGGCTGCTCTTAGAATTATCAAGGAATAATCTTCAATCATTTGAATTATACAATGGAATTGCTAATTCCCAGAGAAGACCTGAGATATTATGATAATAAACATATTCTTCTCTTTAAAAAATTTCAATAAAACCTATTCCCGATTTCGGAAGTATAGAACTTTTGTGGTTTTGTTCTGTAGAGCTTTTTCTTGCAACCTTGAAGCTAAAATTATGCTGCATTTTTTGAGAGATCCAAATCCAGCACAAGGTCATTCAGCTCTGATTGGCCAAACTGGTAGGAAGTTGATGACTTTAATGTAGCATAAGAAGGATCGTTGTTATCTGTCTGTATTTCTTGAGTTACATAATCACTCTTTCATTTCATCAATAGTCTCTTCTTCAGATGAAGACAACTTGGTAAAAACTGGAACTGGGAGCTCATCAGAGTGCTGAGTTGGTCAAATTCCTGATGGGATACTAGGATAAGGGATTTAATGTCTTTTTTCCTTGCCAACACTTTTGTATTGATTAGACTAAAATAACAGTCAGTTGTGTGGTCCTTCAGTTCCTGCCAGGTCATGGGAAATCCTAAAAGTCAAGCCCTCACATTTCCTTTACGTCAAGTCATGCAGCATTTCTTTTCAGTAATGACACAGTATGTGGGGCTGATTTCTTGTCTTGGACACCAAGAGCAAGTCTGAAGCATGCTTCATAGTCTTGCTTCATGAACGATGTTATATTGTGCCTCTGACGAATAAGCATGAAGCATCCAGAAATATAGCAGAAAGTGCCTGAGTTGTTAACACATTGATGTCTCCTTGTAGGTATGACCCTATCTGAGAGAAAATCAAAGAAAATTAGATATTCCTATTGATGCCATAAATGCATACGTAATTCATTTAGCCACAAAAGGATAAAATGTAATATCTGAAATTGCATGAAAACTAGAGCATAGAACAAAGTCGTTTCCATATTTGAAATCAGCAAATCAAAAATAGTAAAAAACAGTAAAAAAAAAAGCTCATGCAACTGAGATTTTCAAAAAATGTATTGTCTCATGAAAAAAACTTTTAGAGTCAAAAATCTGGACAATTACTACAAAGTAAACCACACATACATATGCATCATAAACAGTAATACCTTTGAATTTCTAATTATTATACATCTGTGATATCTAAAGTTGTGACCCATTTAGTTGTTGTTATAGATAACCTTTATTTGAAGAAAAATGATAAACTGTTGTATCTAACATAACCATTATAAACCCACAAAATTCATCATAAAACAATAAACAAATGTTTTTATCATCAAGAAAACATCAAAATGATCAAACTTTTAAAATTTCTTCATATTTAAATACACCAAAGTCCTTTTTTAAAGAGACAATATTCACATACCTAAATTGCTTGCTTTTATATCTTCTTGGTTCATGTCTATTGAAAATTACATCGATATGCATATATATTATCTTTTCGTTCAGTGGGTATTTGATTTTAAATGAACAAGGTATCTTGATTCTTGGAAAACAGGATGACAGAGACAACGTAACATTTGAAATGGAACACAAAATTTTGATAACAGAAAAAATATACATCTATCATGTGCTCCTCCTTATCAATGCTTCCTCTGCAAAAGAAGAACACTTTCTGAAAATAATTTACATGCCTCACTGCAACTTAAATTGCTTGTTCTTTGTTCCTGTACACTACAAAACCTCCTGCAAAATATTAACAATTATGACATTAAGAAGTGTGATGCTGACATAGAACAAGCACAAACACAACAACACAAATCACAGAATTTTTCTGAATATAATCAGGGATCCCATCCAAGCAAATATACAACCAGCATCTTCTGATATATCTTCTATGCAATGATGTTTTTTACAACTGTGTCCTTGCAAGTTACATAAATATGTATATGTTATTTTTTTTTGTTCATATTTTGTTTTTATTTTAAATGCATAGAGAACCTTGATTCCTGGAAATGAGGACGATGGAGACTTCTGCAAAATGTCATCATTTTATTGCAGCACAAATGGCTACTGCACATTCTATGATGATCATTGTATATTTATGTACTACATATGTTATTTTTATATCCTTTACTTCAAAGTAAATGAGGAAGTTTCTTTTTATTTGCATTGGGAAACATTTCTTCATTTTATGTAATTATTCAAGTGCTTAAAATTTATTTAGTATTTAAGTATTTTCATGCTTCTTATAATCTAAAATATTATGAGAACATAGCACAATCACTTTATACTCTGATTTAAGAAACTAAACTAGTCATGAAATAATTATATTTTCAAGTAAGGAAATAAAAGAATCAATTCCAAAAACAAGTGCAGTAGATTTTGATTGAGTAAGCTGTCTTTTGTGGCTGATTTAAAATTTTTCCAGTTTGTGATTCTAAATTACTGTCTTCATTTGTTTTTGCCGTTCTCTAACAATCAGCAATCTTCATGTCTGCATTTGTCAAAAAATAGTTTCTATCCTTAATGATGGCATTAGTATCAGTGGAAAGACTCGAGGAACACCATTAGTCTTTGGTGAGAAAACTTGATAAGCACTGATGGAGATAGTAAGTTACTGCATATGTTTACAGGCTATTTACCTTCAACTCAATTTGCAGTTTTGACTGAACTGTTTTAGTTTTTTTTATATATCTTTAAACTTACATTGAATTTTATAGACTGCTACAAAAACATGGGGTATTTCAACTCTTTTCCATGGATGAAGTGATTTTAACCCTTACTGCACTGGAACCAAGTATACTTAGTTTGGTGCATATAAAATTGAGACATGAGAACTGAATTAAATTGTTTTTGATAATGGTGTAATTTCTAGAATTCTTTGCATTTTAGATGATGCAGTATACATTTTATTTTTACTGACCAATGGAAAGTAGTTGTGAACTGATAGAACTGATTTGTTTATGATTAGCCTTTTATATTACCAACTTGTGTGGTGTATTTCTTGATTTATAATGTTAGTGAAATTTCAATTTTAACAACAAAGCAAGATGGTGTCAGGTAATTCCTTTGATTCGTTCTTCAACTATTCTGATAATATATTTGACGCTGAAAACATAATTCCATTGTTCAATTTAGAGATTATTTGTACAATAGCATAAAAATGATTGATTGTATGTAAACCAATAGGGAATATGGATAAAAAGCAGATTTCAGTTATAATTTGAGCACATAAAAATTTCAGCTAATTTTAACAAATTAATATCTGCATGTTGGCATGCAAAAAAATTTAATGTGCACTGTGAGTGTTAAAGTATTTAATATTATACAAGCTTCTTAAATTATGATGGGTGCTCTAATCAATTTCCATGGAAACTACTGATAAATCTCTATTCCTTGTTTTACTGTTAAATGTCCTCTATTCTGTCTGAATGTTCTTGTGCAATGTCCTCTTCTCTTCAAATTCTTCTTTTCTGAGAAGCTTATTTGACAAGGGGGGCAGTTTAAGGTTAAACATGATTGGCCAACTTACCAACACTTATATAAATCACTAATGTAGTGTCATCTACTTTCCATCAACTCAAAACAGCAAATTATGAAAAGAGCAGAACATGTTTACTCATTCATAAAACTCTCTATCACCACCAAGTAGACATTTCAACAAACAGCCAGTTACCAAAAGAGTTTAATGACAATTGTTACAGATACAAGGCGCAAAAGAGCACCATTGGATAGAGTGAGTTTTTCTACATAGTAACCACCACAGGTCTCTATATTTTTGCCTATAATGAACCATTCTATATCCCTGATGCTCCCTTAAAAAATTACAACTGTGGAGATTTAATACTATTTTAAAAACGGTGGTGATAGAATTGTTTTTAGTAAAGTGATGTACAAATAGTAGTTCTTTACTCAGCTTTATTCAGTTGTGGTTCAAGATCAAAAGTGTGGGGCACCCATTAAGAATCAAATTCACAAGTAATGGTCTGCCTGTCTAGCTTTCTAGCAACTACACTGTGTAAGGTACTATTTACCAACCCCTCCGCTCGGGCAGGATATGACACAAGGTCAATTTTTAAGCGGAGTTTAACAGGTTTGAATTCAGAGTTTTCCTTCTCCTAGACTAGTTGCCTCAACAAGGCTGAAGAACCTAGTCCGTCCCACTATTTACCCATAGCTGGAGGGAGAATAAGGGGGTTCATACCTTTCCCAAGGGTATTTGCCCGAAAGTGAACATAATAGCGCGACTGGAGTACGAACTCGCGTACTACGATTCCGCAGTTCATCGCTTTAACCATTACACCACGAGGACACCCCCAATTACACCACGAGGACACCCCCAATTACACCACGAGGACACCCTACACTGTGTAAGGTGATCTTTGTTCATCTTTCATCAACCTGATTTGCATATATGAGCTTGTAATGGAAGCCATATCACTGATGACAGAAATTTGTCATCATATGTTTGACATATGAGGGTAGCAAAACTTTCACTGGCATTAAAAGAGTTTTCAGACACTTGTTGCAGAGTAAATGCATATAGTTTAATATTTCTTGCCTGACAATATTTAAACAATATTTATTGCCTGAGCAAACATAGAAAGGATACAAAAATGACATAAAATACTTAAACAGGACATAAAGAATGTATACAGAGAAATGTTACAAAGTCATTGAAAGAATCTTTAGTATAATTTATAGACTCTATAAATTCTTAAAGATTCTTTACATATAAGATTCTACTAAAGATTCTTTACATATTCTTACATACAAGAGATAATCAAAGTGTTAAATGAATATTTACATATTTAAAAAATCCTATTATCTGCTGTGCAATACAAGGTATATAGACAGGAGTGCATACATGTGCATTAATAGCACCAAGATGGTAAGAGAATTTGATTTTTGGCACACTCACATTATATACTACTTTACTGACCCTGAGCTGTATGATTTGGCAGACATGAGAAGAAATAACCTTTTGTGTCACCCAGTGCCAAATAGTAGAACTGTTTGGCAGGCAAGAGTTATAATCCCCACAAGCTGATAAAGGTACTTTTCATCTCATGGATTGACAGATTTGTTGAACATATCTTGTCATTTACTTTTTTATTGCTATTGCTGAAAGACATACATTGTCTGTTTGGTCTCAGTAAAGGCTCAGTGTTGAATATCAGTGGGTACAATTTTTTCAAAATGGAAGAATTTAACCACATAGTTCTGCTGTGTAGACATCTCGTATTGCTGCTCAGTTGCCCTATATGACAAGGAAAGAATAACGAATGGTTATCAGTAAGGCATAACCATTATTAATCCACCACCATCAGTCATCATTGTGAGTTGTTATTATAAAATCAGAAATATTATTTTGAGAGTGACCCCCTTATGACTGCAACATGCAAGGGAAAATGAATAGCCATTAGTAGTGACTGTATTGAAACAAAGGGTTCTGTAGCTGAAAACTTTTTCTATCAAATAGAGTTATTGTACTCTCTGTCTCCATCATAGTTCCCATGGAAAGAAGTAGAAGGCAGGACTTACAGATCTCTACTCATATATTTTTTATTAGAGCAATGTTTATTGTCGTAGGAAATGGACACGGTGACACAAGTTCAAATCTTGGACGAGGCTGATTGCATTTCACATAGCACTAATACCCTCGGGAAAGGTATGAATCCAATTATTCTCCCTCCGGCTATGGGTAAATAGTAGGACAGACTAGGTTCTTCAGCCTTGGTGAGGCAACTAGTCTAGGAGAAGGAAAAACTCGGAATTCAAACCTGTTAAACTCTGCTTAAAAATTGATGTTGTGTCATATCCTGCCCGAGCGGAGGGGTTGGTAAATAGGATTAGAGCAATGTTTATGAACATTTACAATGTAAGAGTCTTTTGTAGTTGTTAAGAGTCTTTAATGTTGTATGTACTTGCCCAATACCTCTGCAATGAACAAGATGCAACACAAGATAATTTGATTAACCAGAGAACAACTGATCTGAATTCCACATTTTCTTTCTCCTAGACAGGTTGCAATATCAAGGTTAAAGAGCCCAGTCTTCCCTACTATTTACCCATAGTTGGAAGCAGAATAGTTTGATTCATATTTCTCAAAAAGATTTGCTGTATATGAAATACAAACAGTCTCATCCAGGACTTGAACTTTGACTGCTGATTTCATTTCCTACAATGATAACCATTACGCCATGAGCTCCTCCCATGTGACCAGTTTTTCTTCTTTTTAGGAGTTTACAATGCATCTTTTTAGGAACTCTCACTTTTCTTCTTTATATATTACCATCAAATACTAACCATACACATTCCAAAATCATATACTTGATTTATTTTAGAAGTTCCCTCACTTTATATAATATGTTCCTTGGGGACATTGGTGATTATGACTTTCTCTAGTTTCCTTTATCTGTAATCTGAGTAATACTACGATTGTTTTTTTTTTTTGGATAGTCGAGTAGATTCCTGTCGCTTTCTTACCATTATTTTTATTGAAATGACATCTTTGCTATTTACTCTTAGTATTCCTCCACCAACTGATAAGTATTATCTTTATTCCTACTGGGTTGCACCCTAAAGGGGTATGGTAGAATTGGTAAAGTTATTAATCATATATCCCTCGTATGTTTTTAGTGTTAGAGTGACTTTCATTTAGTTAGACAGTCTTTTCTTGTCTAAATGGGTTCAACTAATCGGCTATTTACTCAAAGCAAGAAGAAGTGGATATATGCTTTTCCATAGGTATTTGTCAATTACTAAATTTAGAATTGATTGATTGATTGACTGATTTCCATGGCATGTCAACCAGTCAGGGATTATTTTTTACCAAAGTTTGGGAATCATTTATTGTACATATGCTTTTCATATTTTGTGTAGTTGTTTTTAAAGTTTTTTTTGCACACAGTTATCTATCAAGTAACCCTATTCTATTAAGATAATTAGCACACAGTTGTATAGTTCCAAGTATTCCTCTCTAATATCAATAACTATATGGTTTCAAGTAATAATCTCTTTTTGGTAATCATCATGTGCATACAGGTGTTCCAAATAATTTATATGAATCAATTATAAACAATTATAGCTCCAAGTAACTATACTTAATACAAATAATTTATAGTTACATGGCATCAAGTATTCCAATCAAATATGAATAATTTTTAAGTAGATCTATTTTAGCCATAGAAGGGACTCTAACTGGTCCTACCACATCTTGTCAGTGGACCTTGGAGTAACAACAATGAAAGTGTATCCTAAATCTTTGTAAAGAGAAACTCTCTACCAGATATGCTTTAGTGTCATACCAAGGACATTCCTTTTAGAGAAAAGTCTTGCCTTTCTACAAGGGATACACTCAGCATATTCTAAGTCCTGCACATTTATTGAGCTTAACTTAATTGTGATACAAAACCAGAAGAGTAGGATGTGACACATGGTCAATTTTTAAGTGGAGTTTAACAGGCTGAAATTCTGGGTTTTTTTTCTTCTAGACTGGTTGCCTAAGAAACCAGTCTGCCCTACTATTGAGCTCAAGGGAGAATTAGTGGATTGATACTCTTCCCAAGCGCTATGTGAAATGCAATTAGCCCAATGTTGTTGTGTCCATTTCCAATGACAATAACCATTTCTCCACGGGCACCTCTAAAGGGGCACCCAGCATGAATGAAATGCACTTGTAATGATCTGCTTGTTTAGCAGGTTAAATATAACACCAAGTGTGAACCCCCCAAAAACAAAACCTAAGCAGAATTTGGATTTGGCTCAAGGCTATATGTATATGACACTTTGTAAGGATTTAAGTCATTATTCAGTAGAAACTGATCTTGAGGCTAATTATTACACCACTATGAAGTATACTGGGACATTGGCCTAATGAGTTGAATGTTCACTAATTTTCTGGGAGACCAGGGTTCAATCCCAGGTCGAGTTGTACCAAAGACTCAAAAAATGGTACTTGATGCCGCCTTGCTTAACACTCAGCATTAAAAGGTAAGGATCAAGGGTTCAGTGGAGCAATCCAGGGAATGGAGTAATGCCCTCCCCTACACCTTGTATGTAGTAGCTATTGAAAAGGGAGCCTTCGGGTTACCCACGACTAAGGTTACCAACTACTTTTTATGAAGTATACTCTTTCTCAAAAGTATTAGTGCATGTTATGTCACTGTGAATTTCCACTTTTAAAAAAATAGAAAATTACATTCTTCTTTTTGGGATCCTGCCGAGCACTAGTGCAGTAGAAAGCTGCAGTGACACAATGTTAGTGATAGTACCGTGCTTTTGGTAGTGAGTAGGTTTTTCCTAATACCCTTGAGAAAGGTATGAACCTCTTTTACCACCCAGCTATAAGTTACATAGTACCCGTACTGTTATTTTACAAGAATAGCTTTGGTATTAAATAACCCAAGAATGTTGATATGTCATCAAACAAACAAACAAACCAAACCTTTGTATAATGTCATGCAGACACCCTGACAGTTAAACAGCTTTTTCAGTTTATTACTAAACTATGTGGACTAAAATAACAACAGAAAAACAATCAAAAGAAGAATATTGATAAAAATCTTTGAGATCTCTGAGCCAATAGTAAAAGTTCTCGTTATTATAACATTTAGCATTTTTCCTTTTTTTTTTTTGCTTACTTTTTTATGTCTCATTTGTTTTCTTTTTTACTTCTGATGATAGTAAAACTGAAGAAAGTCTTTTATCTTAGTTGTGTCTGCAAGAATTACCAGAAAGTATAACGATTGTTGAATTGCATATGGTTTCTTATTTACTTGTGCTTTTTAAAGAAGTCTGCTACTCCGAAATTGAGGGTGAAAATAAAAAATGTTGAAGTCTTTTATAGACTTTAAATAA
Organism: Sepioteuthis lessoniana; assembly: GCA_963585895.1. Taxonomy (NCBI): domain Eukaryota; kingdom Metazoa; phylum Mollusca; class Cephalopoda; order Myopsida; family Loliginidae; genus Sepioteuthis; species Sepioteuthis lessoniana. Next base: position 89,962,684 of record OY757916.1, read on the forward strand.
TTCTTACATAATTAGATAGCAGCAAAAGAATGAAATTGTCTCACTTGAGAAATGGTCACCTTGAAATCTGAAGACAAAGTAAAACATAAATGATAAGAGAGAGAGAGAGAGAGAGAGAGAGAGAGAGAGAGAGAGAAATAACCTAGTCTGTACTTGTTAAAAAGACTTTCAAATAACAAGCTGAATCTTTTTGTCTGCCAGACGAAATAGAAATATATCTATTAGTATCATAACTAAATATCATAATCATCTTTTCATGCTGAGGGCAAAGTGTCCCCTTGACTCTCTTGCCATCCACCGCAATCATCCATTTCTCCCGGCAGGTCCTCTAGATTGCATCCAGTGTCCACACTATGCTGATGTATGCACAAACAGAATTTGACACAGGATCAATTTCTAAGTTTCATTAAACAGGTGTGAATTCAGAGTATTCTTCTTCTGGACTGGTTGCTATACCAAAGTTAAAGAACCCAGTATGCCCTACTATTTACCCATGGCCAGTGGGAAAATAGTTGGATTCATACCTTTCCTTAGGGTATTAGCGCTATGTGAAATACAATGAGCATTTGACTATTAAGCGATTTATGCTAATGTACATAAGTGTTTGCTGATTGGCCAATATTGGTGAGTCCATATGTAGGAATCCATAAGAAAACATAACTAATGAGTTCATCCTTACTTCTCTGGACATGCTTTGTATATCTTGTTTATCTTACATGGATGGTTAGTGAGATAGAAGGCAAGTGACCTTATAGCTACAGTTATGTAGGGTGCTGCTTCTAGGCTTGGTTTGGTCGGATTTTATAGGATGTCAAACATTGCTGGTTTTTTAACGCTAAACCCAGTTTTTACATGTATGTTAGATATATAAGATTTGTGCAGCCATTTTGTAGATACATTTTTAAACACACTAAGGCTTATTCTTTTGCATAGATAATGAGTTTAAGTATTTCTATCAGGCATAAATATTTCTATTTACTGTTAATCATTTGTTTGCACACATTTAATTGGTTTCAAGTATTGCTATGTAACAGTAACAATGTAACATCAGTCATTTATTTGCACACAGTTAAATGGATACACATATATGATTTACATTATTTACATTTTTCAGACTATTGTACTCATCTTTGTCGCTATGTTTATCACAACATTTCGGCCGTTGTATGCTCTGGCTTTCTTCATGTGGTTTGAAAGTCGAATTTAGCCATTTATTTCGCTCACCAGGGTAGACTGTTCAAGTTCTACGAGCCATGTTTAATGGATGTCAGTTATCAGTTATCTCCTGTTAATTTCCCCTCTGAATGTTCTCCACTGCCTTCACCGGGTATTGAACTCACACTCTTTCGGGTATGTCACTGGATTGCAGTAAATGATCAGATTTACAGATCAATATATGAATAGATTAAAGAATAAGTAAAGTTGGTGACCAGAGTCGAGGGTGACCCGAAGTCTTCCTTTTGAATAGCTACTACACCAAGGTGTAGGGGAGGGTGCTACTCTACTCTCTGGATTTCTCCACTTTACCGTTGATCTGTACCTTATAATGCTGAATGCTAAGCAACAAGGCATCAAGTACCATTTTTTGAGTCTTTGGTATAACTTGACCTGGGATTGAACCCTAGTCTCTCAGGCCATTGGTGAACACTCTAACCATTATGCCAATGTCCGGTTGATTCTAAAATAAAACATGTATAACCCATACACAGACCCAATATGAACACTATACCAATATCAAAATCAGCATCATCATTAAGGGTGTGGAAAATTTATTTTCTCTCAGCATATAAATCATGCTAAGTATGTTTAAAACTTTTCAAACCGGAAGCTATTTTTCTAAGAGAGAAAAGAATAATGAATAAAATATTCATTTTCTTCAAAATACTCCCTTGGACATTCAACAAACTTATTTCAGAACTCCTTTTTCATATGGTAAGAAACTATGCCACTATATATCTTAATATCCTCCACGTTTTAAAATCTTCAGAGAACAAGTCAAATTTGTATGAAGTTATATCTGATGAGTGCTGATGGTGCTACACTTGTATAATTTTGTGTTTTACCAAAAAGATCTCATCCAAAAAATATTAAAATTGGCTTCATAATTCTTTTAAAAAATTGCACAGACTGGTCTAGATTTCATCTAGACGACAAGATAGCAGTCAAAGTTGGTTAACAACTTCATTTTTTTACTTTGCTATTTTTAATACAGTTTCTCAATCTTGCTTTACAGAAGAAGATAGATATAGGTAATACATGTTTATTCATTATATTCCCATTCATTATTCAGGCAAGTATTCTCATCTTTATGTATTTAAATGCATTTTTCCTTTGTAATATATATGAACTTTTAACCTACTGAAACTTAAGGGAACTTTCAAATATCCGCTAATTGTATTAGCTTTTCTATACAGTGCATCTTTTGTAAAGTACTGGGTTTGGACATTATTGATCTATCAAAAAGCTATGAAGCAACAAAATCATCTTTGCTTCTTTTTTTGTACTATGATTAATATGTCTACTGAGAATCATGAACTGATCTTGTTAAATAGCACATAATTGTAGCTTACTGCTAAGAAGACACCATCCATGATTATCAAGCATTAATTAATGTGTCTTTAAAGTTAAGGATATATTTGAAATATCTTTTTTGAATGCATAAGCTCTACATATTGGGAGTTTCTGTCTTTCTAAACTGTAGATATTTGTTGGTGTTTTTCTTGTTAATTATTTCTAAGATCTTGCAATATCCAGAAGAAAGTGAATTAAGTTGATCAGATTTTACCTTAAAAAGTTCAAATTAAGAAATAGTTCAAGGTATTGTATTGCTTGGTGGTAGGAAAGATATTTAGTCAAGTCTTCACTCACCAAGGTTCATTATTATTGTTACTATATTCATGATACACAAACACGGAATAAACAGAAGAAAAGACAAGACATGCTCACTTACACAGGCTGAACTATTTAATATATACACTGAATTGAAAAGATTACACAAATGTGTCCCTATCAATGAAATATCCACATATTGTTCTATAAACAAGTATGTAAAATGGGTTCATGAATGGAATTGTTTGGTTTGGTTCGGTTTTATGGCATATCAACCACTGTCAGTTATTTAGTGCCAAATCCGTTTTATACATATATATTAGATATATATGATTTGTAAACAAAAGTCAACAAAGTTAAATGGTTCCAAGTATTGCCATGAATCACCAACATTTCAATTAAACATCAGTTACCTGCTTGCACACATAAATTATCAAACAGTTCTATTTCTAACAATTCAATTTAGCATTAGTCATTTATTTGCCCATAGTTTCAATGTCAAACCATTCTATTTAGCCCATTGATAAGTGCTGCTACTCTGGGCCAGAGTGGACCTGGGAGCAATGGCAATGAAGATGTACTCTGTATTTCTCAAAGCTCCAGCATTACTGGAGTCTCATCATCAGATTGTTTAGTGTCATATCTAGGACAGTCATTGGGTGGGTGGGGGGTCTCTTACTCATCTGCAGAGATGCAGTCAGTATATTCTACAGCCCCAGCCAACTGGGCTGACAAAGATGGAAACAGTCTTACTTGATGCACAGTAAAAATTGTCATAGCTGGGTTGGCAGTCAAGGTGGAGATGAAAAGCAAAAGAGATTCAGCATAGGGTTCCTGGACTGTCATGTGACTGTCAGCAGACACACCATGGTAAATAAAACTAATAAAAAACACATTGACATTTTCATTAAGTTAATTCATTTTAAATAAATATATCTTATTTAATAGTAAAGTCATACAAGGTTCAAGGCAGTGGTGTGTGTATGTGTGTATTCCGAAGAAAAAAAAGATGCATTGTTTTGTAAAAATCATTCTGTACACAATTTAAAATATCTTAATTTATTAAGTTTAACTGATTATTTATTTTAGTTATATGATAAAGTAATTTACAGGGTTCAGTGAATTTGTACCGATTGTAATAAAACTTGAAACCTTTAACCTTAATCTGTACTTCTGATTAACAAAATTTAATTTGCAGTAACCTCTTTCCACAATAAAAGAGTATGAAACTTTTCAACGAAATATGTAGGGAATTTGGATGAAGACTTTAGTCAGGAAGTATATAAAGTGTTCAGCTGCTTCTGATTTGGTGAAGAAAAAAGTCCAATACTTTTAGCATCTTTCAAAATTGTTTACCTACAGTAAATATTTAATGTTTTCATTTATTATGGTTTGGTTGAACTTATTACTTATTATCTTGATAGATAATATAAACATAAATGATTTTATAACATAAATAGAAATTATTATGATTACTATAATTCGATGGTATAACTTTTCGAAAGTGTCAATTTTGTTTCAAAAGTTATGCTTGGAGGTTATTAATCATAAAACTAGCTCTCAGAAAAATTTAGATGCCATCTTGGCAATAAAGTGATGCATTTAATTTAATCTTTAATTACTGTTAATTATTTTAAATTCTAATTGTAATAATTGCTGGATTGATTAATTTTAATGGCATATCAACCAGTCTAGGGTTAGTTCATGGTTAGAGGTTAGGGAATCGCATTCATTGTACATTCATATTTACATTTTTTTCTTAAGCTTTGTGTTTATAACATGGTCTGCTTGAATACCAATAATTTTCAAGCACCAATTTGACCCATACATGGAACCCTAACAGGTACTATCACTCTGGGTGTGAGTGGATCTGGGACTTATAACAAACAGGGGTACTCCACATTCCCCAGATCTCTAGAACTGGAGCCTCACTATCAGATGCAGTTTAATATCATCACCAGGGAGGTCTTACATCTTTGCTGGAGATACAGCTTGCATATTCTCAGCTCCACTAAAAGGAGGTCTACCTGCAAGATCATATCTCTGTTAGTAGCAGACCGAAGCAAATTTTTTAGGACATAGCACTGGTCTAAGATAAATTAACTGACAAAGAAAGTCGTAAATTTTCATTACGTTAGTTCTATTTGAAAAATATTCTAAATCTTATTTTAAAGTCATATATGGTAACATTTAGTAAAAAGACTAGTGTATATGAAAGAAAAATAAGATAGAATTTATCCTGCTCATGAATAGATGGTTCATTCTTGCTATGAAAAGATGTTATTGAAAGCATAATTGATCCAACAGACTTGACTTTAAAATCAGACATTTATGAAAGGAATATATGCAAGACAAGCCTTACATATCTACAATTACTTATATTGAACTGATTCATGACAGCATTTGCATAATGGTATTCTAGCAGTTGAAAGAACTTTATTTGGTTATTGTTATATGTTTATTTAAATATACATCTCTCCTTCTTTCTTTTAGTTCCATAATGGACAAGATCAACTTACATAAAAAATACAAAGAAAAATATCAGAAAGAAAATATCAGAAAAATATATGAGAAGAAAAATAATTAGGTTTGCAAATCATATACAGAAAAGTCTTATTCTCAAATATACTTTTGGCTGTACAAAACATAATTAAAAACTATATGCATATATACAAAACTTCTTTCTATCCATACAATAGCTTCATAATTATCTTTATGTACAGCCTCAGTATACAATTGGACAATAATAATGATATTAATAATTATAATGATAATAATAGAAGGAAATAAAAGAAAGGGAAAAATCGACAAATACTTGGACCTAGTCAGAGAACTAAAAAAATCCATTGAACATAAGGGTGATTGTGATACCAACTGTAGATGGTGCACTCGGAACAGTCCCTAAAGACTTAGGGAAAAAGACTCAGATTAAAAACCAAAGTAAGAATCTAGATGATCCTGGCTGCAACATTGCTAAGATCAGCTAGATTACCGAGAAGAATCCTGGAGATCTGAGTTGTTATGCGGACACAAAGATTCCAGTGAAAGACCACCTGCTCTCACAGGTGTGAAAAACTCATAAGGCCTGAAATAATAATAATAATAATAGGAACCAATGACAGCATTATTGAGAACGGCCAGAATACTAAGAAGAGTCCTGGCGACTTGAGGAGACTTGCTGTCACTCAGACTCCAGTGAAAAACCACTGGCTAATGCTGATGTGAAAAGCTCTAATGAGTGAATAATAGGAACCAAAAAAATTAAAGATAAATCTCAAAAAGACAACTGCAGATAGCCTGATAACACAAGAAGAAAGAAATCAAAAGATATTGGATAAAGATAATGGAAACTCAAAAGATAGCAGGATAGGGTCAAGCAATACAAAATAAAAAAAACAGAAAATTCTACCAACAAGTCAGTGGAGATCATGCAGAGACAAATGGACAACCAAATGCAAAAAAAAAACAAATTAATTTTGGTGTAAGATATGGAAGGAGAAAAAGTATGACAGAAATGCTGCGTGGATAAATAACATGAAAAAAGGAATTAGAAGAATTAAAAGAAGGCCCCAAAGTAAACATACACCTGGACTTACAAAGAAAAATACCAAACTGGAAAATGCCATGCTACAATGGAATACATGGATTCTGGTTTTTAAAAAATCTCATCCATCCACAACAAACTTCCCTTGCAACAGAGTAAATACTTGCAAGTAGCAAGCATATCCGAATGGATGATGAAAGGGAAAACTACACTAATACAGAAAGAGTGAAAAAAGGAACCACCTCTAGCAAGTAAAGAACAATGACATGTTTACCTAGGATGTAGAAAATCCTAACCATATAAATAAGATAAGAAATCTATTATTTGCTCCATGTTTTTTGCAGCAAGTCAAATATTGTTGTCTGAAAAGTATCTTGAAATTCAAAAACAAGTGCAAATGTATAGATTGGTCAAAAAATGCAAAAATATATTTTAAAAAATTACAGCTTCTCAAATCTATTTTTTTTCACAAAGATTAACACACACACACACACACACACACACACACATATATATATATATATATATATATAATGAAACATTGCTGTTTACCTTGACTTCTGAAATTATTTCATTACACTTCTAAAGTCAATCTATGACTTTTATCCATAATTCCATATATATATATATATATGTTGCATATTGACCCTTGACCGAGCCACCAATCAACAATTTCTCTGTACAGAACGCACCAGTGTAAATAAGTGAAAGCTGTCACATGGTTGATCAGAAGTCATGGGCATTGGGAAATGATATATGCAGATGCCCATGTGAAGATGCAGAAGTCAGTTGGAGTCAGTGTGAGTCTTGAGTCAGTGCCAGCTTACAGTCACTGAGAGTGCTCTGCTTGGGGTGGCAATCCACAGCAGCATCTGGTTGAGTACCCCTGGCCAAGAAGCAGAAAAAGTGCCAAGTGGTATGGTCAAGAGAAGAAGAAGTTATGGGTCCATATAGCAATCTGCTTTGTCTCCCTCCCTCCATTTGTCTCTCATACCACAGAAGCTTCAACCCCTTTTGTGAATAAAGTGTGAGAGTTATATTTTTATAAAGAAGTGTTGTGGTTTCTTCTTTTATCACTGTGTATTATATTTATAGGTTGGTTGATTGGTTTGCTGGTTAATTGTTTTTTATGGTATATCAACCCCTGTATGTTATTTAATGTCAAATCCTGTTTATACATACATCTATATATATATATATATACATATATGATTTGTGAAGGAATAGTTTGTCAGCAACATTATTTTCAAATGAAACAGAGCTCATTTTTTTGTACACACTTTAATGGTTAAAAGAATTGTTATTAATTCCAATAATTCCTGTTTACATTCTTCATTCATTTGCACTCAGTCAAATGGTTTCATGTAGAGTAAATAATAAAATAGTTCTATTCAACCATAGATATTGTTTGAATAGAACTATTTCATCATAACAGGTACTACCAATGCAGGTCAGGGTGGACCTGGGAATAATGGCAATGAAGGGGTACCCTGCATTCCTAAAAGCTCCAGGTCTAGAGCCTCACCATCAGATGATTAATTTCATATCCAGGACATTCTTTGGGGGGATCTTTCCTCTCTGTTGAAAATATAGTCAGCCTATTCTACAGCCCCAGTAAACTGGGCTATATATATATATATATATATATATATATATATAAAGAGTATATGTGTATAATATCATATCATTATCAATAGTATTTAGTGTACATTTGTTTAAGATATTATGTAAACAGGCACAAGTATTAAGATTCTGCTAATTTTGCCAAATTATTTAATCTGGGCCTCAATGGTACTGAAGCTGCTTATGGAAATTCTAGTCCCAGTAGAATACTTTTTAATAATAGTCTGGACTAATGAAGCAATTTACATGATACAATGCAATATAGGTGCACCGAATTGAACCAAGTTTAAAAGATGACTGTTGACTGCACAGATGTGGGATTACAGTTCTTTACAAAGAGTTCCAAATGGTAATCCAAATTTGTGGAAAATACCAACTGATCATCATTCTACTCCGGGGTAGTTTTCCCCACATGCTTTCTGTGAAACTCTTGAGTACAGAGGACAATTTGGTAGCTTTTTCTCATAAAATGAGAGTTACCCTATAAGGAAAAGCCATTATAGTATATTTTTATGCAAATATATATTCGCTATTCATCCTTAGACTTCATAAGAATACCTTATTGAGCAGAACGTATGGATACTTTTGTCTCTTCTACTATTTGATTTCTGTCATATTTACATTACCATCAATTGCATGATGCATGATTTATACAAACATATATATGCATATAAATATGATATGATAAATATGTATATGCATATAAGCTGTAAAATTTCTTTAAGTAAATGGTAATTGAGGAGATATGAATTGAAAATATTTCTATATCAACTCTTGAAAAAGTTGATTTTCCAAATATATCAAGAATAAAACTTAAGGATTTGATTATAACAAACACATGACAGAGAAAAATCTAAAATTTATATCTGAATCAAAACTGTTACATGAAAGTTTTTGTGAGACTTATATATTTGAGAAGAGTTCTTTTAGTTGTTTGTTGAGTAGAATTATTGGTAATGTCTCTATGTATGAGAGTAAGATTATAGAATTGTGTACTGTGTATGATTGTGCTGTGTTCAGTGTGCCATGAGAATCACTAGTAATGGACATCCCAGAGGTATGAGAACAGATCCTGGCTTTAAGGCCATGCAGGGGTTGAAGCTTCTGTGGTATGAGAGACCTTTTTTAAATTATAGATTCTGTCAACATGGCATTGCTATGGAGTGGCCATCAAGTGGTCATTTGTAGAAGTTCTTTGGCAGGCAAAGAAGATAATCCCACACACTCATGAGTATGAAAGAAAACTTATGGCATTGTATGATGTAGTGTTGGGTATATTGAGAAATATCTAGGATAATCATCACAGTTTGAAATTAAAAACAGAATCACAGAAAAATATTATGTAATTAACATACCTACTAGATATGGAAATGAAAATCAACTGAGTTCAAATCCTGCTTGCTAATGGTTTGCATTTCATTTTATGCTAATGCCCTTTAAAAAGATATGAATCTATCTGTTCTGCCTCTCCTATGAATAAATTGTAAAGCAGGCTGAATTCTTTTACCTTAGGCAACTGGTCAAGAAGAAAAAATTCTGAATTGAAAACTGCTGTACTTTGCTTAGATATTGACCCTGTATCACATCTTACCCATTGCCAAAGGGTTGGGTAATTACATACATGTAGGATATCTGTCTTGCATTACAACTAATTTTTTTTTTTATTGAAGTTGCTCAATTTTTGTACATTATAATACTATATTCAATTCCAGATGTTCTTGGAAATAATCTTTAGCCACAGAAAACTTTTTGATAGTCCTTTAATATCCTTGAAAATATGAATTGGATATTAAAGATTGACTCAACCGCTTTATGTGTAATGATGAAGTTCAGTCTTAGGGGGTGTTGGCTCATTGTAAATGGACTTTAGGTTTTCTCAGCCCCAAAGAGAGAAAGTAGAATTCCAGAATGAGATTCTGATATTGTTTTCTTCAGTCAGAGATTATCTCTCAGTTTGCAATCCTTCTTCTGAGCCCTTTTCAATAGAATATAAATTTGGAAGGGAGTATTTGAGAAAATCTGTATAAAGATTGTTTTAGAAGAGCTTAATCTTAAAATGACATTCTAAAGTTGCCATATCCATTTTTTAAACAGTTTTTGAGCAGGAAACAAAGAACCATAAATAAATGTAGGGAGTGATACTGACAATTCTGATCCTAAACCATCAAAATGTCTCCATTGCTGATTTCCTACTGAGATTAGATGTCTGAAAATGCTGTGGATACTATGGTCGCCAAAGTCTTCAGTTTGGTTTGCATTGACAGGTTTTTATGTCTCATGGGTCTCTTGGCATATTTTCTTGCCAAAAACGGAGACAGATATCTTACAGGCATGTGTATCTCCTTATTTTCCCTCTTTGACGCATGAATTTACCTGCTTTAAAGTCTTTTGACTGCTTGTGTATTTGTATTGAACTAGAGATAATTTATACTGGGTTTGTATGAAAAGTATAAGGGCCATGTATCAGATAAATATTTAGGATAAATATCCCAATTTAGAAATACAAACAGAATTTTTAGTAATGCTGAAACATCAAATTATTATATTTACATATTAGAAGAGTTCCAATAAAATAATGCAATTACTTATGTATAGATTAGCTCTTTTACTTGTCTATGTTTTAGGTTTTACCAGTTGTGTTGCTGAGTTGAAAAAGTCAGCTAAAACCCTTTCAACTATAAGAAAGAAGATGAAGAGAGAATGAGTTGGAAAAAAAAGAAATTGAAAATGAGATTTTTATATATAAATTATCAAATGTTTATCCCATGATTTAAACTAAGGATTTATAACCATGAAACAAGAGTAGTAAGAAAGGTTCATGAGATTTTATATTTAATTCTCTCTCTCTGTCTCTGTCTATATATATATTAATCACATTGTGTTTTGCATATAAGTAGTTAGTTAGATTAGTATTCTGTTTGCAAAGTTACAAATGGCAGTGGGGTTCCTTTAAAAAAGAATAATGTATTTTTTTAAATCGACAAAGAAAAGCATATTCTTTGTAAAAAATCTATTCCTATTTAATTATCAATTCTTCATCATCATGTTTTCTTTTTGCAATGACATTAATGTAAAAATTGAAGACTTGTTGAATACTCATTGCAAATATTTTTCAAATGTTCAGATTTTATTGTAAGAAGCTGAGAGAGAAAATGAAAGAAGATTCAAGAAAAACAAGTATAAACTTTTTCAAGTGTAAAGCACAAAAATGATAAAAACGTATTTTTATCAGTATAAAAATTCTCAAGAAGATCATTTTAAAGAGAACCAAAAACATTTCTTTAAAGAGAGTAACCAAAAACTAACTAAACAAATAATAAAATCTAAACAACCTATTTATTCTAATTTTGTGTTATCTAAAGAAAACAACTAACAAAAAAAAAAAGAAAACAAACACAAGGCATCATGCTGATCATACAATAATATCTGACTTCTTTTTTGGCAACATTTTCACAACAGCTTTAAAGTACTCAGGTGAATCAAATATTTTGTCATATTTTGTTATCCTGAGAAACAATTTGACAGCTCCAGAGGCTTTTGCCAAGGCTGTGAATGTGAGTAATCACACTGGATTTTGAAATGCAGAGCTTACCTGGTACTTTGAGTATTAACTAGATTTGCTGCACAATTTTAGTCCTATGTGACCTTGCCTGATCATCAAGATTCTTGCAACCTGAGTGAAATTTCTTAAACCATCTGGATATGGTACTATGATCAATTCTGCTTTCACCTTTTGCACAGTAAATGTTTTTGGTGCTTCTACTGTGTTGTTGCCCAGTTTAAACTTATAAAGCAGAAGTTCCTAAATTAAATTATGTTGCATGTTCATCAGCATGACTTTGAAAGCACTTATGGAATGCAGCAATACACAATGTGTCAGTGCAAGTACCACAATACTATCAATCACAGGAAGTACCTTCCACTCTTAAACAACTTTGGTCACATGACATATGTGTCCCAAATTAGCACGCACCAAAATATTGCAAACTTTTTGATTCACCCAAGTATGGAAAAATTCTGTTTTAAAACCACTACAATGGCATAAGTAGAACAATAAAAGTTTTGATAAATGAGAAGAGATCCATTGGTGAAAAATGTAAATGATTGCAGCAATGAAGTCACCTAAGAGAGATAAAGATCAAATATTATTTTGACAATGGTCAGGGAAGGAGAAATAAATATTGGTATTATTCTTATTATTTTTATTATTAATAATGAAAGAAATTGGTGCCCATGGACTCTAATGTATTGAGTTTGTGGGGACTTAGCTATATAGCAGAATGTTGGGAAAAAAAATCAATAAAATTTTTCATTTGGTTGGGTTCATTCAAAATGATGAATTGGTTTCCATTAATGAAATCAGAAAATATGTAGCACCCAACAGTGAGTGCATCACAAATCAGAATCAAATCCAAAATGGAAACTTGAATGATTTTGAATCATAAACAAAAACTCTACAATATCTGTTCCATTCACCATAATGCCAACTGTTGTATAGTACTCTGTGTCATTATTAACAACAAGGAACACGTATGTATATAAAAATATAAGATTATATTTTTATTTTCAGCGATGATACGTGTGTGGAGCAGAAAGCAATCGCAGAGAGTTTGTGCACACAGAGGAGCTGTTGGGAGACGGAAGAGCTAGTGAACAACTGACTTTAGCCGAAATTCAGGAACTTACATAGTCTAAAACTCTCACGTGACCTGCAGCAATTCCTCTTTTTCATTAACCATGGTTATGCCCACATCTCACTTCTTTGCTTTCCATTGGTTATGCTGTCTACTTGCCCAAGCCCGGTTCTGTGGGCGTACACATCAGCCACTATCACAGAATTCAATGATGCCCACTGTTCAGGTGATTTTCCGATATCTTTGACTGGATGCACCTGATTTCACTGATTTCAACATAACAACTGTGGGCGTGGTGACATTTCGGCAATCACCTTGTTGATATTATCCTTGAGCGGATATAATCCTGTCAACATCCTCTGATACACAGCACCTGTGGACATGATGACATTTCGGTCATCACACCGGTCTTATCAATCTATCTGTCAACAACATCTGCCATGTTCACACCCGCAGGTCACGTTAATATATTACACAACTTGACTGATCATGGGGGAAGTTATACTAAAGGAAATTGAAAATTATCTATTATACATACTGAGAGAACTAGAGATATACCATATTTACCCAACCCCTCCGCTCAGGCAAGATATGAGACAAGGTCAATTTTTTAAGCAGAGTTTAACAGGTTTGAATTCAGAGTTTTCCTTCTCCTAGACTAGTTGTCTCACCAAGGCTGAAGAACCTAGTCTGCCCTACTATTTACCCATAGCTGGAGGGAGAATAATTGGATTCATACCTTTCCCAAGGGTATTAGTGCTATGTGAAATGCAATCAGTCTCGTCCAGGATTTGAACTCGTGTCGCTGTGTCCATTTCCTGGGACGATAACCATTTCACCACGGGCACCTCCCAAAGAGAACTAGATATATACAGTTGTTGGCACACAAGCAAAAATACACACATACTCACATGTGTATATATACAAATGTGTGCATATGTATAGATGTATATGTTAGTAAATGTCAATACATCAAAATGTATTAAGAGCTACAAGACATAACATGCTTGGATACTCATGGTAAGGCAAATTATTAGCATAGATATTTAAATATCTATCTACCACTGAATGCATGCATATGCATATATACATATATGTAGGTATATGAAAGTATGCATAAGATTTTGGTTATTAGCATGGGAAACGGAAATGGAATCAGTACTCTGTATTCAAATGAAGCTATCTGCATTTCATTTAGGGCTAATATACTCGGGAAAGGCATAAATCCATATGTTCTCCCCAACTATAGGTAAATAGTAGAGGAAATTGGGTTCTCTAGCCATAGGCAACTAGTCAAGAAAGAGGAAAACTTTGATTTCAAACCAGCTTTACTCCACTTAAAGATTGAATTTGTGAGGCATTCTACCTGTGAAAGGAAGAGGGGTTAGATACAAACATATATATATATATATATATATATATATCCGGACATTGGCATAATGGTTAGAGTTTTGCCAATGGCCCGGAAAATCTGAGTTCAATCTCCTGGTAGAGTCATACCAAAGACTCAAAAAATGGTACTTGATGCCTCCCTGCTTAACACTCAGCATTATAAGAAATGGATCAAGGGTAAAGTGGAGAAATTCAGGGAAAGGAGTAGCGCCCTCCCCTACACTTTGGTGTAGTAGATATCGAAAAGGGATCCTTCGGGTCACCCTTGACAATGTTTGCCAACTTTACTTATATATATATATATATATATATATATGTGTGTGTGTGTGTGTGTATAATTGAATAAACTTATAAATACGAGATAACTTATAAAAACTTTATTCCTCCATGCTAAATTAAACTTGTCTATGAAAAACATATACATATAATGCACTAAAAATATTAATTTTACAATTAAAACTAAATTAATATGGAATTTTCATTACTGTATTGTCACAGAAGAAATAAAACTAACAATACAGAATTCTAATAAAAATAATGTTCTTAGATTCTTCATTAAAAAAAAGATCTTATTAATTTATTTTACCACAAGCAGATGCACCATAACTAAACTATGTACTCTCTTGTGCCAGAAGATATTTCCACCTACATTTTCCTTTTTGCAGAAATGGCTATAATGTAGTTATTTGGGAGTAAAAATTTGAAATATTTTACTGTTAACTAAATATATTTTTCATCATCCTCATCATGTCACACCATCAGCATGGATATCTCTGACCCTCTCTCACCACCCTTCTCTACTGTCCATTACTTCCAGTCGGTTGTCAAGGCTACATCCTGTATTGGCACAGAGTAGCTGTATGTAGGTTCTAGTTGGTTGTACTGCCTTTGCTTGTCCATGTGAAGGGGTCCACAGGAGTACATCACTTATGAGTTCCTCATTACATCTCCAGCAGTGTCTCACATGTCTGGTTCGTCTAACTTGAATAGTTTTCATGATGGGTGGTAGGTGGCTGTACAGCTGCTGCTTTGTGGGGTGCGGCCTCCATGACTTATTCAATATAGCTCACAGCATTCTTATTGATGTTGCCCCGGAAAGGGTGACTAATGAAAACGCAAACACGGATATTAGATAACAGATTATATTACATCAGAAAGATAGAGTTGCATAGAAAAGGTAAGAAGTCTCGTACCGTTCGGATAACACGATATTGCTCTGCCTCTTTGGCAGCAAAATATCTCAGTACTAATAACGGTGAGAAGAGTCCATTATGGTGAGATGGGTAAGGCTCCCATAACACCCCTCCCCCAAGCCTTTTACTTCGTAAAAGTGCTGTTAATATTTTTGGGGGGGGTCGATCATTAACGGGTCAATGAATTTCCTTTTTCTCTCTGACCGACGTATTTCAGGTATTGATTGGGGAGGATCTAAATCGAACATGTCGAAAATGGTGTCTATTGGCTCTTCTTCTGTTTGTGGTACATCGTTGGAGTCGTTCAAGCGGTGTTTCTGTAACTGGTTCTGGTGTCTCTTATGTGTGTATTTGGGTCCTTCTACAATGTACATTATATTACCAATTCTTTTTTTTAACTATTCCACGTTCCCAACAGGACATGTTATTTTGATATTTTTTAAAGTACATTTTATTTCCTGGGTTGAACCATTTTTTTAGGCGCTAATGTGGTCTTTCGTAGCTTATTTTGTTTCAGGAGTAGTTTATCGAAGACGGATCTTATATTTCTGGCAAACATCGTCTCGGCTAGGGAGACTGCCAGTGGTGTATTGGGATTGGGTGTGATTCTGTATACCAGCAGAAATTGCTGTAGTGCCTTCTCCATCGGGGTACCTGATGCTTTTTGAGTGCTCGCTTTAACGTGTCTACAAAACGTTCAGCCTGGCCTCTTGATCTTGGGTGATATTGCGGTGTGGTTATGTGCTTTATTTGGAAGATTTCGCAGAACTCCTTGAATTCGACTGATGTGAATTGGCTTCTGTTGTCGCTGACCACACAATCTACTACACCGAACCGCGCAAACAGTTCATGTAGAAACCCAATAGTTGTCCCCGTAGAAGGTCTTCTGCATCTGAGAACCTCAGGGCATTTAGAGTACCTATCCACTACAATTAGGTAGTAGAAATCTTCCAGGGGACCTGCAAAATCAATATGTATCCTCGACCAAGGTTGTTCTATTTTTGGCCAAGGTTTGAAAGTAGTGGGGTTGCTTTTGCTGCTTAGGCACAGCCTTTACATTTTTCGATCATATCCGTAATGTCGTTATTCATCTTCGGCCAATAAACATAGCTTCTCATGAGACTCTTCATTCTATTTATTCCCGGGTGTCCCGTGTGGAAATCTCTTAAAATTCTGTTTTGCAATTTCTTTGGTATTGCGACTCTTTCACTATATAGGAGGATGTTGTCACATAGTGAAAATACTTTTTGTACTTTTTCGTTTTTTGCTGTGATTTTCTGCTTAATATTGGTAATAAAGTCGTCGTTCATTGCTCTGCTTTTTATCTTGAGTAGCGTCACAGGCAGTTCTTTGATGGTGTCGACTATTATGTTTTTAATTTCACAGTCTGTTCGTAAGGCTATATACTTCGGTGCCAACCTTGATAGTCCATCTGCGTGGCTAATCTGTTTTAACGGGTGGTATTCGATTTTAAAATTGTAGTTCAGTAAAATCGTTTCCCATCTTAGTAGCCTATTGGCAGTATAAATTGGTAGACCCTTTTTTTTTTATCTGAAAATGGTTATTAGGGGCTTGTGGTCTGTTTGTAGAGTAAAGGATCTGCCTCGAAATTTTGTCATTGCAAATATTATTCCCGGGGCCTCCTTTTCAATCTGGGAATAATGCTTTTCGGACGGAAGAAGGGTTCTAGATGCGTGGGGTACTGGCTTTTTTGTCCCATCGGGCATTTTATGTAGGATGCACGAACCAACCCCATATGAGCTGGCATCGCTTGCGACAATAATCTCCAGATTTGGGTCATAGTGCGTGAGAAAAATATCTGATGTTAATGCCTTTTTAATTTGGACAAATGCTCTTTGACATTCGGGAGTCCATCTCAACATTTTATCTTTTTTAGTAGTTCGTTTAGCGGGACGCGGAGATCGTGCAAATTTTTTATGAAACTTTGGTAGTAGTTTGCAAGTCCAAGGAAGCTCTGTAATGTCGTAACACTATCAGGTGCGGGCATATCCTTGATAGCTGTAGCCCTTTCGGGGTCGGGACGTCTCCCGTCTTTGTCAATGAAATGTCCCAGATATTTGATTTTGTTCATACAGAAATCGCATTTTGCTTCCTTTACCTTGAACCCAAATTTGTGCAAAAACCTTGTTTAGATGTTCTCTGTGTAGCTCCTCCATTACAATATCATCGAGTTAAGCGAAAGTGAAGTCAAAGCTGCCCAGCATGGTGTCCATCACCTGTTGGAAGATAGCCGGTGCGACTTTTATTCCAAAAACTAGTCTGTCAAATTTGTACAGCCCTGTGTGTGTGTTAATACAGAGTAGTTTAGAGCTATTTTCTTCTACTGGAATCTGGAGGTAGGCCTCGCTTAAGTCAATTTTTGAAAAGACTTTCCTTCCATTTAATTTATTAAAAACCTCTTCTGGGCTGGGGAGTGGATAGTGGTAATCCTTGAGTGCAGCGTTCAATCCTGTAGAAAAATCTGCGCATACCCGGATTTACTTAAATTTTTTTCTTATATATACTGTTGGAGCGGCCCATTCGTTGAATTCCAGTTTTAATAATATGCCCACATTCACTAATCGATCAAGCTCTTTATTTATTTCTTCGGTCGCGGCGAACGGTGTGTTTCCCTCTTTCTAAAAATGGGGCGTATGTTTTCCTTCAGTTCAAATTTTGCCTTAATTTTAGTACATTAGCCAAGACCGGCTGAAAATACTTCGGGGAAACTACCTTTTAGTTCCATCTTATTTTTTTCAGCGTCGGCCGTAATGCATTCTCCTTTTTGGCAAAACGTATTAATTGGTTGATCCCAGAGATTAAATTCCTGAAACCAGTCCGACCCAAACAAATTTTCTGTGTTCTTCAGTACGAAGACTTTTAATTTTTTGGTTATACCATTTAGTGTTACTGGGATAATTATTTCGCCTTCAAATTTTATTTCGTTTCCTGTTACCGTTCGTGGCATCTTGCTTGTCATCTTTATTAGTGGCCTATTTAATTTTCTCCAAGTTTGTAAGTTTATTATTGATAGATTAGAGCCAGAGTCTAACTGAAATCTGACCGACTTATTAAGTACTTTGACTGTTATGTATTTACGAACGACTTTGTCTGACTTGTCCTCGCTTTTTGTATGTCTGACTCTATTTTTTATTATTTTTCTGTTTCTACACTGTGAGCCTTATGTCCGAATTTATGGCAGTTTTGACATTTTTTGGACGATAGGGACAGTCCTTGGCCCAATGTACTTTTCCACAGCGGTAGCAAGCGCTGGGTGTTTTTTTTTTTTTTTTTTTTTGTCACTAGTCTGCCTGTATTGAAATTTTGGGTAATCATATTTTTTCTCTTTTACCGGAGATCTTGACTTTCCTTGCGTAAGAAACACCAGACTCCTCGATATTTTTTGAGTCTTTTCTGACACTCACTATCCTCTGACAGACTTCAGCCAGTTTTTGAAGTGTGAGATCGGGTTCGTTCTCTAATTTCGACAAAACTCTGCGTCTGATTTCTGCGTCTTTTGCAGACACTAGGCCTTGTGCGAATATCAGACATTTGAAGTTATCCGCTGACAATTCTCCTAGTTTAAAATCGTCGCAGTTTTTATTGACGATCGAGGCAAATCCTAAATAATCATCACTGTCCCTTTTTGTTAAGTTGAGACATTTCCATCTTTTGTGGAATAAAGACGTTTTGGAGCTGAATAATTCTGACAGTAATTTAACTGTTTCTAAAAAGCCAAGTTCGCAAGTTTTTTTGGTAAGAAATAATCTACGAACTTGTTGTGTTCCACAGTTCCTAGCTTTCGTAGAAGTAGCCGGACTTTTTTTTGCATCAGTCCAATCGGCACAGTCGGTAATGTAGATATCTTCATATCTTCTGTAATATGCCTCAACGGTCTTATCCTCATCTGGTGCGTAGGAAAATGTTTCGAGTGCGTTCCACACTGTATTTTGAGTGAAAATAGTTGTACTATCTGTAGGCTGGTTATTACTTAGAGTTTTAGAAGGTGCTTCTTGTTGTTTTTGCAATTCAAGGAAGAACCGTTGTTATTTTTCCTCGTTTTTTAAATATTCCTTCTTCGTTCTCTTTCTGCAGTTGAAGGAGTTTTTCCTCATTTTTTTTTGCTGAGATTCCTTTTGGAACTTCATCATTTGTGCAAACATTTCTTTAAGGTCTTCCATTTTTTCTTTAGACTTTAAAAAATTTCAATTCAAAAAATGGAGCTGGGGAAGTTTTTTTTTCTTCAGTAAATATCCCCAGAAATCAAGAATAATTACTGTGTGTGTGTGTTTTTGTACAACACAAAACTGTAAGCGCTGAATTAAATTTTTCTCTCTGAAGTGGGGGGAAGAAAGAAAAATATGAAAATCACTTTTTGATTATGTGACAATCTCACTTACAGTTTTCTTTTTAAATATCCGCTATCCGACACACTTCGTTGTTTGTACAATTTGATACCTTGTAGTTTAACAAAAATCTTGTTTGGTTCGTTGTATGCTGGAACTTTGTTGTAGATTCTTTAACAACTTGTAGCTGGGTATCTCTTTGTTGTTGCGATGTATCTTTGCCAGTATTTTGTCCGATTAACCCCTTTTACTTGTTGGAGAGTCCCTTTTTTGGTTCGAGTTCCTCGTTGCTAGTATGTTGTGGCCCCAGAAAGGGTCACTAATGAAAACACAAACACGGATATTAGATAACAGATTATATTACACAAGAAAGGTAGAGTTACATAGAAAAGGTAAGAAGTCTCATACCGTTCGAATAACACCGATATTGATCTGCCTCTCTGGCAGCGAAATCTCTCAGTACTAATTACGGTGAAAAGAGTCCATTATGGTGAGATGGGTAAGGCTCCCACAACATTTATGTAGTTGCTGTCAAGCTTTTTCTCCATATGTTGAGTTGGCGTCTATGTAGTGCATCCATACAGCAGTATCAACATGACCGATGCTTTATCGATCAGGTTTGACTTCCATATGTCCGATAGCCTATCAATAGCTGTCCATGTCTTTGTCAGTCGCATGTTGATGTCTGTCTCAGTTGATGAGACACTGCTTCCTTGGTAGGTGAACTTATCCACTAGTTTCAGAGAGCTACCGTTTAGTGTGGATATGTCACCTCTTTGATTAAAGCACATATGTTTCATCTTGTGTGCATTGGCATGGAGGCCAATGCCAGCAGCTGCTCATTCCAGACTATGTAGGAGCGTTTCAGCTTGGGCGGGTGCATTTGCCAGTAGCAGTATGTCATCAGTATAGTCAGCGTCTGTAATTGATTGTGTAGGGTACCTTCTGCTTCTTTCCTTTGTTAGCTTGAAACCATTTTCTTTGATTTTATCAATAGGTGTTCTATGCACATAGATTCTTAATAAACAAAAAATAATGTTGAACAAGCAAAAATGATATAATATTTTTTATCAAATAGAGTAAAAATCAATCCAAGTATAGAATAAGATTTAGATAAGACAGGTTGAAAAATAATGAAATGGTAAGACTTGATAGTAATAGTTTGAATAATCTGAACCAGTATTTAATTTTTCAAGTATTTTAATTCCTTGTTTTCTATTTTTTTTTCTGATGAAAGACGATTTGTAATCGCTAGGTGTCTCCTATCTTTAGAACAATATAAACAGTTAGTTAGGAGCATAAATATTCAATTAGATACTACTATACTATATCAGTTGTGATGGTAAAGTGTAAAGTAGAAACATTAGTCAAGTGAAATTCTTTTAAATTGGAGAACAAAAAAGTGTAGAGAGGATTATTTGATGACAAAAAAGAAACTGAAAATGAGAGAAATTACACAAAATAATGCCGAGAAGGTTGAAGTGTTGAACACTATGTAAGAGAGAAAAAAGAAGAAAATAAAAAATTATCTATCTTTCTCGCTATCTAGCTATCTACTGTCAAGGTTTATGGTTTCCACTAGCTCACTTGATGAGTTAATGGTGGACCAAATATTGCAGTATTATCAAATAATGTTCAATATCACTGATAGAACTTACATACATATAGAAAAAATATATATATGCATGTTTCATTAAATTATAAAGACAGATTTTGTCAATATAATTTTATTAAGATCCTTTCAAGTTTCCTGATAAGTGTCTTGGTTTCAGATTGGAATTGGTGGATACATTTACCAAAATTGTTCCAAGCCCTTTTGAATCTTTCATAGGCCATCATCCGGAGTTGCTTGCATGTATAAAGATTTTTTAAAGAGTTTTGAAAAAGAGTTTCGGTTTTTTATAAGATTATAAAATTATATAAACACAAAGTTGGATAAAACTGAGATGCTGATGAATTTAAAAAACAGAATGCTATTAATCGAAATAGAATATTATCAAGAGATACGGAATATTAAAAAAAAAAAAAAAAATAAAGGCATTTCAAAACATTGTCACTCTTTTCAAAATTAATTCTAGTGATTTTAGGTTTTTTGCTTTTATATGTAGGGCTTCTAGGATTTGTAGTCATAGCTTATTAATTTTGTGTGTTATTATAGTGGTGTTTTCAAGTAGAATTTTTCAAAATTTGGATTTGGGAATAGAATGGGTTTTAAGATGAAAGGCTATGGAGCTAGAACCATTAAGGTGCATTATAAGCCCCCTTGAAAGAGTTGTAGTGGTAAGACTAACATCCAAATTAATTAAATTCATCCACCTATTCCAACCTGAAACCAAGACACTCATCTGGAAACTTGAAAGGATCTTAATAAAATCATGAGGTGCATACGATAAGGTTCCAGACTTTTTTCGTATGGGCACTTCTATTGATAGTACACACATGAAACTCTAGTTCCCTTTGAAGTAATCTCCTCCGCCTGCAATGCACTTGTACCATTCCAACAACTTCTGGAAGGTCCCATGGAAGTCCCCTTGTGTGAGTGTGTCAATGACCTTCATCACAGCCTCTTTCATCTCCTCAATTGTCTCATAATGACAGCCTCTGAGCTTAGGGAATAACCAAAAGTCACAGAGAGCAAGGTCTGTACTATAGGGAGGGTGAGGAACTGTATTGATGCCCATCTTGGTCAAATAGTCTGTGACAAGGATGGAGTTGTGGACTGGTGCATTGTCCTGCTGGAAATGCCACAGACCCGATTTGAAGAGTGCTGGCCTTTTCTAAAAGAATCTCATCCCGAACTCCCTTAAACCCTCAACATAGTAACCCTAACCCTAACCCTTTGGCCAATCAACTCTGGTGTATTGATTTCCTTACTCCTCCCACACCTCTCATCCTGCCTCACAGACTCCCTGCCTTCATTGAATCTCTTATGCCACTTAAAAACTGATGCTAGATTCATGCAAGATGGTCGAAAAGCAGTCTGAAGCATTCCATACGTTTCTCTAGTATTTTTTCTAAGTTTAAAACAGAATTTTATTG
The DNA here is from genome assembly GCA_963585895.1 of Sepioteuthis lessoniana. NCBI lineage: Eukaryota > Metazoa > Mollusca > Cephalopoda > Myopsida > Loliginidae > Sepioteuthis > Sepioteuthis lessoniana. Next base: position 89,985,284 of record OY757916.1, read on the forward strand.
CATATCGTTCTTCTAAAGTGTCAGATTGCATTTTTGAAATTCACCAGCTGGGACAATCAGTTTTTAGTAGGGTGTATTCCAATTGCTGCTGTAGCTGTTCATTTGAACCTGAAATCATAAAAATTAGTCAGTCATATCATAGGATGTATAGCAATAACATACTGAATTTTCAAGAGTCTACGACAATTTTAAATGCCCATATGAAAAAAGCCTGGAAACTTATTGTATGCACCTCATATATAGACAAGATGTGTCTTTATTATTTAATCAAACATGCTTAAATGAAAGATTGCTGCCCAAATACACACACACACACACACACACACACATATATATATATATATATATATATCACATAGTAGTGTCTGTGATCCTAGGGTTCATGATTTATGCATTCATTACTCAGAGTCTACAGTGGTAGTATCAGTTAGATTTCCATCAATGAGTCAAATAGATTTTTTCGAAAATTCTTTGTATCAAATAGGAATATTTGATATGTAATCATATGCTTAAAATTTCAGAAACTAAACAAAAAATTCAAATATAAATGTAAAATAAAAGCAATTCCCTAACCCCTAGATATAAAATAATCCCAAACAAGTTGATATACCACTTGACTCGATCAATGTTTAATGAGACTAGCTTGTTTGTGAAAAATAGTGTTGAACAAGCAAAAATGATTAGATATGATTATTATTTTTTTAGATAGAGCAAAAAACAACTCAAGTGTGGAATAAAATTTAACTAAGTCAAGTTGAAGAAAAATGAAAAAAGAAGGCTTAATACGAATAATTTAAATAATGTGAACATATTTTTAATGTGGCAAATATTTCAATTCCTTATTTTTTCTCTTATTTTTTTCTGGTGAAAGTACATTTGTATCGCCTAGAAGCTTCCTATTTACTGAACAAAATAAAAAGTCATTACAAGGGCATTAATATTCAACAAGATACAATTCTTTTCAGAATACACAATTTTATGAGGTAATAATTTCTGTTCCACGGGATATCAGGGAATACACCTCAGCAATTAGTATTAGCCAATAAATATCATCTTCAACAGACCAGAAATGAGTGTAAATAGATGGCTACTTCTTGTCATAATAGGCAACTAAATAAATTATTTGTTAAGTGCTAGCATTGCTATGGGAAATAAATATATGTGAATGAACTGGTAGTTTGAATCAGAAATAAGTTAATAAACATATTCTGGGTTTGAGAATGAGCTAATGACAAGATCAGTTCCAACTTACAGGGATCAAGTATTTATTCAAAGTAGATACTAAATGAGAGAAACTTAAATATTTCAATTTACCTGATGTTTCAGTGATTTTTAAAAAGTTGAAAATTTTTTCAGGCATTAGACACATAACACAATAAAGCAATTAAATCATTAACACTACAATAATTTTGACTTAAATGAAACCCCTGGGAGAAAAATCTAGAGGGGATCTATGCAAGGATACTGTTTTGAACAAAGTCTAGAAGCAGCACCCTACAAAACAGCATCCATCTCACAAAACATTCAAGTAAGCTAAGCAAGATATATTGCACACTGCTGGAGAAATAAGGACAAACTTATAACTAATGTTCTCCTATAGACTTCTACACTTGGACCCAGTAGTGTTGGCTGACAAGCAAAAACTTACATTCATCAGATCTGTACAACACTGGGGATGCTGTGTAGAGCATTTACCAAGAGCAATGATCAATAGAAATGGTTGGTGAGTGAGAGTCAAGAGAATCTGCAGGGTTGGCATACCTTGATGATGATGATGATGATGATGATGATGATGATAGTAATTGTTTGTTAAATGCCTCTTTTAGTTCAGACAAAATCATGAGGGTGGTATTCCTAAAATATAGCAAATTGATTTATTTCAAATCTCATATTTCACCTCAAATATTTCTGAGCATTTTCTTATGTTTTGGTGGACGTAGCTTATAAATGAGATCAAGTATATATTGTCAACCCTCCAGCAGGATAAGCATTACATCTCTAGTAAAAGAATTGTATTTGGTACTATTTGTTTTGTAGATGGGTATGAACCACAGTATGATCTTATTGACTTGATATGATGGCTTGATGCTGAGATGGGTTGAAAATGACCAGCAGATTCTGAAGTACAAATGACCAGATCTAATAGAAGTTAAATTGTTGAAAGATTCACCATGGTGGCTTCAAGTTTAAATGAGGAGACATGAATAGAGTTAATTCATTTTAAAGTATTCATAAATTATAGATTGGTCAATGACTTCGTTTTATAAGCCATTTATAGTGTGGTCAATATTTTCAAAAAGTTGAAAGTTGGCCTATTCCAATAAATACATATTTGTTTATTGATTCTTCTGATATAAAAACACAAACAAAAATGAATAACTATTCAAAGTCTATATAAAAAGCAATTTTAAAAAGGAAATTGTCAATAGAAAAAATCTGAAATATTGGAAAATTTCAAGCAGGAGTGAATAATGTCAAATTGGTGGGCAAAGGACATGTTATCAAATAAATATTTTGTGGGTCCAAGTTAGTCAAGAAAAATCATTGATCCAACTAAAATTAAGAACCAAAGGTGAACAAAAATAGGTGCTCTGCTGTATATCCTGTAATCAATGAAATATCAAAAATGTTTGAATTATTATTTGTTATCTTTTCATAATTTCTGAGAAGTCTTTGTGTGATTTAGCTTCCAAGAAAAAAATCTGTGAACTGAGTTCAAACCCTGGGCTATGTTGTATGTATTTAGCTCTACACTTGTACCTTTGGGAGAGACATAAATCTTTCTGTTCTCCATCCAACTATGAAGAAATAATAGCCCTGATTTCTTTAGCTAATGGTTTAGCAACCAGTCTAGGAGAAGAATACATTAATGACCTGATGGTAAACAATATTGGAAGAGTTTCCTCTTCTTCCGCAATAATATGAAACAAATAATATAAAACACATAATTTATCGGAGACCTGAGAATATATCCAACACCAGTTTGTGGGAGAGAAGAATACACTAATGACCTGATGGTAAACAATATTGGAAGAATTTCCTCTTCTTCAGCAATAATATGAAACAAATAATAGAGAGCACATAATTTACAGGAGACCTGAGAATATATCCAATACCAGCTTGTGGGAGAGAACTCATTGAGAACACAGTCAATCAGGACACAAAGAATGAAAATAGAGGTGAATTGGACACACTATGGAAACCAGCAGGCTCTGTTGCAACACAAATACTGAACTGGAATTCACTTAAGAAGAGAAAATTTGAGAGGTTAAAAAGAGCCTAGAAAAGATGTTAAAAGTTAAGTAAAAGTGGTCATATATGTTTCATACTTTTGCAAAGTGGTGTTATTTATGTATATTTATTTTGTATTTGAGTAATTTTGTATGTCAAATCCTGTCTGTCCAATCTAAGAAAGTTACTTATTTCATTCTAAAGGGATTTATTTCACTAAACAATTGTACACTCAGCTATACATTGACTATATTTGAAGTGTAGGAATATTAATAGTCATACAAGCAAACACTAATCAGCATCACAGGATATATGAATAGATATGATGTTTTAGAGCAATTGCTTATGCATAATTTTTTTTTAGTGGCACATAACATTTCATTTTGCTTTTAGGTTGAATCTTATCAAGTCAATGCTAAAGTAGGAATTATGTCTTTTAACATTCAGTTACATTCAAGACGTTTTAAAGTGAAGCCCAACATCTTTTATAATTGAGTCCATGACTTACCATTTAGTTTTCTAATGTGATGCGTCTAGACTTACAATGAGCTCAATTCTGTCTCAAAAGCAAATATTTTAATTAATAACTTCATCAATCAACATATATCAATGGGCTGCTCGGCTCATTGGTCTAGTGGGTAGAGTGTTTGCCAATGGTCTAGGAGACCTGGGTTTAATCCCTAGTCGCATCATACTAAAGACTTTAAAAATGGTTCTTGATACATCCTTGCTTAACTCTCAGCAATATAAGGTACATATCAAGGGTAAAGTGGAATGAAAAAAGCAAGGTGGTATCAAGTTCCATTTTTAAAGTCTTTGGTTTGACTCGACCTGGGATTGAACCCAGGTCTCCCGGGCAATTGGCGAACACTCTAACCGCTGGGCCAATGTCCCGGTTATTGAAAAGGGAGCCATCTGGTTGCTCTCAACTACCGTCGCCAACTTAACTTTTTTTTACTTTTTATCAAAAGTCTTCCAACAATACTTACCAAGAGCGATGAAGGATAGGAATGAATAGAGAGAAAGAGCCTGGAAAATCTGTGCTGTCAGTGTGATTTGATAATGTTGGTGAATTCAACCTTTAAAATATAATTCTAACTTCTACAATATATTAATTCTCACTGCAAATGTAAGTGTTTTTTAATTTCTTAGATAAAAGAATTCTTTTTATTATCAATTTTTGACTAGTAAAGATAAAAATTTTGTTGGCTTCTCATAATTTTGGTATTAATTAAATATAATTGATGAAATTGTACAGAATCTGTGATTCATATTGAAGTCAGTGTATGTTATATGGCTAAGAAAAATAGTTTATTGCATATTTGCTTATTTGCTTCAAGCTTTTTAAATTCAGTTAACTAAAGAAACAGAAGGGTATTTGGCTTCTACATTTGTACACATCTCCTGAATGCCTGGAGGTAATTGCAAAAAATGTAAAAATAAATCCTCTTAACTTTTAGTTTTGGTGCTACGTTTATTTTTCCATTTATTGTACACATATACTGAAGAAGCAAAAAAATAGATGCATAAAAAGGTGTATACCAATACATGCATGCACACACACACACACACACATTTGTTTATATACATGTACACATACCCTGACATACCTTTAGCATAATGTAACACTTATTACCTTAAGAAATGGAACAATAAGTATGTAGCCTAATATGTAGTTGTCGGTAGAAATTTCAGCTATTTTAAAATTTTAACTGTTTGGGCTATCTCATAAATATTCACAAATATTCACGACTAAGAAATACCAAACATTATAAAGTGAAAATTTCAGGTCAAAATCCAACTAAGTAAATGTCAGACTGAAGATTTATTGATTTAACTGCACACACACACACACACACACACACACACACACACACACACACACACACACACACACACACACTATCTCTAATTCACCCACTTTTGTGTGTGTATGTGTGTGTGCTTCTTTATATGCACATGTATGTGTGAATGTAAGTACAAATATGTACTTATTCACTATATTCATATTTACCAACCTCTCCGCTCGGGCAGGATATGACACAAGGTCAATTTTTAAGCAGAGTTTAACAGGTTTGAATTCAAAGTTTTCCTTCTCCTAGACTAGTTGCCTAACCAAGGCTGAAGAACCTAGTCTGCCCTACTATTGGCCCATAGCTGGAGGGAGAATAATTGGATTCATATCTTTTCCAAGGGTATTAGTGCTATGTGGAATGCAATCAGTCTTGTCCAGGATTTGAACTCGTGTCACCGTGTTCATTTCCTACGACGATAACCATAACACCACGGGCACTTCCAAACCATTACACCACGGGCACTTACTTATTCACTATATTAGGCTTAGATAAATATATGTGCATGCATTATGTGTCTATATATACACTCTTATGTGTACAAGTACAGAGGCTTAAATCAACAGAAGTCTTTATATGAATAAGTATAAAGTAGTAAAGTTGGTGACTATAGTTGTGGGTGACCTGAAGGCTCCCTTTTCAATAGCTACTGCACCTTTTCCTGGATTGCTCCTCTTTACCTTTGACCCATACATTATAATGCTGAGTGTTAAGCAAGGAGGCATCAAGTACTATTTTTTAAGTCTTTGGTATGACTCGACCTGGGATTGAACCCAGTCTCCCAGGCCATTGGTAAACACTCTACCCACTAGACCAATGAGCTAGAATGAACAAGCATATATATGTATAAATATGTATATATACATATATTGAAAGAAAGAAAGAAAGAAAGGTAAAGAAGTAATGAAAAAGAAAAAAGAAAGAAAGAAAGAAGTGTAGAATGTAGAAAGAAAGAAGGAAAGGAAGGAAGAAAGGGAAAAAAAGAAAAGAAAAGAAGGAAAAAGAAAAGAAGAAATCAAGAAAAGAAATCAAGGACAAAAGAAAGCAATAAAGATCAAATAAAAATAAGAAGTAGATATTTTTCAAAGTGTTGTAAATGACACTGTTTCTGTTTTGTGCACTGATCCATGAGAGAAAACATCACCAAAAGTTCCACTATAATTCATGTTTTGTTTCCAGAGTTGCATTTTCTCTAATTTGAAAATAAATACAAAAAAATCTGAGCAAGAACATTTCCAGACTTCAAGACAAAAATTATTGAATATATATATATATATATATATATACTTTCAAAAATCTTTTAATATATTTTTTCCCTTCTCTAAGCAAATCAATACTTCCAAAGACAAAAATACATAGACAAGAACTAGTAATTGTTGTGCAAAGATGTACAACAGAAAGAATAAAAGCTAAGAAAAAAAGACACATTTTAAATACAAAGATATAAAGAAAAGAAATGAAATACAGTGATACTGAGCAAAAAGAAAAAAATAAAGAAAAAATTCTGTTAAAAAAATATGCAAATTTTAAAAGTATGAAGTTTGGTGAGATTATTAAATTGAGTTGGTTTAAAAATCTTCTTTTGTTGCTAAATATGTAAAACTTTTATTTCTAAAATCATGTGTCTCAATAATATTTAGTTTTTCCCTCTCCTCTGTTAGAGAAGTCCATAATGATAGAATTAGCAGCTATTTAGAGTTATATCAAACTTTGATCTGTCCTTATTTATCTTGTAGTATATATGAAAATGCTGTGAGAAGGAGATTTCCACTTAGGAAAATTTCATAGGTTCTATCTCTTCACATTAACAGATGGGTTAAATTATTTGTAGATTTATTGTCAGAATGAACATGTGCTTTGCTTAGATAGGGTTCACTAAGTTACTTCAGCATGAGTTCTTTTGCAAACAAATACTGTGCTGGCATTGACTGATAGTTCAACAATACACAGACAAGCACATCAAGAGAGAGAGAGAGTGAGAGAGAGAGAGAGAGAGAGAGAGAGATTCACATTCACACATATATGTATTCCTCCAACCCCTCTGCATGAGCAGGCAGTAACCATATTTACCAACCCCTCTGCTCGGGCAGGATATGACACAAGGTCAGCTTTTAAGCAAAGTTTAACAGGTTTGAATTCAGAGTTTTCCTTCTTCTAGACTAGTTGCCTCACCAACGCTGAAGAATCTCATCTGCCCTACTATTTACCCATAGCTGGAGGGAGAATAATTGGTTTCATATCTTTTCCAAGGGTATTAGTGCTATGAGAAATGCAATCAGCATCGTCCAGAATTTGAACTCGTGTCGCTGTGTCCATTTCCTACGATGATAACCATTACATCACAGGCACCTCCAGAGCAGGCAGTAACACAAAGTCAATTTTCATGTGGAGTTTACCAAGCTTGAATTCAGAGTTTTCCTTCTCCTAGACTGGTTATCATGTTATGGTTAAAAAGGAATACTCTACCCTGCTATCTACCCATAGCTGAAGGGGAAATAGTTGGATGTGTACCTTTCTTAACATTAATAACATTACGTGAATTACAAGCAGCTTTATCCATACTCATATACCCACCACATACATACACACTAGCCCAGTTGCCTAGGGCTGTAGAATATACCGACTGCTTCTGATGATTGTCCTGGATATGACACTAAACAATCTGATGTTAAGGTTCCAGTGATGCTGGAGTTTTGGGGAATGTGGAGAACCCCTTCATTGCTATCACTCCCAGGTTCACTCTGGCCCGGAGTGTTAGTACCTGATTAGGTTCCTATCTATGGGTTAAGTAGAACTAAACTGTGGTTTCTTGAGTTTACTGTTATCTTGCACTTAAACTGCTTATTTATACTAAACTGAATTGTTTAAAATAGAAATATTTGATATCTAAACTGTGTACATATTCTAAATTGAACTGCTTGAAATAGAACTGTTTTGAGATCTAAACTGTGTACTTATGCTAAACTGAATTATCTGAAATAAAACTGTTTTGACATTAACCCTGTGTATTTCCCAGTCAGCTGGGGCTGTAGAATAAACCAACTGCTTCACTGTAGAGGGGTAAGAACCCCCCACCAACTAGTGTCCTGGATATGACACTAAACAATCTGATAGTGAGGTTTCAGTGATGCTAGGGCTTTGGGGAATACGGAGTACCTCATCATTGCGATTGCTCCCAGGTCTTCTCTGGCCCGGAATGGTAGCACTTGATAGATGGCTTAAATAGAATTAAACTGCATACTTAACCTAAACTGAATTGTTTGAAATGGAATTGTTTTTGACATTGAAACTGTACTTACACAAAACTGAAGTGTTTAATATAGAACTGTTTTGACTTGTAACTGTGTGTAAACAAAATCTATACTTACACTGAACTGAATTGTTTGAATTAGAACTGCTTGACTAAACTGAATAGCTTGAAATAGAAATGATTTGACAACTAAACTATGTACCCATGCTAAACTGAATTGTTTGAAATAGAACTGACTATTTGCATAAAAATGGATTTGGCATTAAATAACCTACAAAAGTTGATATGCCATAAAAACCTAACCAACTAACCAACACACACACACACACACACACACACACACACATATATATATATATATAAGTCACACCGAAGACTCAAAAAATGGTACTTGATGCCTCCTTGCTTAACATTCAGCATTATAAAGTACATAACAAGGGGAAAGTGGAGCAATTCAGGAAAAGGAGTTGCACCCTCCCCTACACCTTGATTTAGTTGCTATTACTTTATCTATAAGACCTCAATTAATATATAAATAGTCAAAATACTCAAGAAAAGAGTATAAACAAAGAGTACATATAGTGTTAAAAAACGCAGCCATGTTGAATACTAACTCACTTGACAATCGACAATATTAAAAACTACGTAAGGAAATTTATCCTGTGTTATCTTATTTCATACTAAGTCAAACATAAAGTTAGGTGAGTTTCAATCCCAGCTTGAAACATCCTGCATGTCTAGCCTCACTGAAGTGTTGGGATACAATGAAACTGTCTGTCGATGTATGATAATATATATATTCAAGATTCTATGATATTAGATGATAATACTTATTAGGTGTTAAGTCTTATACCTGCTCTATCATAATATCATGCAGCACTTTTCATGTTAGTACATTTCTTTTATTATTATATCATAGAATGAAAATACGCTTATGGAAAGTGACCAAATGAGGTTTATTCTTTAACATTGTCTTCATTTGAGTCCACACACTTCTTCCATCACTATTGCAGTGCTTGGATCACACTGGCAAAAAGAATCAACAACAGATATGACATCATATAAAATTTTCAGTCTTTGGATTTTCAGCCCATCCAAGTTTGTTACGTATTCATATCTTGTAGCTCTTTATATATATGTTAAACAAATATATCTGGATGTGTATGCATGTACATAAATATATATATATATATATATATATATATATATATATATATATATTGTCATCCACAGACAGATTTGTGGTATCACAACTCTTCAGTGTGGCTAGACATGCAGAATGCTTCAAGCTGGGATCAAAACCTGTCTAACTTCATGCTGGACTTGTTATCTAACTGCACAGCCATTTTGGCAACATTCTTCAGCTCAGGAAATATAATACATTTGTATTAGATTTCGTTTTTTTACATTTTGCACTATCGGATACCAGAGTGCTCAATTTGTTAGTAGAGCTAAACCTGCAAGAAGGGAGTGTATATATATATATATATATATATGTATATATATATATATATAAAACAGTGTTGGTTGTCACATACAGAAATAGAATAATGTAGCGAAATATGAAGATATACCTACAAATTCACATCAACTTATACAACGCATTGCATTTGTAAATTCACTTAAATTCATACAAAACTCATACAAACACGGGGGGGGTGTAATGGTTAATGGGGGTATAATGGTTAAAGCGATAGACAGCGGAATTGTAGTATGCGAGTTCGTACTCTAGTCACACTATTACGTTCACTTTCGGGCAAATACCCTTGGGAAAGGTATGAACCCCCTAATCCTCCCAGCTAAGGGTTAAATAGTATCACTACTGTTCTTCTAGGAGAATGGCTTTGTCATTAAATAACCTGAAAAGGTTGATATGCCATTAAACAAAGAAACCAGAAACAAAGAAATCATACAAACACTTACACACTCATATCCTTACAACCACACATAAAGAATCATACCAAATCTCAACGTTTTTTGACTGTATTTTTTTGATTTTGGATTCATTTCATTTTCTTAACTGCCTGCTGATTGTTGTCTTGCTAAAAACTCCATGAAACCCAGGGGTCGCAGTCTATATTCCATGAATCAAATATATATCTAATATATATTTATCTATAATTATTATATATATATATACATATATGTATATATATATATATATATATATCTTTTAGATCTTTATATACATGTTAGAAAAGTGTTTGGTTTTCTGTAACTATCTATCTATCTATCTATCTATATATATATATATATATATATATATATATACATTCAAATTCAAATGAACACAAAAACTTGCCACTCAAATTGCTGACAAAAGAGAATGTTAAAACTGAAACACACATAGTGCACAAACATCTGAAATAATAAAAACTTAACAACAAATTTGAAATCATTGGAGGACCCACTAATTGATTTTGAAATATTTACTTTTCTCTCAATGGACCAAGAATCTTATATATATATATATATATATATATATATACATCAAACCTATCACCTATTGAACTTTTACCAGCCTATAGTTAATAATTAAATGATACAAATAGACTCAGAGACAGAGACAAACAAACAGAGAAGTCGTAAGAGAGAGAGAGACAGTGACAGATATATTTACAAAATTATATATATATATATATATATATATACATATATATATATATTTGTAAATATATATATTTGTAAATAGATGTATATATATATATATACCTGGTCAACCATAATAGCATGGAGGACATTTTCTTAATAACATACTAAACATTTTCAACAACTAAGATGCTAACTAAACCACCGCCACTCATAATAAACTCTTTCAACAAAATAAATTTTGCACTCAAATTCAACAAAACATAAACAATACTAACAAAATGAATGATAACCACCCACAAAGATGATGAATCAATATGATCAAAAGCTCTAAAGAGGATAACCTAAGGTTACCTCTCTGTTAACTGGACCCTGATACAAAGAAACTTACGAGAAAGCTTGTAAACAAACATAATACAATCATAACAAAGAAAAATTCTGGGGTCTTTAACCAAACTTGAGTAAACAATTACTTACTGCCTATATATACATATATATATATATATATATATATATATATATATATATATATATATATATACCATAAAAAAGAAAAACCGTTTAAAATCACTTATATATATATATATTAATAATTAATCTCTGCTTGGTATTATGGTTCAATACACAGGTAAAATATTAATATATATATTAATATATATATTAATAATTAATCTCTGCTTGGTATTATGGTTCAATACACAGGTAAAATATTATTTACAAATAAGTTTGAATTATAAATATCACATGCCACACACATAATATATATATATATATATATATATATATATATATATATATATATATATATATATATAAGTGATTTTAAACGGTTTTTCTTTTTTATGGTATATATATATATATATATATATATATATATATATATATATATATATATATATATATATTATGTGTGTGGCATGTGATATTTATAATTCAAACTTATTTGTAAATAATATTTTACCTGTGTATTGAACCATAATACCAAGCAGAGATTAATTATTCTTATTAGGTATACATTAGACCAGAAAACTAACATCTATCCTCAACTAATTTTGTACCTGCCTATATAACCACAACAGTCAGTAAAGAGGAATGATTCTCACCATCTATAGATTAGATATGGAGACTCGGTCCAATTAGGAAATGTATTATGTGAGAAATGATATATTAAATATTAATGCTAAAGTTTTGTCAGAAATTGAGTAACTTTCAAGATTCCTGCAATCAGCATTTTAAATGCCAAAATTTTGTTGCATATATTTTTTTTATTGACATCAGCATCTCTGTTAGTAACAATGATAGGTAGTTAGTATCTTTCGTGAATACCGTGCACGAAGAGAGCTGCAGACAGGTAGGAGGAGAAGCCAATTGAATGCGTCAGGCCAAGTCAGATGAATGCCAAAAACAAGTGACCTGGGGTCAACAAGTCAGACAGAATTGAAACAGATTTGATTGGGTCACTGTGAGCACACAAGTCAATCAACATTAGAAAAAGTAGATAAGTAAAAGTGGATGGAATGTGTGCATCTATCTTGATTTTGCTAACTTCTACTCAGGTAGAGACGTAGAGAACAATGCTATTAATCTCTCTTTCTTCTTCGTATATCTATATATATACACTCATGCACACACATATATATATATATATATATATATATATCTGAAAGAACAAATATTAAAAAGAGTATTTCAATAGATAAAAAATCGCTTTACATCAGATGGTAGAATAGGATAAAATCTAAAATAAATTGTAGATCACTCACTTCTCTTTAGCAGCACCATAACTGCCAGTTTTATGCAATCCTTTTGAGGAAAAAAAAACAGTTCCAATTATCAGATAAGAATGGCTAATCATATATATATATATATATATATATATAATATATATATGATTAGCCATTCTTATCTTATAATTGGATTTTTTTTTCTATATGCATATATATACATGTATATATGCATATATATACATGTATATATGCACATATATATATGTATATATATACATATATGTGCATATATACATGCATATATGCACATATATATGTATATATATATATATATAGTTTAGTTAGTTGTTCCACGACAATAGTCGAGGGCAACCTGAAGGCTTCCTTTTCAATAGCTTCTACACCAAGGTGAAGAAGAAGACACTACTCCTTTCTTAGGATTGCGCTACTTACCCTTGATCTGTATTTAATAATGCAGAGTGTTTAGCCAGAGGGTATCTAGTCACTTTTTTTGAGTCTTTGGTATGAATCAACTTGAGATTGATCCTCTGTCTCCTGGCCCGTATATATATATATATATATATATGTGTGTGTGTGTCGTGTGTGTATGTGTGCATGAGTCTGTCTACTTATCTATATCTTTCTTGCTAGGTAGCTAGCTGAGTATGTTCATTTCTGTTTTTTCATATTCATATATATATATATTTACCAACCCCTCCGCTCGGGCAGGATATGACACAAGGTCAATTTTTAAGCAGAGTTTAACAGGCTTGAATTCAGAGTTTTCTTTCTCCTAGACAAGTTGCCTCACTAAGGCTGAAGAACCTAGTCTGCCCTACTATTTACCCATAGCTGGAGGGAGAATAATTGGATTCATACCTTTTCCAAGGATATTAGTGCTATGTGAAATGCAATCAGTCTCGGCCAGGATTTGAACTCGTGTTGTCATGTCCATTTCCTACAACGATAACCATTACACCACGGGCATCACCATATATATTCATATATATATATATCTGTGCCTGTTCATATCTATCTATCTATCTATCTATCTATCTATCTATCTATTGCTGTCTTCATATCTATCTATCTATATTTCTGTCTTTATATCATTTTTCATCTCTTTTTTAGTCAGTTCATATCTACCAATATCAATTTATCTATCTCAGGATGTTCAATTTGTCTTTTCATCTCTCTCTCTCTCTCTCTCTCTCTCTCTCTCTCTTTCTCACTCACACACACACACACACACACACACACACACACACACAGAATGTATGTTCTATCTATTTGGTTTGATTTGGTTTCTTTTGTCTAATTGTATATTGACCTTTTTGGGTTGTTTAATGCCAACGCTATCATCATTGAAAAACAGCAGTGATACTATTCAACCCGTAGCTTGGGGTAGATAAGAGGGTTTGTACCTTTCCCAACAGTATTAGTCCAAAAGTGAATGTAATCGCTGGACAGGAGATAAAACTTGCTTACTTTGCATTAACAGTTCAGGACATTAACCATTACCCCATCTACCTCATCTATCAATTTTCAGGATGTGTTAAACATATAAATTCAATAATATACATATATTTGTACAATACTGAGGAACAAGGAATTTTCATATCATTCTACCTATCTACATATGCATATAAAGATATATAGATACCTTTATAGGTTAAGAGCTCAGTTTTCATGGCTATTTACTTTAACAGGGTGAAGAAGTGATGGACTGGTGCCTTTCCCAGAAATATTAGAAGAGAAAATGCAAACAGCTTTATCCAGAATTTGAACTTGGGTTGCCAGGTTCAGTTACCACAATGATTACAGTGATGGTAAATGCACCATCTAATATATATATATATGAAAATGAATGTGTAAAAGGTATGAATCAAACTGTTCTTCCTCCTGCTATGAGTAAATAGTTGGGCAGAATCGATGCCACAAACTTGGTAAAGCAACTTGTCCGTTAGAAACAAAACTCTGAATTCAAACCAGTAATCTCTGCTCAAAAATTGACCTTGTGTTACATTTTGTTCATGTGGAGGGGTTGGTAAACACACACACACACACACACACACACACACACACACACACACACACACACACACACACACACACATATATATATATAATATATATATATATATATATAGGTTTGGTTTGGTTTGGTTTTATGGTATATCAACCTATATAGGTTATTTAACGCCAAATCCATTTTTATGTAAATAATCTGTTTAATTGAAAATAGTTCAGTTTAGCATAAGTATACAGTTTTAATGTCGAAAAACAGTTCTATTTCAAATAATTCAGTTAAGCATAAGCACGCAGTTTAAGTGTAAGTATGGTTTAATTGTCAAAAACGTTTCTATTTCAAGCTATTCAGTTTACTCAATTCATTTTAGCATAAGTATGCTATTAGTTCTATTTAACCCATAGATAGGGCCCTATCAGGTGCTACCACTCCGGGCCAGAGTGGACCTGGGAGTGATGGCAATGAAGGGGTACTCCGCATTCCCCAAAGCTCCAGCACTGCTGGAACTTCACCATC
Organism: Sepioteuthis lessoniana; assembly: GCA_963585895.1. Classification (NCBI taxonomy): domain Eukaryota; kingdom Metazoa; phylum Mollusca; class Cephalopoda; order Myopsida; family Loliginidae; genus Sepioteuthis; species Sepioteuthis lessoniana. Next base: position 90,000,479 of record OY757916.1, read on the forward strand.
AGATTGTTTAGTGTCATATCCAGGACACTAGTTAGGAGGGGGGGTCTTACCCCTCAGCCGAGGTGCAGTCTGTATTCTACAGCCCCAGCTGACTGGGCAATATATATATATCAGGGTTAAGATTACTAAATCTCATTCAGTAGCATAAAATGTTGTTAAGCACACATGTAGCCTTTAAGAATGTTCTCAGAAACATATATAATGAAGTGCCAAAACATTATCATTTGCAACATGTAGCAAGAATGTGGCCATGAACGACAGCTACTGTCCCATGACAACAACATGTCAGAGCCAGCAGTATACAAGTTGATACACTGAGATATTATATTGTTGAGTCCCAAAGTAATTGATAGAAAAACAATCTTGATAATTTGAATGTTGTAGTTATGTAATATAACAGCCGAGGGATTTCGTTTTATATATCTTGCCTTTCGGTTTAGTTAGGCTGAGAACCTTTCACTTAGCGCATGGGTTAGTTAGGTGCAACATGAGCGCAGGTGTTCACGCGTGCACGGGGAGGATGTGTCATTCAGAGATGTCAAAATAAAAATATGACCGGGGGATGTGAATGACGTCAAGCACCGGAAGCGTGCACAGAGGATTTGGGGGATTTGAGAAAAGTCAGTAAGTTGAGTTTTAGCGTCCGAAGAAGACAGTTGACTTTCAGAGCTCGCTGAGGCCTTGCGGTGGGTGCCACACATGGTTTGGGATAGATGGAAACGTCGTGATTGTATCTCTATTCTTATGTCGAAAAACCTTTTTAACTTAAAGGTAATAAAAAGTTTCATACCTGAACTAAGAAGTCGTTAGTGTTTTTGTGTTTCGAGATTCCAGTGTTATCTATATATGAGTTAGGTACATTCTATGTACATTCCACATATTCATATCTGGTTATGTAACAGTTATTGTCACAAAAAAAGATTTCAGTTCCCATTGTTATGGTAAAAAGATTAGGTCAGAGTATTTCTTAAATGACAGGGCTTGTTGAGTACTCATGTTCAGTTGTGGTGAGAACCCATTTATGATAGTCTGAAGAAGGAAAAATAACCAAATGGCTAACAAGATTTTGGGCAGCCAAGCCAAGTCTTACTGATACAAAAAATGATGACATATGATGACATTATATCTGTGGTTGATTTATTTTTTAAGCCAATGAGATTCAAGCACTGCAATGATAAAAAAAAGTGTGTGGATCACCAGGGGAACTAAGTTGAAAAATAGATTACATTTGATGACATTCCATCAGAGTACCTAGGTCAGTCTGTCAACTTTCCAACCAATCCTCATATACGTGGTGCATTCACTGAGTTTCCAGCCTTTTTTGTACAGGCATTTAAAATCGTTGTAGACTCTTGAAAATTCAGTATGTTATTGCTATACATCTTATGAGATGGCTGATCAATTTTATGATTTTGGGTTCAAATGAACAGCTACAGTAGCAATTGGAATACACCCTACTAAAGCCTGATTGTCACAGCTGGTGAATTTCAAAAATGCAATCTGGGCATGAGGACACTTCAGAAGAACGATATGCAATAAAATTCTGTTTTAAACTTGGAAAAAATGCCACAGAAACAAATGGAATGCTTCAGACTACTTTTGGACCATCTTCCATGAATCAAACATCAGTTTTTTGAGTGGCATAAGAGATTCAAGGAAGACAGGGAGTCTGTGAGGGATGATGAGAGGTGTGGGAGGAGTAAGGAAGTCAATACACCAGAGTTGATTGGCCAAAGGGTTAGGGTTAGGGTTACTATGTTGAGGTTTTAAGGGAGTTCAGGGAGAGATTCCATCGGAAGAGGCCAGCACTTTTCAAATCGGGTCAGTGGAATTTCCACCAGGACAATGCACCAGTCCACAACTCCATCCTTGTCACAGACTATTTGACCAAGATGGGCATAAAGACAATTCCTCACTGACTTTTGCTTATTCCCTAAGCTCAGAGACTGTCGTTATGAGACAATTGAGGAGATGAAATATGCTGTGATGAAGGTCATTGACACGCTCACGCAAGAAGACTTCCATGGAGCCTTCAGAAGTTGTTGGAATGGTACAACAAGTGTATTGCAGCCAGAGGAGATTATTTCGAAGGGGACTAGAGTTTCATGTGTGTACTCTCAATGAAAGTGTCCACATGAAAAAAGTCTGGAAACTTATTTAATGATCCTCGTATATATATATATATATTAGTTATGTACAAAATATTTCAACTTTCCCTTTTTAGAAAATTAGAGATTGAATACACAGTAGAAAAACTTTTTATACATAAAAAAAAGAAATGGAAATTTTGATACACGCTTAATACTTGTATATATGTATAAGTATGTGTGTGTGTGTGTGTGTGTGTGTGTGTGTGTGTGTGTATCAAATAAACTGAAGATAATTAACATATGAACTAACTAATGTGTTTATCTACTTTTCTTGAACATAAACCAGTTAGTTATGGCCTTTTGTCCCCTTCGGATGATAAAAACAGATGATGATGATGATGACTGAAAGTAACTAAGTCACCTTTTAATTGTAATAGATTAACAAGCACTCTTAAAACTAAAAATTGCCTTCCATTTTCCAAAAGTAAAGACTAATTAAATATATCACTTTAATTAAGTTAACGTGTTCTAGATTTCTATATCTCCTTCTGATTACAACTCCATCACAGTCAACTGAAAATGCTGATTTCAAATGTGAATTTAATCAAGTAATTATATCAATTTAATTAATTCAATTTTTAACAGATTGAAAGAATTTTAATTCATCACTTTAACTTCTGAACTCAATACCTTTCAGCAAATTGACTTAATGTAAACAAATGTACTTTAATCTTTGTCAAAAAAAGATACCATAAGTTGTTACCCAAGCATCATATGCACTTGTTGAATTTTTAACCTTTCATTTTTTTTAAGTTTATCTCAAATTATCCTGAATGTATTTACAGCAGTGTGCATAAATCAAACATAGTTTTATAGCTTTTTTAAATGAAAAACATTATGAAAAGTCCTCTAATACTAGATAGTTTACATTTGAAAGCATGGATATTTATCATTTTATAGTTAACCTACTAAAATAATAGTTTAATCTAAAATGCATATCAAATTTGAAATTAACAAAAATTACAAGTCTATTACTGTAACCCAATAAAAACTATTTCTTTTCTTGATTTTGCATTTGACTTTCAAATGAATTTTTTCTTCGAGATCCTCACCAAATATAATCTTTTCAAAAGTACTTCTTTTAATTATGCTAAGTTTATCTTTAGTAACAAATAACTAAGCAGGTACATTTTCTTTATTTCCATTTTTTTAAGTAGAGGAATTATATTGAGAATTAAATTACCATGGCCAGAAAATCTGGCAAACACTTGCATGTGACATACAGAAACCCTGGACAGCTGTTTTGATCTTATTTTCATCAGCAGTATATTCCATGATCTCCCCAACTGGAGATCAAACAAGTGGCCACAGAATGCAAAGCCAAAACTCTACAACTGAGAACTGGTGGCTCTATCACAGTGGGCTGGTGGTCAGTGGTAGAGTTTCGGCTCTGCCTTCTGTGGTCACTTTTTTGATCTCCCTAACGGGAGATCACGGTATATACTACTGATGAGACCTAATAAGGTCGAAATAGCTGTCCACTGTTTCTGTGTGTCACATGGAAGTATTTGCCGGATTTTCTGGTCATTGTAATTCTATTCATAAGAACTAAGCAATTTGTAAATATTCATACTATTGATTTGCAAGATATTTTTGAGGAGATTCCTGAGGTGTCAATGAAGATTTACTAATTTCCAGTGTCATTTTATAGTTACTTGGATTGTTAAACTATATATATATATATATATGTATGTATATATAGTATTATAACAGTGTTGGTTGTCTCTAAATCACTTTGCGGCTATGTGTCGAACCAAGTGCAATATAATATGGAGAGTGCTCAATATCTAGGATAGAGCTATTATATAATAATAATAATAAATAAATATATATTAGATATATATACTTAATTCATGGAATTTAGAGTGCAACACCTGGGTTTCATGGAGTTTTTTGCAAAACAACAATCATCTGCCTGATGATTGTTGTTTTGCAAAAAACTCCATTAAACCCTGTTTTGCAGTCTAAAATCCATGAATTAAGTATATATATCTAATATATATATATATATAGGCATACATGCATAAACATATATATATATATATATATATATATATATGAATGTATATGTGTATATAAATATACATGCACATATATATATTATATTATAACAGTGTTGGTTGTCAATAAATCACTTTGTGGGTTTGAATCGAACGAAGTGCATATATATATATATATATACCAGCATAGATATATATGCTTGTGCTTATATATATATATATATATATATATATATATATATATATATATGCAAGTATGTATATATTTATTTTCCCTGCTTCAAACTAGGCAGGATGTAATATAAGATCAATTTTAACAACATTCCTTATGGTGAGATAGAAGAGTTAATTTTTGGTATATTTTTATAGCCGAATGTAATTGTAGTCATCATGTCCTGAAAATATTTCTAACCTCTGAATTGCTAAACAAACTATATTCATACACATGTTCTTACATGTAAATCTTTCTGATCACTGACACACACATACACATGCATGTATATATATATATATATATATATATATTGGCACCTCACTATGTACCTATGTTTACTGAGCCAATCTAGTCAGCCATTATTTCTGGAGTGGGTGTTTCATCCAATTGCTCTGGGCCAACAAAGATACATTTAGTAAATAAACAGAAAGTTATATTAACATGTTGTGGATATGACAGTTATTGTGTGTCCCACATTTGTAGCCTTGTGCCAGGCTTTGCTGAACTTAGTACATATAAATTAGTGTACAATATATAAGTTGAAAAGTTTTTTTTCTTTCATAGATGTTCTTACAAAAGTACCACAGTAGTTCTGCTAATATATGCATGATATTCTATTTATACAGTAATAGATATTGTTAGATTGGTACATTTTTGTATCTTATCTCTCATATATGCACACATGGCTACATTCTTCAGGAATAAGTAAAGTTGACAACCTTAGTTGAGGGTAACCCGAAGGCTCCTTTTTCAATAGCTACCACACCAAGGCTTTGGGGAGGGTGCTACTCGATTGAATTACTTTACTTAACACTTGATCCTTACCTTATAATGCTGAGTCTGTTATGACTCAACCTGGACCATTAGCGAACACTCGACTCAAAAGGCCAATGGCCTGGTTAAAATACTCAAGAGTTAAACTGACTTTCAGTAGCTTCCAAAGCAAGCATGCTAACCACTGCCCCACTACAAGTATGTCCACTTTTGTTGGACTTGGCCTCCCTTGCTCAAGGCTGCATTTCTTGAGCACTTAGTATTGAATGTTTTCTCTTTCATTGGCTTCCGAATGCAACAAACTAACCAGAATGCACCAATGAATACATCTCCTAAATAAAGCTAATCATTACCTAAAAAGGCTATTGAAAATCCAGGCAATTCCAGGTTACCTTGCAAGTATTGTATAAATGAACAGTTGACTCCCTGGGGTTATGTGGACATAAACATTTAAATTACTTACCCAGTGCCCCAGAATACACTTCTGTCAATTGGCAAATGTATTATTTGGTCTGTGATCTTTTATGGGACTCCACCCAGGTTTTTTTTTTTTTTTACTGTTTATTTGACTTACAATGTATCAGCTATAGTTATTGTGAGATAAAGCTAAAAAGGAAAAAAAATGTTTGGAAGCCAGTAGGATCTTGGTATTCAATTCCCCATATATATATATATATATGTATATATATACCTTTTCTTGTATTTGCTGTCTTTTCTTTCTTTTTCTTTTCTTTTTCTTTCTCTTTGTATCTAAATCTTTTTGTTTTTGTTTTTGCTCTCTTTTTATTTGTCTTTTCGTCACATTTTCCCTCCTGATTTCTTTTTTATGTTTCTATACTTTCTTTTAATTTGTTATCAGTTTTCTCTTCATTTAATCTTTTCTTCTTTCTCTTTTTTGTTAACTCTCTTCCTTTTAATTCTATTTCTCTCGGTTTCAATTCCACTGATACTCACGCTCTCTCTCTCACTCTTTTCTTTCTTTTTCTCTTTTGAGAGTTCTCTCTGAACCTTTCTCTCTTTCATTCTCTACATTTACTTTTTTTTTTAAATCTTTTCCAATCTTTTCTCTCTATTTTGAAACTGTTTCATTGATAACTTATGTTCAACTTAGTTTCAATGTCATCTTTACTTTTTTTCATGATTTTCTTTGCATTTTCTTTGCCTCCATTTTGTCTGGCCTTTCTCCTCATTCTCTTGACTTTTTTATCTTCTTCATAATTGTTTTACTTATTCAGTATTTATTTTAAAATATTTCATTTTGCTGCCTTTTTCTTTCTTCTCTTTCTTTCTGTTATCTCCTTTTTTTACTCTTCTACCAAATTGTTTTTTTCTATCTTTCTTATCTATATTTTGCCTTGCTTTTCCTTTTTTTTTTTTTTATCTGTCTTATTTCCTTTCTCTCTTTCAAACTGAGTATCCTATATTTTCTTACTCTCTTTATAACCCAGTTTACTGTCTTCACTGTTTTTGTTTTCCTTCCTATCTATATTTTTTCTCTTTCTCACAGCCCATTTCTTTCTGTTTTCTCTCCATGTCTGTCAAGTTTTTTGCCAATCTTTATTAATTTTCTTTCTATTATAATTATCACCCAAACTCTCCCCCTACTCTCTCTCTCTCTCTCTCTCTCTCTCTCTCTCTGATTCTTCTTTCCACTGTTTTCATATTCTCTTTTTATGAAGATTTCTCCCATCTAACTTTTTCTTTAATTCAATTGAAACAATTCATTGTGATTGGTTATGGCTTATTCACATAGTTCCCATGAGATACACTGGCTCCTGCTTGTACATTTTTATGTTTCATTGACCTCATAACACCCCACTTCAACCACAAAGAAATCCACTCACATTATATTCACAATATATAGATATAGATATAGACATATGAGTATTGAAGATTTTACTGACATTGATTTATGATCTAACCAAAGATATTTTGTAGAAAATGTTGACAAAGAGAAAGAAAAATATAGATCAGTATATATCATCATCATCGTCGTCATTAAATCACGTGGATAGCATGGAGTTTCCTAACTCCCCATTCTTTCTTATCATTCAACGCTCCTGGCAGGTTCTCTCAATTGTATCCACAGTCCGTACAGAGTTAATGTATATATTTACCTACCTCTCCGCACAAGCAGGATGAACCTCAAGGTCAATTTTTAAGCAAAGTTTAAAACGTTTGGATTCAGTGTTTTCCTTCTCCTAGACCAATTACCATAACAAGGTAAAAAGCCCAGTCTGCCCTATTAATCAATAGCTGGAGGGAGAATAGTTGTACTCATACCTTTCCAAAGATTAATAAGGCTATGGGAAAGGCAAGCAGTTTTGTCCAGGATTTAAACTCATATCATAGTGTCCATTTTCTACGATGGTATCTGTTTCATCACAAACGTCTCCTCTTAAAACCAATCCCTCAGCATGAATTGGAAGTAACACTGAGTCAATATTTTATGTGAAGTTTAATAGGTTTGAAATCAGAGTTTTGCTTCTGTTTGACCAGTTGCTCTAACAAGGTTAAAGCGTCCAGTCTACCTTACCTTTCTACCCATGGCTGAAGGGAGAGTTGTTGGATTCATACCTTTCCCCAGAGTATTAGCACTATGGGAAATGCAAACGTCCTGGATTTGAACTCGGGTTGCAGTGTCCATTTCCTATGATGATATCCATTTCACCACGGGCGTTTCTTACAGAGTTGACGTATGAAAATCTTTGCTGGTAAGTCAGTGCTGGTGCATCCATCAGTAGGAGCCCATAAAATCTCATTGCCTATAAGTTCATCCTTACTTCTTCATTAGTGCCCTGCATGTCTTACTTGACTAGTTTGTGAGATGGTTGGCAAGTGGCCAAACAGTTGGTGTTGGGTGAGAAACTGCTTCTTGAATTTGTTCAAAACAGCATGCAGTATTCTTGTATAGTTCCCATCTAGCTTGTTCTCAAAGTGTTTTGTTACAGCTTGGAAGAAATCCCATTTAATTCAATTTGGGAGCTCAGATTTTCATATGATTGACAGACTCTTCATGTCAGCAGTCCACGTTTTTTCTCTACATATGTTGAAATCACTTTGTCTAGGTACATGTGAGGATACAGGATGTTGTCCTGAAGACCTACCTAGGGCGATGAACGATAGGGAGGAGTGGTGAGAGAGGGTCAGGGATATCCGTGCTACCAGCGCGATATGATGATGATGATGAATTTCAGATACCTGCAATTTAAAATGGAGATGGCTCTGGCGTATACATTTTGTTTAAAACCCATGAAATCTATTTTATCTACATTCTCATAGAGACCAATCCTTTTTGCAGCTTGTTTCTGGCTATGCAGCAGGACTCAGCTTGCACATCTATTTGTCTGATATGTTAGAACTTCTGTGTAATTTGCATCTGCAAAAGTGTCCATTGAATATCATCTGCTTCTTGTTTTTTTTTTTAATGTGAAACCATTTTTGTTTATTAGATCTATTTTATGAAGCTATCTCCTGGTAAGACTTCTGTGACAATGTCAAAGAAGTTGATGTAACTATCATGTGATAAGCCATTGCTTTTGTGTTTTTGTTAAGCATCTTTATAGGGGTAATGGTTTCTTTGAGGAAACCATATGATAGTAGCACTTGCTCCACCTCTCCTCTGTATATGGAATTAAAGATTTTTGAAAAATCTATGAACAGTAGTGTTGCTTTGAGATGTTTTTAATATACTTCTTTGATGATTCAAAGGATAGTCAGAATCTGTGACATTGTGGATCGTTTTCTTCAAAAGCAGTCCCAATTTTTCCTAAGAATTTGCTCAACTTCAGGCTGGATTCAATAAAGAAGCAGGGAATTACAAAACTTTTGCTGTTATAATAGTAAGAGTTATACCTTTGTAGTTCTTAGTGATTTTGTCACCTTTCTTGGGGAAGGAAAGGATGCAGCCTTTCAATCATTTCCTTAATGTTTTTGTTTATACACCATACTGTAAAATTAAAGTATGATATCAAATTTCCTTGTCTTCCATAATTTGGGAGGTGTTTTTCAAGGACAGCAGCTTTTTTGCTTTTAACTTTTTTCAGTACTCTGTCAAGTTCTTCCTCAGTTGACTGTTCTAGTTTGAGATCTTGCTAGCCATTAATAACTTTGTCATTAGGTTTATCTATGCTTTCAGGGTGTTTCCAAGCAGATTCTTGAAATGTTCTTTCCACTTCTGATGTCTTTCTTCTTGACTGGCAGCTTTTACTTTTATTCTTGAGGTGCCCTTTATTCTGTTTACTTACTATACTAGCTGCCATGCTAATCATGATTTTCTTTCTTCAACTGGATTTCTTTTATTGATTTGGCCTCAGATGTAATTTAGTTGTTCTTTTAGGTATGTATTAGTTATCTCTGGGCACCCTTAAATTTCTGTACACTGGCATTTATTGGGTTCCTTTTATTAAGTAAGAATGCTTTATTTATGTAATCTTGTTTTTTCCCTTAACTGCTACTGCCTGCCAGGAAAGTCTCTATTTGACTCTCAATTTGGTCGGTATTTACTTGGTTGATGCTTTTATACGGCAGTAACAAAGGTTTGTATATGTCATTTGGAGTACGTCTTTCAGATGTCTCCTGAAGAGTATCAAACTTGTTTTTTACAGTTACCATATATCGATTGGTTATATCGCAATTGGCAAGTAATGATCCATTATATTTTTAAGATTTCCTTGTTTGTTTCATATTCCTGCATAAATTCAGGTGAATCTTTTTTGAGATGATTATGTGATCAGAAGATATTCCTTTAAAAGAGGAGTATGCCTACAGTTCAAAATGCTGCATATCTACCTCTTGCTTATAAATATATAATCTATCTGTGCTTTAGAGTTATTCAAGTAGGTATAAGCACATAGTTTTCTCTTTCTTTTTTGAAATTTAGTGTTTAGGTATACAAACCTGTTCTCGAGAGAAAACTTTGCTAAATATTTACTGCTTCTGTTTGGCAAGTTATATAAGCAGATTTTATCATTTTTGTCTTTGCCTATATGAGCATTCATATCTGCACCAATGATCAGAACATTGTGTTTGAGAATGTTTCAGCCAAGAGAATATTGCTCATTTATGGACCCCCACACATGGCCATGCAAAAGCAGGACGACCAGCACGAACATACATTCAGCGGCTATGTGAGGATACGGGATGTTGTCCTGAAGACCTGCCTGGGGCGATGAACAATAGGGAGGAGTGGCGAGAGAGGGTCAAGGATATCCGTGCTACCAGCGCGACATGATGATGATGAAATCACTGGCATTTGTGGGAGTGTTGCATGAGATGATTGTTTTGCAGGGGTTGCCGTTAAATGAAGCACACATCATTCTTGGTTGGATTTTCTCAATGGTATTTAGTGATTTTAAGGCATGAGGACTAAGAAACATTTCTATACCTTAAATGGTGGTATTAACAAAGTTTTCTCCATGCAGATACCAACACAAATGTCCCTTGCCCAGTCGGCTGAGGCAGTAGAATACACCAACTGTACCTCTGCTGAGAGTAAGACCCCCCCACCAACAAGTGTCCTGGATATGACACTAAACAATCTGATGGTGAGGTTCCTGTGATGCTGGGGCTTAAGGGAATGTGGAGCACCCCTTCATTGCCATTGCACTCTGGACCTCTCTGACCCAGAATGGTAGCACCTGATAGGGCCCTATCTAACTGCATATGCTAAACTGAATTGTTTGAAGTAGAACTGTTTGACTAAACTGAATAGCTTTAAATAGAAATGTTTTTGACAATTAAACTGTACTTACATTTAAACTGAGTGCTTATGCTAAACTGAATTGTTTGAAATGGGAATGTTTTTGACATTGAAACTCTACTTACACTGAACTGAATTGTTATATTTTGAACTGTTTTGACATTTAACTGTGTGTAAACAAAATATCTACTTATACTTAGCTGAATTATTACTGTTTGAATAAACTGAATTGTTTGAAATTGAAATGTTTTCGACACTTAAACTGTGTACTCATGCCAAACTGAATTGTTTGAAAGAGAACTAACTATTTGCATGAAAATGGATTTGGCATTAAATAACCTACAAAGGTTGATATGCCATAAAACCCAAACAACCAACCAACCAACTGATGTCCCTTCATTACTAAGATCTTGGTATGTTAGATCTTCCTTGCTATGGTAATATCTATGTTGCTGTATGCAAATGATGTTTGTATTCTATTTGCCAGCAAATGCTGAAAACTCAGGTAGCTGGTTTATTGTATTTAATTTTATAATGCTCCAAGTTGCTATGCTGACAGTGATTTTTTTAATCTTAGTAAATTTAGTTTGGGCAGTCATTTTTCAGACATTGGAGCCAGTACTCCAATTTTAGCAGAATGTGCCTCTTGCTTACCTATGTGAAAGGCAATGCAGTTTAGACATATTGCTTTAATGAGAGTCATGGTGATCCTTTGTTTTCGCTTTTTATCATCAATAGATGCCTCTCATATAGATGAGTTGTATTCTTCTAACTAAAATGTTTGATTCTGGCTGTTACCCAATGTGGTTTCTTCCCTAGTGTGTCATTGACCTACTTTTGGATTTATTCACCTTACTTCACATCCACCAGGCTGCATCCCATGATTTCCACAACTATAAGCTTTTTTGGGTTGTATAATGCTTTCCTCAGAATCTGTTATCTTGTGACAAACAATAGCAGGATAACTATGTGATTATGGAGGCAGCCTGTTTGAATATATACCTTATATATATATATGTATATATATATTATTGCAACTTATCATGGCAAGTTATGAAGAAAATGAAAGACTAATTTCTAAGGATGGGGATAGAGAAGAAAAAATTTAAGGAGGAAAAAAGGCAGACATGGGAGCTGGTTGTTGACCTCTAAGTGACTTAGGGTAAGGCAGTTGTGGGTCAGCCAGTCATGGGTGAATGACTGCATTAGTTGAGGATGAGTAGAGAAAACTAGAAGTCCCAAGATCTGATACACATATGTTGAATCTGCAGAAGTGGATATTTTTCCTGTCAACACCAGGCAGAAGGGAGGGGACGACTTGTGTTTTTTGGGAGTTGACGGCAAGACATGATGAGGTAAAGACAGTTGAATACCAACCATGAAGGTGTGTTGAGACAAAAGTTTATGAGCCCCAATTTAGGGGGTGCACTCCAGAGGGTTCCTTAGACTACACATGACCCAGCAGACAAGCATTCAAGGTCTGTGTCTGCTCATCAGGATATGTAATTTGTCTTTGCTTAGCTAATGTGGTTGTCTCAGTTTCCATACTCTCTTTCTTTTTCCCAGCAACTATCTACAAGTTGTAGTAGTAAATAAACCTTTTGGTAGTTAAATAGAGTTTCTTGCATTGTCAACTTTTATCATGGCTAGGTCACAACAGGGTCCTGGAGGTATGAATATCTATTTAGTACCATTATGTTACATTATGTTAATAAACATAATCTCTTTCAATATATATATCTACATCCTATCCCTAAACTTCTATACACATTCATATCAATGTTTTTAAGTGCAAAAATTTATGTATGTATGTATGTATGTATATTTTATGGGAATAAATTTATCTAACACTCTGTATCATGATCAAAAATCACATGCAGATTCATATGCATGTTTTCACACATATGTATGAAATGTTTCCAAAAAGAATGGAGACTGAAGATAGATTTACTAAGACAGAGTGGACAATGAATGAAACATCAATTTTCTCTAAAATATTCCCTTTGCCATTCAACCCACATATTTGTTTTCTATTGGTTGTAATATCTGTAAAACTGCTTTTCTGTTATGACAGCATTATAATTTTATTTCTTTAGTTTCAAATCTCATACTGTGGAAATTAATTTTCAGTTCAAGAAACAACAAAAAAGTTGTTCAGTCAGGTGGGTATGGATGGAAGTGCTGCACTTCTCAAGTTCTGTCTTTTGCCAGAAACTGCTGGACAAGTAAACCACTGACATGGTGATACACCACAGACTTGTGAACCATTTGTTGAGTTATTTACAATGCATAGTATCATTGGGATGATACAAGGCTTCCAAGTAATACTACTGGGTGACAGTTTTACATTAAGGAGCCTATTCATGGTGAACTTCACTCTCTTTATAAAAGACTGGGATCTACACTTTGGTCTTGCTCTGAACTAGGCAAACTTTTCTTTGGATTTGTGGATGATGCTGACTTCCACACAAGTATATGAGCCTTAGTTTTGAAATTGTTACCTAACAATTTTTCACTGCTATAATCGTTTCCAAAAAGTTTGCATTGATTTATACTCACTGAAGCAAATCAGTAACCATAGTCATCTGAAATGTAAAACATGACCCAATGGAAATATCCATCTTGCAACCAAACTGATAATCAACAAGACTGCATATCTCAATTATGTCTCCCAATGGAATACCTTCCTTGATGCCTCACATTCAATGGATGTTCTTTCTTCTTGAAAAAATAACCTGGCATAACATGATAGAACATATCGATGAATATTTTTCAGCATTTCAAAGTTTTCAGAACTAGTTTGGCTAAGTTTTTGGAAACATTTAATGCAGATTCATTGTTCAGCATTCTCCGTTATTAAAAAAATACAACAATTGATTTTTTATTTAAGAATCCCAAAGTTTTGAAGACTTCCTGCCTCGTACACCTTTCCTTTTCCTTGTCCTGTTGAATATTTCTGTTGCAACCTCCCTGTAAGTAAATACTGCCCATTTTGGTCTTAACTGAAGTAGATAATTGAATAAACATGATAGCTTTTTTTATATATAATAATTTTTCCCTCACAACTTTAAAATTTTAACTAATTATTCTCGACAAACTTCAAACTTTTATATCTAAAGTTAATCTTTATGGCCACAATTAGCAGACCGACAGCAATGATGCATGATGACATCAAAACTTACACAGGATAAGATTTAAAAAATTACATTTTAAGAAGTATATGAGTTTTAAAAGTTAAGTTTTTGTCAGCAGCCATTAAGTTCGGGGATCTTGATAATGGCTAAATGAATGGCTGAAAGCACTTAATAAAAGACTATTTAGACACTAACTATTCCCTAATGTTCATCTATGTGGAAGCAATAATGATTATGAAAAAAGTGAAGAATACATTTCTTGCCTGTGGTATTTCATCAAACTTATATTAATGAAGTACACATTTCATATATATACATACACACACGCACACACATATATATATACATATATATATATATGTATATGTGAGAACCTACCACATTTACATGCAACATATATATATATATATATATATATATATATATATATATATATATATATATTATTATCCACAGATGGTTTTGTTGTATCACAACTCTTCAGTATGGCTAGACATGCAGAACACTTCAAGCTGGGACTGAAACCCACCTAACTTTATGTTAGACTTAATATCTAAACATCTTACCACTCTGCCAGCAGGTGACATATATCCACTCAGGAATTATAATGCCTTATGTATTAACTTACATTTGTTTACATTTTGCCTAACTGGATACCAGAGTGCTCAATTATTCATCTTGAAATTCAAAACTTATTGAACAAATTTTAATTTCTTGGATCATGTACTTTTAGTAATAACATGATTACAGCTGTTGCTACATAATACCATATAATTCCCTTAGCCAACGTGGTACGCTTGTTGGCCGAGTGGTCTAACATAAAGTTGAACAGGTTTCGATCCCGGCTTCAAGCGTCCTATGTGTCTAGCCACTCTGAAGAGTTCTGATAGAATGAAGCAGTCTGTCTGTGGATGACAATATATATATATCAATATATATATATATATATATGATATTGATATTACTTATATAGTTTTCTATATTGATAAAGAGTGCAGAAGATCTGTGATAGAGCATATGTATCTATGTTGAGATAACATAGACATAGATTCAGTGGTGCTTGGTGACTGTTGGTTACTCACCTAAGCAATCATCAAAGTTCACAAATGTAAGAAACTGGGAGTTATGTCTATGCTATTGTTTTAAAATTGAATACCTTTTTTATTATCCAGTGGTTTTATTATTATATTATTTTACATTTATTATTAAATCTTTATTTTAATCAAATAAATTAGGAAAAATAATATAATAGAATAGTATTCTTGGACCTATTTTATGAGCATACCTTATTGTATATATATATATATATATTCATGAATGTGTGGGTATATGTATGTATGTCTATACCCATAAATAGTTGCCAATAAAAATCATTTTAACTGCAACAAAGATCATGAGTCTAAATATGCTTAAGTGTCTTAAAGACATGGCCTAATTGCTCTCATCTTGCTAAAACAAAATTTTAACTGTTTGCTTAAGAATAATCTATAAGCCAGCTGCTACAGAAGTCAAGACACAGTGGTCTTCTGACAGCGGTCACTAAAATGAAGGGTTTTTTCCCTATTTTTATTCTGCTATTGACACCAGTGCACTTCAGTTAGACAACTGCCCAAGACGCGATTAATCAGAATAATTGGTGAGGACATCTCATGTCATGTGAAATAGCCAAGTCTTTATCGTGTATTCTAATATGCAATGGCAAAGGACAGAGTAGTTATTTGAGACTCAGGTGTGCAGAATTATTGAACAACTTGATTAGTCACAAACTCCACTTATAACATTATTTGCTTGCAATAATTGCCATAAATTGGCAATGATTTGAATTTGTATAAATATCTGGAGTAGTAGTATCAGTGGTATCAGTAGTAGTAGTCGTAGAAAAAGGAGGAGGAGCAAGGGGAGGAGAATGAGTTTTAATACAAGTGTACTTTTCTTTCAATGCTAATGAATAAATGAAGGTTCATATAGTTTGCCCTTGCCTGTGAAATCTAAGTGATTACTTGAAGGATACAAATCCATGTTTTAAATGCACATGAATCCAAATGAAAAAGAAATTGACCATTTGGAAAATGAGAATGACAGTTTTGTTACACTTCCTCATTAGTTTTCAATCATTTATTTACACTTCTTTTTTTCACTCTTTTTCATCAGTTTTTTAATCATTAATTTACACTTCTTTTATCTACACTTCATCATTTGAAAAAAAACAATAAAACAAAGATTTTTTCCAAGTTGTATAAAAACACTGCTGACCAGATAAAATGTATTTATCACTTCTTGCTTTGAAAGAGAATTCTTATTCATCAAAAAAGAGTTAAAGATGAATATATTAGATATAAAACTGTGTTATGGATTTCTATTGATTTCCATTCTCAAATTAAAAAAAAAGCATTAAAATTTTGCTGCCTGCTAATAGTGCAAATCAATTCATAGTTGAACTGAGGCAGGGAATCATTCAGTCATCTTTAGAAAAAATAATATTTTTTTATTTATTTTTAAAAGGCTCCTCCTTCCATGAATTACTCTTTTTTAAGGATTCTTACAATGTCTTCTATTGTCAGTATAAATTCAATTCCATCAATAATCACAATTATCATTATTTATGACAATAAGTCCTTATTCCAACATATTCCTATAAAATGGTTGTTTAATACATTAGGTGAATTTTGCCTGAGGAGTTGGCAGTGTTTACTATTGCACTTTTTCCTAGGAAATCAATAGTGATGGGTCCTTTCATGTCCCAGAAAACCTTCTGTACTGTGCAAAGTGCTTGGAATGTTTTCTTTGCTGGAGAATCAATGAGCTTCCTCTCTATGGAGAGAATCAGGCTCTTAGTGGCAAATCTATGTTTAACCTATTAGTAAACTTTTTTTTGACTAAAACATGTTTCTCTGTACACATGATATATTCTTTTGTAAATTCCCTATGGTTTGCTCTTCTCATCCACCAATGATTTGATGACAGAACCATGTTGAAGCCTGGAACACTCGGATTAGTTGCCATTTTAAATAGCCTCACAACAAATATTTTTGTGAGATGAAAATGATTTTGGCTATAGAGCAATACCATAAAATGCAGAGTTTATATTTATGGAAAACATTCTAAAAAAATGTATATCCGTGCTGATAGTGCGACATGATGATGATGATGATGATGATGATGACTTTTTCAAAAGAATTCCACTCATTTATTAAATAGCCCTCGTATAATTTTATTTATTATTCTAATTCCCTTTATTATCCGTTTATTGTTATTTCCCACCTATATCTATCTTATTGGAGAGTATAGGGGGACATATTATTTGGTAGATATGTTTGGTCCCCCAAAATCTATGTTAAAGTTTAGTATATGTTTAATGGTATGTTATGTTTGGAAAAAGGCCCATGGAAAAAGGTAAAATAGGCACATGGAGACAAATGTAGTAAATGAAGTAAATGAGTAAAGATATGAAATGGCGCAGACAAAAGGAACATTCAAAACGAGGCGACAAACAAAACAAATTTATATTCATAACAAAACATGCAATGATACATTTAAAATATTACTATGGTTCTATATTGTTCGTAAAATAGTCCTGTGTGCATGCGTGTGTGTGGGGGGGGACTAACACAACTAAAACCACAGAAAGGTTAAATAATAAAAGTGTCCTATTCATGTTGACTATGTATTTCTAAATGTTCGTTTCTTTCTGTGGTTCAACACAGTTGGTGTTTTTGAGGCTGGAAAAGGTCTCATAGACAAGGTATACTGAGGAAAGGAATGTTTGCAGGGCTTATCCATTTCGTGGCTTTTGACGTCTGTTGGTGAATAAGAGAGTCACACTGGAGAGAGTGTGTTAGCCTTTCAATTGAAATTGTGAAAAAGAGAAAGAGTGTTTGAAGACAAAGTATTTATAGAAAATACGTCTCTTGGAATCGGCTCCTAAAAATGCAGGACAAAATTCAAATGAGGACGTAGTTTTAAACAGTGATCACATGGTTGTCCTGGCCAATGGTTTCCTGAGACTAAATATTTACTTGCGTCCGCCATCTTTGTTGTGGGAACAAGTGGCGTACCACCCAATTTAAATTATCAGAGTGTAAGTCCTATAAGAGCAAGTAACAATAGGTCTCTTTGATATTCATTATATATGATTTGCTAAATTCACACTACCCTCATCATATGCCTTTATCTGGTGTCTTATCCATGCAACCATATGACGTCATTCTTCAATTATCTTTTGTATCTTGGGTACTGTTTGTGAAAAAACTACCTTTAATATGCTCTCATCACTCCAGCTCTAGTTAGTATTAATTCCAAGACTTTTTGTTATTTAGGCATTTTCTAATTATCAACTAATGAGTAAATGGATAATTGTCACATCTCTTAAGAGAAATTAGATTTTAATGTCTGCAGTTGACTCAGGCATTGTCATTATTAATATCTCTTCATTAAAACCATTTTCTAATGACAAAAGACAAGAATAAAAATTTAAAGGAAAAGCAGTAAAAATTAGTGAGAGTTTTTTTTTTTTTTATGAGCTAAATTTGTCAAAGTGGCAGGAAATGGGCAGATTAATTTAAACAGGAAAATTCTATGAAGAAAGTGAAAGATAAGAAATGTTGTATTTGAATGTGAGTATATGTATGTATGCATATGAATATGTTTCTGATAATTTTTAAAGTGAACCAACTCAAGTCGAACTTAGACATTGCTTAATCAGGTGATTATTTCAGATTACTTATAACCACAAGCAAAACACTGTTTCTACTTAAGAAGTTTTTCCCTTCAAAAGTTTATGGTTCAGGAAGTCAGTATAGCAATTATTTAACAATTTTTAGATATCTGGTTGGCTAAACATGTTAATTTATTTACCATTGAATCTAATGATTGAATGATTGATTTTTTTGGCTAGTCAACATATCTGGAGTTATCTTGTGTCTAAAGATTAGCCAATCACTTCCATTGTATGTTTATATTCATATTTTTTGTGTAATTTAATAGTTTTTTGTACAAAGTTATATGATATGAAATATTCCAATCTAATACAAATAATTTGTAACTTTGATTGGTTGGTTGGTTGGTTGGTTCGTATATTAACCTTTGTAGGTTATTTAACGTCAAATCCATTTTTATGTAAATATTCAATTCTATTTAAAACAACTCAGTTTAGCATGAGTACACAGTTTAATGGTCAAAAACATTTATATTTCAAACAATTCAGTTTATTCAAACAGTTATATATAACAATTCAGTTTAGTGTAAGAACAGTTTCAATGCCAAAAACAGTTCAATTTCAATCAATTCAGTTTAGCATAAGCATGCAGTATAAATGTCAGTACAGTTTAATTGTGAAAAACATTTCTATTTCTAGCTATTCAGTTTAGTCAAGGTGTTTTAATTCAGCTAATTCAGTTTAGTAGAAGTACTGATTTTGTTTACACACAGTTAAATGTAAAACACTTCTATGTTAAACAATTCAGTTTAGTGTAAATACAGTTTCAGTGTCAAAACCAGTTCTATTTCAAATAATTCAGTTTGGCATAAGCACACAGTTTAAATGTAAGTATGGTTTAATTGTCAAAAACATTTCTATTTCAAGCTATTCAGTTTAGTCAAACAATTCAGTTTAGCATAAGTATGCCATTAGTTCTATTTAACCCATAGATAGGGCCCTATCAGGTGCTAACATTCCGGGCAAGAGTGGACAGCAACTAAGATCTAATACTAATAATTCATTGAGAATTATATGGTTTCAAGTAACTATTTTTTAGATCAGACCTAATGAAAAATATCAAAGTTATTCCCCCTGAGGGATAGAAAGGGAATTTCCTCTCATGGACACTGCACTGTGGAATCACAAGGACTGGATAAATACTGACATGTGAGACAGAAGAAGAGATTGAATTCACCATGGTATTTGGTGTTTGTACATTTGACTGGTGCACACAGAGTTTAAACAGTTCTTTTCTGGATCAACTGATGCATGTCTCTGCCTGTGGTTAATAAACCTAATTGTTTTGTTGTACAGCCACGAGTATGTCACTTTTCAGTTTTGTTTAAATATATTCTTTGTTCATAAAAAAATATAGGATATCAATATATGTTTCAAGTCTGTACCAAGTTTGTTTGCAAATTTATTTCAATTTTGAATTTGAAGTACTTCAAAACTGGTAAATTCCCAGTCTCGAAAGGGTTACATAAAAAACCATCAGAGAATATCAGTCATCATAAACAAAAACTTATGTCTTTTTAAAAATCATTTTCAAAGCTACTGGGTTGAAAGTAACATTAAATATAGTCATTAGTAAGACATTTTGGCATAATTAGACTTAATGAAACCATGCTTGAAGTAATTTGAGGACATAAGAATTTAGGAAGTTATTTAAAAAAATGTTCTTCTTAGTTCATTGGCAAAAAAGAAATTTACACATTCATATATATATATATATATATATATATTTGTATAGCTATTGTTTTCCTCATTTATAATTATCTAATAACATAAGAACAGATCATGAAATTACATATAGCAGATCTCATATATCAGAAAATAGAGAGGTTTTCTATGGTTGATAACCTGCATATTTTATGTTTTTACCCTTATGTTAGACTAGGTTAGTATAGTTTTTCTCAGAAAGGAGAAAGGAATCACTTCTTTTCTTAAAATGATGACACCTTATATAGCAAATAAATCCAATAAAAATAAGTAAATAAAGGTAAACTGAATATCTATTCTTATTACATAAAATAAACATATTTTGCATGGAAGTAAATATGTATGAAAGCAAATAAAAACCAAAAAATAAGCACCAGACTAAAAACATGAAGAAAAAAAGTATGGCAAAAACAAAACTGCATAACCATTTCACAATATTGCAAAACTGAATTCTCTATGAATAGCTTGTGAGATTTGTATATTGATAAAACAATTTGAGTGTTTGATAGCATAAACATGAAGGTATGACAGTTTAATTGTCCAACAATTCAGACTTTTCCTGGATTAGTAGCAAGCTTACATTTATATAAAACTTACAAAATAATTTTCAGGATTAAGTAAATTAAAATATTTCATTACCTGTGGTCTTGATGAAAATTAGTTTAGGGTTGAATATAAATTTGTCAGTAGCTTTCTGGAATCAATATATGAGGATCATTAAATAAGTTTCCAGACTTTTTTCGTATGGACACTTTTATTGATAGTACACACATGAAACTCTAGTCCTCTTCGAAGTAATCTCCTCCAGATGCAATGCACTTGTACTGTTCCAGCAACTTCTGCAAGGCCCCATGGAAGTCCACTTGTGCAAGCGTGTCTATCACCTTTGTCACAGCCTCTTTCATCTCTTCAATTGTCTCATAATGACAGCCTCTGAGCTTAGGGAATAACCAAAAGTCACAGGGAGCAAAGTCTGGTCTATAGGGAGGCTGAGGAACTGCCTTGATGCCCATCTTGGTCAGATAGTCCGTGACAAGGATGGAGTTGTGGACTGATGCATTGTCCTCATGGAAATGCCACAGACCCGATTTGAAGAGTGCTGGCCTCTTCCAATGGAATCTTTTCCTGAACTCCCTTCAAACCTCGACATAGTAACCCTAACCCTAACCCTTTGGCCAATCAACTCTGGTGTATTGACTTCCTTACTCCTCCCACACCTCTCATTCTGCCTCACAGACTCCCTGCCTTCATTGAATCTCTTATGCCACTTAAAAACTGATGCTAGATTCATGCAAGATGGTCAAAAAGCAGTCTGAAGCATTCCATACATTTCTGTGGCATTTTTTCCAAATTTAAAACGGAATTTTATTGCATATCGTTCTTCTAAAATGTCAGATTGCATTTTTGAAATTCACCACCTGTGACAATCAGGCTTTAGTAGGGTGTATTCCAATTGCTGCTGTAGCTGTTCATTTGAACCTGAAATCATAAAAGTTGGTGTGTCATCTCATAAGATGTATAGCAATAACATAGTGAATTACCAAGAGTCTATGACAATTTTAAATGCCTGTACAAAAAAAGTCTGGAATCTTATTGAATGCCCCATGTAAATTATCTCAGTGTTTATTAGAAAAGTAATGGTGTTTACTGGAATCACTATGAATTAGCTTTGTGTTTACTGGGATATTCACACTGAATAACTTGATGTTTACTAGAATCTTAATGTAAATTTGTTGTTTACTTGAATCTTGGAATTTGCTTGGTGTTTACTGAGATTTTAGATATAAACCAGTTTAAAATTTATAGGATCTGGGATCTAATTAAACATGATGATAGAGTATTATATAATAGGTGGAACGTATATAATCAAATAGCTTAGTACATAGATATTATCAAGTAGAATAGCTTTTCTATTGATGACTTTGAATTGATCAGAGGAAAGGCATTATAAATGTTTTGTTGGTTTTTATCTCATTGGTCATCACCAAGTTGCCTTTTGTCTATATTCTTTAGAGAGATTAAATATTGTTGCAGACATTGAAGCTCAAGGAAGTTTTCTTTTCAGATTTCTTTTTTTCTCATATGTTTCATAAAGAACAACACAAAATACTTTAAATAACAACAATGATCTGCCGTATCCACTAATGTCATAAACGGCACCAGCCCTACAGCCACAGAAGGTTGTTTTTATGATCCTTTCATCAAGTCAGACAGCTAGCACAAGATATAAACAAATCTGCTCTTCTCCTTCCAGACCAGCTTTGAACTGAATCACTCAGCTGGATTAAATACTTAGATGTCAATTCAGCTGAAGCTTGAACTCTGACTTTGGTGTCGTTGCTTGTCTTTTTGCATTGTCAGGAAATCATTTTGGAAGTACTGGCTTCAGGTTATCTTTCAACTGCTGAGTTTTGGACAAGATATTGTAACATGGCTTGACAAAATGTAGCATCGGGTTTTTATAGTTTTGGGTTCAGAAGATAAGTTTTCAATCACTTCGGTATATTTTTTAATAAGGTTTTATTCATTTATCTTTTGAAGATTTCAGATGATCATTACGATTAAATCTTTTGTAAAATGATTATCAGTTTGATCTGCCTGAATGTGATTATTGAGGGTCATTCAATAAATAAGGTGAACTTTGTTATGTAACTATTCACATTTTACACAGAAAAAAACTTGCTTTATTTTTTAATATAATCTTCATTCTGTCTATATTTCTGGGATGAAACATATACATTATTGTTCTCTACACAATGTGAACTGCTATATTCATTTATGCCTAGATGAGTATAGCAGTCTGCCATGCATAAAAAATAATATTAATAATCTTCATTCTTCAAAAATCCTTTTTCCAACTGAAAAACAAGTATTTGTACTTCTTCAGCATAAAAATCTTTGGACTTCTTTGGACTTTTGGAGAGTTACCCACAGTGCTGTTTCTTTTATCATTGCTTTAAAACTTTGTTTCATGGAGAAATTCTTTGAATGGGTAGGGGTCAAACAAGTAGAAATGAGAGGGGACCAGATCTAGACTGTAAGAGGAATGTAGTTGCTGTTCCCAGCCAAACTGTAAGAAGGTTTTCTCTATTCTTGTCCTGCATTATCATGGTGAAACCAATGAGTGTCCTTCAGAAAGGCAAGGTCATCATGCTTAATTTCATCTACTGTACCAATAGAAATTCTTAGTTGTTCAGAAATTTCCCCTGTTGTAATTATTCTGTCAGCTGAAATAAGTGCATTAACTGAATCCATCATTTCAGGTGTACTACAGTGGACTTTCCTGGCCTGTCTTCATCTTAAATATTATTTCAACCTCTTTAAGCATTTAGAGTATATATATATATATATATATGGCCTAAATCCATATATTTATTTTTGCTACAGATATGAAGATCAGTTGTATATATATAAGTAACTAAGTAAAGTTGGTGACCTTAGTTGAGGGTGACCCGAAGGCTCTCTTTTCAATAGCTACTACACCGAGGTGTAGGAGAGGGTGCTACTTCTTTCCCAGGGTTGCTCCACTATACCCTTAATCTTTACCTTATAATGCTGAGTGTTAAGCAATGCAACATCAAGTACCATTTTTTGAGTCTTTGGTATGACTCAACCTGGGATTGAACCCCAGTCTTCCGGACCATTGGCAAACACTCTACTCATTAGGCCAATGGCCAATTCAAACTTACATATTAATCTTAACTGTCACTTTCACATTATATATATATATATATATATTTATATCATCATCATCAATTTAAGGAAACACTATGGAATTCCCTGACTCTCTATCTCCATTCATTCTTCTTATCCATTGATTTTGGCCCATCCCCCAAACTACAACCAGTATTCAACAAGAGCTGATAAGTACGTACTTGCTGCTTGGCCAACATTGGCACGTCCATGTGTAAATGTCCATTGAATACTGTCACTTATGAGTTCATCTTGCTTTTCCACCATGTTTTGTTTGTCTAACGACGATAGTTTTTGAGATGGTTGGTTACTGTCTGCACAGTTGCTGTTTTGTGGGGGTTGCTCAAAGGATTTGTTTAAAAGAACCTGTAGCATTCTTGTGAAATTCCAATCAAGTTTTTTAATCCTGCATTTTGTTCCTATCTATGCGGTACATCTGTACAATAGAATTGACACAGCTTAAGCTTGGAGGAAATCCTTTATTTCATTGGAGTGATCAGGTTTCCATATGATTGATAACCTGTTGATAGCCATCCAATCCTTCTCTAGGTATATGTTGACATCATTTTCATTGAGGCCTGCCACCCAAAATGGACTTGACACGTTCTCATTTAAAACAGAGGAACTCTCTTTTATTTGCATTCATGTAGAAGTCAATACCTCCTACTGCTTTCTACACACTATACCGAAGAGAGTTGGGTTGGGTAGGTGCCTTTGTGAGAAATGCTAGATCATCTGTGTAGTCTGCATCTATTGTTGTTACAGCTGGATATCATTTGCTTTTGGCCATTTTCCTTTATTATATCTATTAACGTTCAAAGTATGTAGTCCAGGCATATTATAAACCTGTATGGTACTAATATATCCCTATGCAAAACTCCAGCAACAATATAGAAGAAGATGGTGTTGGCACCAGATGAACAAACCAATACTTTCATGTTTTTGTCGGGTACCATTATTGCTGTCACAGTTTTTTGGAGGAGACCATATGCTAGTCGTATTTGCTCCATCTTTACTCTGTGTCTCGAATCAAATGCCTTAGAGAAATCTACAAACAATTGTGTGGTCTCGAGATTTTATTGCTTGTACTCCGATTATTTAGTGGATAGTCAGAATCTGAGAAGTTGGGGATCAATTTCTCTGAAGACCATGCTGATTTTTAAAAAAATATTTCTCGATTTCCGGTTGGATCGCGATGAGAAATATGGCATTTAAGACCTTGGCAGCTAATATCAGTAATAGGTATGCCTCTGTTATTCTTAGTGATTCTGAGCTTGCATTTCTTGTGGAAGTGAAAGTTGCAGTCCGTTCTCCATTTCCTTACGGTATTTTGTTAATACACAGTTGCATAATCGAAGACGTATATAATCAATTTTTCTTGTTTTCTGTAGGGGTTGAATAATAAATAAAAAGACAATAAAAAATGCAAAAGTAACAGTTTCTCATGACGCCTCTAACGGGAAGCGAAATCAGTGCATGCCTAAAAAAGAGGGGCTACTAGCGCCAAGGAGAAACTCTTGATCAGAAGCTTTTACTACCTCATCTGAGACGTAGGCGCCTTTCTCTCTCTGCTGCTGGGAACGCACGTGCCTGCTAGAGTCCCCGGGACGCAGCAACGTCTTGTGTCTCCTGCTTGTACCAGCCTTCTCTGAATCTACCAAGTGAACACAGAGACACATGATGGACCCTCAACTTATCATATTTACCCAACCCCTCCGCTCGGGCAGGATATGACAGAGGAGTTTAACAGGTTTGAATTCAGAGTTTTCCTTCTCCTAGACTAGTTGCCTCACCAAGGCTGAAGAACCTAGTCTGCCCTACTATTTACCCATAGCTGGCGGGAGAATAATTGGATTCATACCTTTCCCAAGGGTATTAGTACTATGTGAAATCCAATCAGTCCAGGATTTGAACTCGTGTCGCCATGTCCAATTCCTGCGACGATAACCATTACACCACGGGCACCTCAACTTATAATTTGCAAAAGATGATTCCTATATGTTCTTCAAACGCCTTGTCTGGCGGAGCATGACTGTTTTTACTCGTCCAGGAAAACATTTCACATCACAGAATAGTCGTAAACACCCTGTCTTTTTCCTTCCGTCCTTAATTCCTTTTACAGCTTCAACTAACATGAAGAAGATAACAAGAGAATGGGGTAAGAAAAAAAGGTGTCAGATACAAACCTCAGTATCTCCTAACAAGAATTAACCACAAACAGAAAAAAACCTTAATGTGGCTCATACTTTCATACTTCTGGGGGTATTTCATCAAGGCCTGCAGCTTCTCTGTTTTTGATTTTGTTTGGTACTCTGTCAAGTTCTTCCTCCGAAAACTGACCGAGTTTTATGTCGAGTTGGCAATTTATAACTTTTTGATAGGTTTATCAATGACTTCTGGAGGGTTTCCGAGCAGATTCTGGAAAGGCTCTTTTTACTTCTGATATCTTTCTTCTTGGGTTGCAGCTATTAGTTTTGTTTTGAGGTGCTCTTCATTCCGTTCACTTCTTTTACTGTCTACCACTCTAATTGTGACTTCTACCAAGTTTCCGATTGAATAGATTTGTTCTTGAATGTATTCTAGCAGTTCCTTGTGTCACATCCTGCAAATTATGTTGAGTTTAGGTAAATACACACAACGCTCTGGTTATAGTATATGACGCATGGTCAGTTTAATGAGGGGTATGACTTATGTATGCATAGGCAAGACTAAAAAATCATCAGTCATTTTGACCACTAATAAAATGGAATCAGACCCTCTTTAGCGAAACTGGGGAAGTGCTGCCACAGGGAAGCAATCCCAAAGACCAGGGTCACACATTTTTGTTCTGTCCGAAGACAAAATTGCAAGAGTTCAACAAAAACTCTGCTTCAATCCTAGCCTGAAGGCCTGGGAATAAAAATGTCTAAATAGTTTCATAATCAATGGTATTTTCTAATTAGTCGTTTATATGATCAGAAAGTCAGACTAAGTAAACAAATACATGTATTTACTCTACAGATTAAAAGTATAGCGACAGCTGCAAATACTAAAGCATACTTAAAAAATAGATTGATGTCAAAATTTGTTTACCGAGTGATTGAAAAGCGACTTCAATTTTAAAATTCTTATAATTTATAAGCTCCTTAAAAAAAGACACAATGTTCCTCTACCAAGTCCGGGCAATGAACCGTTTTTTTTTTGGAGATGAAAATAGCAAACCCTAGAAACATTCACCTGTGTTGCGGGAGACGTGACGACATGAGGATGTCAGTTGGGCGAACATGCGTAAATAAAGTGATTGACAGAGGACTCGACAAATGACGATGACAAGAAGGTAAGATTTAAATACCAGAGGCCTTTATTGAGTGAATCGTACATGAAAGGTTCGTATGGTGTAGGATCGCATTTTCTGAAAGTTATCGCCGTAAAAAGTCGGGTCGGTCGAAAGGTGAAGACTCGGATGTCTAAAGGTTCTTAGCTACAGTTAGTCTTAGTATAGGTAGTAAGCGTAGCTGGAGTCTGTCGATGTGAACTCATACGTTACAGAGGCTGGATCGATCGATGTCCTGGGTTATTCAGTTTTTAGTTGACCGAGGATGAGCCGACGTATGCCGGAGTGCCGGAGATAGTCAAAGCGGAGCTGTCAATTGTGAACTGGTGCTGGTCGTCGGGCAGGCGTCGTCGGTCGGCTGGTCACTGTCAGACGTTGGTGGCCGAGAACAAGGCTGTCGGGAAAGTTGTAGGCTTAGCTGGAGACGGTCAAATAGATGGACGCATCAGTTGCAAAGAGCAGGGTGTATGCTGTGATCGTGCGATTGGGGAATGACTGAATCGGTACAAACAGCTTCAGCGGTCATACAGGAACGGCTATAGGGTGGAGCATCGTCAGCAGTGGGTAGGAACTGGGTCGGCGAAGAAAGCAGGTTTGACTATGGGCTTATTCGTTGTCTGCGATCGACAGGAGCGGTGGCTGGTTGGAGCATCGTCAGCAGTTGGCGAGAAGGGGATCAGTAGCAGGCTGGAACGTCGTCAGCAGATGGGCCATAACTTAGTCTGCAGTTGGCTGGGACTGCGGTGAGCTGGAACGTCATCGTCGGTTGAATTTGACTGCAAGCCTGAACAGAACCCGTAGAGGACAGGTTTGGCTGCAAGCCTCGCATGTGCTCGCTTCTTGGCAGGATTGACCGCAAATAGGCGGGGTCGCTGCGAGCAAGCACGTGTGCGCTTCGAACGGGAGTTTTTGCGTGATTAGCTTCCATGCAGGGTCATCTACGGATAGACGGCATCGCGAGTAAATGCGAATGCGCTCAGGCCGTTGACTTGAACGTGTGGTGAATGTTTTGGTGAATATCTTCCCCACAATTTGTGTTGGCTCATTATTGAAATGCAAACGAAGTAAAACCATGTAAAACGACGCGGATAAAAGAACATTCAAAACAAAGCAGTACGAACAAAATTGAATTTATATATCAACAAATACATAAAAAGGAAACATTATAAAATATTACGAATATTCTAACATAATCTATTTAATATTCCTCTGTATGTGTACGTGTGTGTACGTAACTAACAAGGATATTACTTGAAAAGACTAAATATCAAAAGTGTCCTGTACACTATAAAATGTACGTCGACTAAGTATTTCATGCGACGTATCAATATAGAGAAATATAGCAATGTATTCTAGGAGGAACGTGCCTTCTCCCGTATTGGTTATTTGTCTCTTTCGGGTTTTGACGAAATTTCTGAGGCTGTGTTCGAGTCTGGAACAAGTCTAACCGAAAAGGCAGAACAGGAAAAAAATGTTGTAAAATGTATACGCATCCATGTTACGCGTATTGAATTGTGTCTGACTAACTAGCAAGGTCGAGATGTTTCTGGAAGTCGAAATGAAGAGAGAGAGAGAGAGAGAGAGAGAGAGAGAGAGAGAGAGAGAGAGAGAGCCTTTATATAATAGGAAGATGCAGCGTATTAAATGGTCTGAATGAAGGAAATTCCGTGTTGCCAAAGACAGGAAGTCTCTCTTTTAGATATAAGCAACAATGAAATATCTCTTTGTACAACCAAGAGGAGCTTTTAGATGCCATGTATTTTATCCTGTGGTTAAGAGCTGTTCCTCGAGACGGTCGGCAGAATTAATTTATCTCGCAAAATTGTCCTCGCGTTGGCAAGAGAAAATTCACTCGTCACGTTGGTTTGAGGTTTCCTTATCTGACGTCACGGGTGACAGCGTTTTTTCTCACCGAGGATTTTAGCTTTGAGTAGCCGGCAGGCTACGATACTAGTAGAGTCAGCCAACAACAAGACATTAACAATTGTGTAAATATCTTGAATGCATTTAAATGTTCAAAACCATAGTTCTACTAACAAGAAAGAGGGAATGTTTGTTATCAAATTTTTGTAAATTTTTCAATGCCCAAAAACTACCCAAGAAATTATATAATAAAGAAAGAATATTAATGATAGAATTAAAAGGTAAAAACCAAAATAATAAAGCGATGACTAAATTGAAGGTTAATTGTTAAAGTAAGGAATAAAATCAATCTAGAAAGCTTTAATAAGATAAAAAGGGATTTGGGGATAAGTTAAAAATTAACGTTTTCACTTACACGCATAAATAATAAAATCTGGAATGTGGTCCTGCGAAACGGAGGAAAAACTAAAAAAATCCCCTCCTAAAAAATAAAAATTCATTAACATCGAGTGAATGTGTTGAGAATCTCAAATAGCTTGGGAAAAAAAAGAAAAGAAAAAAAGAAAAGAGAAAAATCAAAATAAACAAAAGAGAGAGAGAGAGAGAGAGAGAGAGAGAGAGAGAGAGAGAGAGAGAGAGTGGTTAAAAGGAAGGTGAAAAGAAGAGAAAAAAATTAGATAAACTCATGAATCTTCAAACAGAATCGCAAGCAGATTATCTTCAACAGAAAAGCCTTCAAAGGTAGACCCAAATCTTTTGAATTTGCATTCTCATTTAATTTCATTACAATAAATATTTAAAATTATACTTTAAAAAGAGTTGTGGAAAAAAGTGACATATACTGAATTTTCTCAGTACATGATATTAAACATTTTCAATAATAAGAAGGAAAAAGTCATTTAATCACCGACTGTAACGCAATTAACTCATAAACTTGGTATAAATAATAATAATAATAATAATAATAATAGACTCAACAAAATAACAAATGTAGGCTATGCGGTGACAGAGACGAAACGATCTATCACATAATAAGCAAATGCAGCAAATTAGCACAGAAGGAGTATAAGGCGAGACACGACTGGGCGGGCAAGGTGATCCAATGGGAAATGTGCAAGAAATCTAAATTTAACAACACCAACAAATGGTATATGCACAACCCCGCACCTGTCCTAGAAAATGACACACATAAACTCCTATGGGACTTTGACACACACACGGATCACCTAATCTCCGCCAGAAGACCAGACCTTATAATAATCAACTAAAAAAAAAAAGAGAGAATTTGAAAAATTGTTGACTTTGCTGTCCCGGCTGACCACAGAATAAAACTGAAAGACTGTGAAAAGAAGAATAAGTACCCCGACCTTGTTAGAGAATTGAAAAAGCTGTGGAACATATAGTGACGATTGTACCAATTGTGATTGGTACTTTTGGCTCAGTAACTACAGGATTATTAAAGGGCCTGGAGAACTTGGAAGTTGGCGGACGTGTAGAGACTATCCAAATGACAGCATTATTGAGAGCGGTCAGAATCCTGAAAAGAGTCCTGGAGACTTGAGGAAACTACTATAGTGATCTAGAAATAAAACACTGCTATTCTACTAATGGATTGGCATTTGTCTCACTTTCTATAAGAAAAAGCTGGGTCACTGCCAGGCGTAGGAATGCTTCTTAGTCCTCATGCCTTAAAATCACTGAAGCACATAGAAAGAATTCTCCCAAGAATAATGTATGCTTTATTTAATGGCAACTCTGCACAACAATCGTACTCTCTCCAGTCCCACCAATTCCACTGATGAAACCTTTTACAACGAGCTGTCTTTCCGTGTCGGATTCATTCCCAAACACAACATTCTAGTCACTGGTCGAGATATAAATGCCCTTATAGGCAAAGAGCGAAATAACAAATTTTGTTTAAATAATTCATCAAACAGAAATGGGGAATATCAAGCAGGTTTTTGTCTTGAGAACAGGCTAACAAGCCAAAATACTGAATTAGAAAAAAGAGGAAACAATGGACATACACCAACCCAAATAACTTTAGTTTAGAGCTAGGTTATATATACATGAACAAGAAGTAGATAAATAGTGCCTTGATTAGTGAGGAATACTTCTCTTCTGAAGGAGTATCAGAATCGTTTCTGCAAAGATTTACTCAAGTCTATACAGAAAAAACACAACAGTTAAAGTTTCTCAATGCAAATGGTCTTCACTGACCAGTAGTGATATTAGAAATCAATATAAGGTAACTGTAAGAAACAAGTTTGATTCTTTTCAGGGGATATCAGAAAGAAATATTGAAATGACAAATATGAAAACATTGTTACCGCCCATATAGAAGCAACAGCCGAGTGCATTCCAGGTAAAAAAAGAACCAAATGTTGAGTTACATGGAAGTCAATAGCAATTAGAAGAAAACGAAATAACACACACACACACACACACACACACACACACACACACACACACACACACACACACACACACACACACACACACACACACACACACAATAATGTTTAAATGTTTTTCCAAAAACAGACAATTTGCTTATCATCAGTTGGATTTGATGGTTAAAAATAGGGGCACTTTGTAGAAAGTAATTAGTTTGCAACAATTGTATGTGAAGATTTCAGTTAATGAATTTTAAAAGTAAGATAAGAAAATCCTTAAATCAAGTACACCTGAAATAACGGAGAAATTCTCCAAAAAATCGAAAGAAATGTGTTATAAATTAATACAATGCTTGAAATAATTGTCAAGTACACTTCATATAAAATCCACCAATTATAAGAGCATTTTTAAAAATAATGGCTCACTTAAATTCATGTGCTAACTGTAAATATCTGAGCACACAGTATATTTATCTGCATAAGATTAATTATATACAGATTATGACTTGTATATATATATATATATATATATATTGTTTCTTTATCTTTATATATATATATATATATATATATATATATATAAAGATGAAGAAACTATAAGTATATATATAGTTTCTTCATCTTTTATATATATATATATATATATATTTATATCTAAAGATGAAGAAAAGTGCAAATACAAATAGGAATATTACTTTGATGTAGTTTTTTTTATGGTTCTCAACTAGTTTCAAGCTTAGGTCATTTTCAGGAGAAATTTTTTTACGGAAAAGAAAGGAAGCATTTCTTGAAAGTGTTTAGAGGTTTCGTAAAAAAAAATCTAAAAATAATTTTTTAAAGAATTTTTTTTAAAAGAGTTGATATGCCATATGAAAAGTGATGTAAAATGTATTGTAGGAGTAGCATATCCATTCGTTTGATAATGTTGTCTGATATATATATATATATATATATATATATAAGTAAAACAAAGTTGGTGACTATTTCTAACAACTAAGAAGTTGTCCTTATCATCATCAGCAGCAGCACGCATATCCCTGACCCTCTTTTGCCACCCTTCTCTATTGTCCATTGCTTCCGGCAGATCTTCAGGGCTACATCCTGTATCGGCACAGACCTGCTGTATGTAGGTTCTTGCTGGTCGTCCTGCCTTTGCTCGTCCATGTGAAGGTGTCCACAGGAATACATCACTTATGAGTTCATCCTTACTTCTCCAGCAGTGTCCTGCATGTCTGGTTCATCTAGCTTTGATAGTTTTTGTGATGAGTGGTTGGTGGCCGTACAACTGCTGCTTTGTGGGGTGCTGCCTCCATTCAATATTGCTCGAAGCATTCTTGTGTAGTTGCATGTTGAGGTCTGTCTCGGTTGATGAGACACTGCTTCCTAGGTAGGTGAACTTGTCAACTAGTTTCAGAGAACTACCGTTTAGTGTGGAGATGTAGCCTCTTTGATTAAAGCACATATATTCCATCTTGTGTGCATCGACATGGAGGCCTATACCTGCAGCAGCTTGTTCTAGACTATGTAACAAGTTTTGGTTTGGGCAGGTGCATTTACCAGAAGCTCTATGTCATCTGCGTAGTCAGCAATTGTTGGTGACTGTAGTCGACTCAAAAGCTCCTTTTTCAATAGCTACAACACCGAGGGGTAGGGAAGGGTGCTACTTCTTTCCTTGGATTGCTCCACTTTACTCTTGATACATACCTTTTAATGCTGAGTGTTAAGCCAAGAGGTATCAAGTACTATTTTTTGAGTCTTTGGTATGACTCGATCTAGGATTGAACCACGGTCTCCCAGGCCATTGGTGGACACTCTATCAACTAGAACAATGATCCAGTTATATATGTGTATATATATAATAGCCTTGATCTACCAGTTATGCTTGCCTTTATTCAAGGCCAAAGATCGTACTTTTTTTCTATTATTCAATGAACAAGTGAATGCTAAAATTTTCAATGATAATTGTGGGGAAAAATAGTAAAAATCAACATTAAATCATCAAATCTTTTTACCAGAAATAATAAGTCTTTTAATTCAGAAAAGGATCAAAGTTTGGCTGTGTTGTAGAGAATAAGGATAAAACAGAGTCTCTGTGTTTTAAACATGAAGGAACCATCTTCTTATATTGCATAGCCGTGATACAACAATACACATATACATGCGGAAACATAGTCAACACAATAATGACGAACGAACACACTTCCTCGGAAAAATATTCCCCTCACACTTTTTTCAAAATGGGTGCAAAGGGTTATGAAAGGGTTATGTGTGAGAGGTGAGTTGGAGTCTGAACAAACTGCAACATATTGACCCCCAAATTCCTCTGTCTTTAGCAGCACTTCTTTCTCGTTCAGCTGGGCTGCTCAATCGGGGGTCTTGAGGGCCCATAGCCCTCTGTTGGGTGCTGGTTCTCTCTACAGCATCTTATCTCCAACTAACTGATTCCAACTAACTGAACTTCCTGTTGCACCCGGTTATATCATTGTTTCACCTGCTTTTTGTGGGCGTCACATCTGCACCCAATTCAACCCGTCCACAGTAAAGGTTTTATCCTGATATCTTCGACTGGATGCACCTGTTCCTTGATTGACTGCTGGGTCGATGGTCAATATGTTAAACTTACTGGATGAACCACATGGACTCTAATGAATGACAGGTAAAAAAAGTTAGATTGGAGCTACACAAGAATGCTATGTGCTATTTTTAACAAATCCTGGATCCCCACCCAATAAAACAATATATGTACAGCCTCTTACCACCTATCTCAGAAACCTTCCAAATAAGATATGCTGGGCACAGCTGGTGAAGTAAGCCTGAATTCATTAGTGACACTTACAGGCAGTCAGCTCTGTGTGGATACTGGATGCAGTCAAGAAGACCTGGTGAGTGTGATAATAGGAAAGGATGGCAAGAGAGAGTCAATGGATTCTGTGCTATCAATAGGAATTGATGACTAGTGAAATAGTGAAAAAGTTAGCAGGCAGTAATAAATAAAGATGGTTGGTTGGTTGGTTGGTTGAGTTTTATGGCATATCAACCTTTGAAGGTTATTTAATGACAAATCCATTTTTATGCAAATAGTCAGTTCTATTTCAAACAACTCAGTTTAGCATGAGCATACAGTTTAATTGTCAAAAACAATTCTATTTCAAGCAATTCAGTTTAGTCAAACAGTTCTAATTCTAATTCAAACAAATCAGTTCAGCAGAAGTGCGCATTTCAGTTCTATTTAAATCCATTTTTATACAAATAATCAGTTCTATTTCAAACAATTGAATTTAGCCTGAGTACACTGTTTACTTGTCAAAAACATTTCTATTTCAAGCTATTCAGTGAATTCAAACAGTTCTAATTCTGTCATTTCAGCTTAGTACAATTATAGATTATGTATACACACAGTTAAATGTCAAAACAATTCTATATTAAACAATTCAACTTAGCATAAGTACAGTTTCAATGTCAAAAACAATTCCATTTTAAACAGTTCTGTTTTGCATAAGTATGCAGTTTAATTGTCAAAAACATTTCTATTTTAAGCTATTCGGTTTAGTCAAACAGTTTTAATTCAAACAATTTTGTTTTGCATAAGTATGTAGTTTAGTTCTATTTAACCCTTAGATAGGACCCTATCAGATGCTACCATTCTCAGCCAGATTAGACCTGGGAGCAATAGCAATGAAGGGGTACTCTGCATTCCCCAAAGCTCCAGCATCACTGGAACTTCACCAGCTGATTGTTTAGTGTCATATCTAGGACACTCGTTAGGAGAGGGAGTCTTACTCCTCTGCAGAGGTGCAGTTGGTGTATTCTACAGCCCTAGCCTACTGGACAAAATAAATCAAGAGGAAACCTAGCAAATATGTACTGGATTCAGTGGTAATCAACTTTCAAATACCTACCCTTGAGTGGGCTCACTTGATTTTTGCTTCAGGTGGGCCTTTGTAAGTTGATCATCTGGTCTCAAGGAGCTTTCCCCTCTGGCAAGTACCTATATAGCTAACTTTATTGCTAGGTGCCTGAGAAGGGAAAGGCCAATGGGATCAAGTATTTTTTTAGAGAGAGCCATCCATGAGTCTTAATTTGTTCATGATCCACTCAATCAAATGACTTCATGTCAAATCTAAATTAGTGGAAGTCAGATAAATCCAAACCTTAATCTACACTGGTTATTTGTATTTTATTTTTAATTGATTGATTGATTTTACAGGCATGTCAACCCTTTTGGGGCTATTTTATACCAAAATGTTGGGGAATTACATCCATTATACATTTATATATACTTTTATTGTGTAGTTGTTTCTTCAAAGTTACATGATGCAAATAATTTGCACACAGTTGTATGGTTTCAAGTATTCCTATGTAATAATAATAATTATATAGTTTTTAGTAATTATTTCTATTTAACAAAAGTTATTTGTTTGCACACATGGTTTAAAGTAACTGATAATAACCTGGGGGAAGTCTCCAAGGTGTAAGGTTGAACATGCTGAACTTTGTGATAGTAGTGAGTTTAAACTCCACTCACACTATTCCCTTTTGGACAAATACACTTGGGAAAGGTATGGACCCAATTATACCCTGAGTTATGGGTTAAATAGTACCATTACCAAAATTTCACATGGATGACTTTGGTATTGAATAACCCACAAAGTTCAATATGCCATTAAACCAAGAAAACAAATTAAACTAATAATAACCCTATTCTTAGTACAAATGATTTACACATAGTTATGTGGCTTCAAATATTTTTATTAAATACAAAAAATTTTTAAACAGATCTATTTGCCCCATAGATAGGAGTCCCACATGTTTTATTCTTCCCACAATCACCAAACTTTTTTAATATTATATGTAATCATTAAAGTGAATGAAAATTAAATAAACCTTATATGAAACCTTATACAAACCTTATATGAAACCTTATATAAACCTTATATGGAAATTAGATAAACCTTATATGGAAAATGTAAGGTTTTCAATATATTAATCAAAGAAATAGTCCTAATGGTCCAAGTTAAAAACCTGGCCCATTTACCAAAATTTTTCACATTCCCTAATGATACCCACTTTGGAAAACTTAAGTCTAAAATTCTAGCTTCAGATTACTCTTACAGTGCTTTTAATATCTTTTACCATATCTTTGTCTTTTTTATATAATAAAAATAGAATCATTTATTTTATCCAGCAAATCTTATATATAAAGTGTGAGGTCAGTTAATGAACTGACTAATACAAACTTGTGCTTACTGTTCTTCTGCAAGAATAGCTTTGACATCAATTATCTTTCAAAGTTTGATATGCCATTAAACAAAGAAACTAAACTAAATCAAAAGCAAGCAAAATTGTACTTAGTTTCCTTTCTTTAAGCATGCTCATCAAGCAGACAATGTGGTCAGTAGCAAAAATTATCACTTGGCAGAAAGTTTTTGTGTTTTTCTGAG
Organism: Sepioteuthis lessoniana; assembly: GCA_963585895.1. Lineage (NCBI taxonomy): Eukaryota > Metazoa > Mollusca > Cephalopoda > Myopsida > Loliginidae > Sepioteuthis > Sepioteuthis lessoniana. Next base: position 90,037,576 of record OY757916.1, read on the forward strand.
AATGTGAAATAACAGACAGAAGTTAAATAGCTTTTATCCAGGACAAAAAACCTTTCAGACATGTCATTAAAAAAGGCTTTTGACAAGTAACTGACACTAATGTAAATTAAAAAGAAATAACAGTGAAAATAGCAAAACATCTTATTGTTATAAAGTTGACATAGTGATCAGTTAGGAGCTGAGTTTATTGCTTCACTGCATTTATCCTTTGTGAAGATGCAATTAAGATAACAATCTCTCTAACTTATAAATCAGCAAAAACAGCAGAAGTACTTATATATTACGGGTGGGGGTGGGGGGGCAGGGTCTAAGTTTCAATTTGCACTAATACCCTAGGGAAAAGTAAGATTCCATCTGTTGTTTCCCCAGTTAAAGGTAAATAGTTGGTAGACTATAGGGGGTGTCCTCGAGGAGTAATGGTTAAAGCGATGGACTGCGGAATCGTAGTAAGCAAGTTCAGACTCCAGTCGCGCTATTACATTCACTTTCGGGCAAATACCCTTGGGAAAGGTATGAACCCCCTTATCTTCCCAGCTATGGGTTAAATAGTACCACAACCATTCTTCTTGGAGAATGGCTTTGGTATTAAATAACCTTCAAAAGAGTTGATATGCCATTAAACAAAGAAACCAAACCAAACCTAGGTTCTATAGCCTTGGTTAGGCAACCAGTCTAGGAATAGGAAAACTGAATTTAAACCAGTTTTACTCTACTAAAGAAATTGACCTTATATCTTACCCTGCCTATGGCAGAGCTGTTGTGAAAATATACATTGTTGGGATTTGCACATTTACAAATAGCAAATCCAGGTTTGTAAGTTTAATTGTGCAACTGGGGTGAGATTTGTTTACTATGATGACAAAGTCCAGCACATAAGCCAATAAATCAGGGGGGACCTCCCTGCATAATGTTGTATTTACTTTCATTGTACAAGCAGTGATCACCAAAAAGCCACAAACATTAACTTTGTATTGACTTTTATTCCATTCTTAATGGCATTTATTATAAGTCGTTACAAAAAATGTGGACACTTGACATCTCTTGTGAAATTCCTTCAGATCTTTAAATCAAATTTAATCTAAGAGCTGATGTCAGTAATGATTTTTCAATTTGATACAATCCAATAAATACATAATTAAAATACATGATCTTTTATTTCAGCCATTTAGGCCTCCCTTAAGAACTAGATGAAAACTGTCCATTGGGTGAGTTTTTAGCTAAGGTTTTTAATTCACCAATTCATAGAAACATAAAGAGTTGCTATAACCAATGCTTTCTACTAAAAGTTATCAATATAAATCAACATACTGCTGAGCAAAAGGAAAAATTCATCATCATAATTTGTAGCAGTAGCAAATTTTACAACTGATGGAAATCAATCTTTACAGTATTAATATGGCAGACAACTGACAGAATTAGATTCAGTCAGTAAAACAAGTTCTCTAAGAGTTTTCAAGTATAAATTCTATTTATTCCTTGCTCCAATGATTCATTTGATGAATGTCTGGAATAGATACTAATATCACTTTTACCATTTCGGCATTGCCAATGACCATGATAGGAATTAGGTGTGTGGGACCTGCCCAAAGTTTGGTTAGTTTTCGAGAAGTTCAGAACCAACTTGATTATAATGTTGGCATTATTAGATAAAGATTTAATATTCTTATCAGACAAGAAACTTTGTGTCTTTATATATTTGTACAATTTGGGAACTCAGAATAGAGAAAATAGCTTTACTAGTCCTTCAATATGTGCTTTGTACAGGGGCAAGATTTTTGGGACACATAATCAGGACTAAATCACCTGTCAATGTCTTGTGAAGTCAGAATAAAAGCGATGTTCTGAAAGGAAAACCTCCCATCTATTTCTATAGAAAATAAAAGAGATACAAGGAGCACAATAACACTGTTTGATAGAGCAAGTTTTCTGCTACAAAACACTATTTTCCACAAAATCACTTCTGTTGACTCTATATCAAAAAGATGCTTATAAATGAAATGCTTCCTATCTAATGTTGTCTGTCAAATTATGTGGCTGTTGATGATATGGCAGTAGAGTATGAACATCCTTGCCAATAAGCCATAACTTTTTCCTTGTTACAGGTGGCACCTGAGAAATCTTCTAGTAAGGAGGGGTATATGAGAAAAAAAAAGTGTGTCATTGAATTCATTCAAGTGGAAAAATTTCACCAAGTTATATTCTTTGCTGAATGTCTGAGCACAGTTAGGATCTGAGCAAAGTTAGGTAGTGGACTATGAAATTCAGGAGAGTGAAAGAGATGTGAGTGAGATGGCTCATTTAACAGAGTGGTTAATCCATGAAATAAGATTACCTTGAGCAGCTTATAGACATGAAATGGCACAGTAAGACATAGATTATATGAACAACATTTTCATGATAATAGCAACATCAGTATTGTTGTGAAAAAGGGTGTCTCCTCAAGTACTTCAGATTTTACAACTGCAGCATGTCAGATTTTTCTCCCTTTGTAACGTAAATGCATAGCTAATGGTGGTGAGAATGTTTTTTGTTGCAGAAACCATGCTCTATCCAATTTTATAATGGGGTTCTTGCTATCAGTTGAAATTTCTGTGGAAATAAATACATAAGCATTTCTTTCAGATCACCTCTTGTTGATATTTGTATTATTTGGTTAGACATTTTGAAAAGTAAGTTGATTGTAATTCTTGGTTTGGTAGTTTTTTTTAATGTAATATGCAATATTTGATGGAGGGAATTAGTGCAATAAGAGATGTTCACTTTCATTTTTTATTTAGCAGTAAATAAACTTATAACAGATAATACAAAAAACATTTTTTATTGATTGGTGAACATTCTGGTTTCATCAGATATACTGTAAATACACTATATTAAATTATCTAAATCAATGGAATAATTTTTATTAATCCATGCAGAAGAGAATATTATGAAATAGCCCAATATTGAAGAAACAATTATGAACTTCATAACAAAAAAAACAAAAATAAAAATCCCAAATAAACATCACCTAAGTGAGCTAATTCCATTTTTTTGCTGTTATACCCTTATTAGAAAGGGCATGCTTTAGATATGCTTGAGAGATCAACTACAAATGGATCTTGCAGTATTTAGGAAAGTTTAGTCCGATCATGACTCCCATTATATTTTTCCCCCAAAAGATTGCTTTTAAAGTAAAGCCTCTTAAAAAGCAATAGTTTCCTACTGAGCCTCAGAGGCCTTTGTTAATGGGTTCATTCTTTACTGAAAGTCCCACTATTATAAACGTTCATTTACTGCTTGATAAATCAATAAAATAACCCTGTTCAATGCATCAGGTCTTCAGGTAGATAGAAATTTATGACCCCTTGTCAACAAAATCTTTCCTCATAAAAATAAGCTCATATAAATCTAGCTCTGACTTTTTGGGAATTTTTTTATTGGCCATTGTTTAGAATGAAGCCCATTTACTTGTGAGACATTTTACATGTCACCAAGATCTTGAGTATGGCAATGCAGACAGTTTCTTACAGAACAGAAAATAAATTGAAGGTAAAATGGGACATTAAAAATACAAACCAAGTAAATTATTCAAAGCTCTTTCAGTGCAGAAGAAATCACTGCATCTGGAGATTGATTAGGACTCATAAACATCATATCTATTTTTGAAACCTTGCCAAATTTGGCATGGAACCCTATCTTAAAATTATTTAGCAAATATCAATCTCACTGTAAATTCAGTGTTCAACTCACAATGCAACCATATTGCGCATTTTTGTTTCCCTTTATCAGCCTTCAGTGCCCATTATTGAACAAAATTTTTCATAAGATCAGTGGGTTTTTATTTTTATTTTTGAGCATCAAATTACACAAGCAGGTTGATTAAGAAATATTTGTGTAATATCAGTTGATTGACAAATTAATTGGTTTTAACAGCATCTCAACATGTCTGGGATTATTTTATGCCAAGAGGTTTGGGTATTGCATTCTTTATATGTTCATGATTACATTTTTTGTGTAGTTGTTACAAAATAGCTTTTTGTCACATGGTCTTTTAGAATATGAATTATTTTCAAACAAATCTATTTGACACAAAGATGGGATTCTAACAGGTATTACTACACTGGTTTAGAGTGAACCTAAGAATAATGGCAATCAAGGGGTTCTCCATACGCCATTGCCCAGTCAGTTGGGGCAGTAGAATACACTGACTGCACCTCTGCAGAGGGGTAAGACCCACCCCAATTAGTGTCCTGGATATGACACTAAACAATCTGATGATGAGGTCCCAGTAATATTGGGGTTTTGGGGAATACAGAGCACCCATTCATTGCCATTGCTCCCAGGTCCACTCTTGCCCAGTATGGTAGCACCTGATAGGGCCCTATCTATGGGTTAAATAGAACTAATGATATACTTATGCTTAACTCAATTGTCTGATACAGAAAGGTTTTTGACAATTAAACCATACTTACATTTAAACTGTGTGCTTATGCCAAACTGAATTATTTGGAATAGAACTGATTTTTGATATTGAAACTGTATTTACACTAAACAGAATTGTTTAACATAGAACTCTTGATATTTAACTGTGTGTAAACAAAATCTGTACTTATACTAAATTGAATTAGCTGAAGTAGAACTGCTTGAGTAAACTGAATAGCTAGAAATAGAAATGTTTTTCACAATGAAACTGTACTTACATTTAAACTGTGTGCCCATGTTAAACTGAATTGTTTGAAATTGAACTGTTTTTGCTATTGAAACTGTACTTACACTAAACTGAATTGTTCTATATAACTGTTTAAATAAACTGAATAGTTTGAAATAGAAATGTTTTTGATAATTAAACTGTGTACTCATGCTAAACTGAATTGTTTTAAATAGAACTGATTATTTACATAAAAATAGATTTGACATTGCCTACAAATGCCATAAAAATCCAACCAACCAACCAACCAACCAACTAACCATCCATACTCCACTTATCTCCAGAACAAGAGCCTCACCATCAGATAAAGTTTAGTGCCAAACCAAGGAAACCTCTTTCTGAGGTGGTCTAGTCCCTCTTTAAAAGATATAGTCAGCATATTTTAAGGTCTACCAACCGGACAATTTGAGTACAATCTTGACTAATGTTCAATTTGTACCTTTTTGAAAACTACATATAGATGTTAGCTTTGTGATCTTTAAATCCTTACATCCTGTCTCTGTGCTCTTTCTTTTCACATTTTGCTGGTGTAAAGATGTTGTTTTTTTTTTAATATGACTAGCTTTTGTCATGTTCTTTTAATTAATGTTGATAACACTGATGATGTCTTATTTGATGTTTTCTATTTCATTTTCAAAAACTTTGTCCAGGTATATTTTTTTAGAAAGAGTTCAGACATTGTTGGTGTCAATGTTGAATATTAACTTCTTAAGGCTGTTTTTGACATTCTATTTGGGTTGTTGTCCTTTAAGCATATCACTCCTATGCAAGGAAAGTGATTTAAATTTGTTGATCAAGCTGGCTACTGCTCTAATACTTCACTTTGCTCCTTGTCTAAGACACCTCAAGCATCAGTCTGACAGATGATTTTGGTTGGTCAGTTGGTTGGTTGGTTGGTTGGTTGGTTTTAACTAGAGCCTCACAACTGGAGGCATTTTTGTGTCATACCTTGGATACACTTTTAAATTAGATAAACAGGTAGACATGTTATACTTAGTTGCATTATCAGTTTTAAAAGCCAATATATTAATGTAGTTAAAAATCATTTTAACTGGTAAATAACTTCATACTTAGTTTTATGAACCTATTTAACAATAAAGTTCAGCATCATTTTAAACAGTTAAATACTCAATCTTTTGTGGTGAGATATGTGGAGTGCTGGGGCTTACCCTGTCACTCTGGGCCATAATACATTGGTAGAAATAGAGTGATCTTAGTCTTGCACTACAGACCTCATGTCCCTGACATCAAAGATTGTATTCAGTACAGTCCTAAAGTTTTTCACTCTGTGTAAGTTACCCTATAACAAGGATATAAAAAATAAGCTATATGAATATTTTACAAAGAACATATAATCAAAGTGTTATGTGGAAGAATATGATGATACCGACTCATGATTCAAACACAGATCTCCAGCTAACAAACACAAATGTTGAAATAAATTGTGCACCTAGAGTTTCTGTGACTTGATGTGGCGGATGTATAAATGGGTCAGACAGACATCTGATGAGAGACATGTGTGTATGCACAGACTCCGAGTGTCACTGGGCTGGGACACACTTCGGTCGGCTGTGTTGGTTGGTACATGGATCTGGTCGAGTGTGTCCTGTTTCCGGTGGCAGTCAGTCCCAGGCCATCTGACATAGATTCTGGGAGCCAGCATTCATATCAGGCATACCAAGACCAGCATCCTTGAGCCTCAGGGAGTTGTCATCCCAAGCTCTAACCCTCCTTGGAAGGGCTAGGTTTATTACCTGGTGCTTGAAGCACAATTTTGGGGGGAATGCTGATAGGGCCCGAGGTATTTTTGTGCTTGCCAGGCATGTCTTGGCTATGACCCTATGCCTGGACCCACCTAAAACAGGGCTTTGTGCTACACTCTTCTGGTCAGTGGGACATACAACAAACACTGACAAGTGTATATGCAAAATAGAGGTGAAATCTAACATTATAAGTCAGTATTACTCAATACGGAACATTACAAAACAAAGTATATAAAATAATGATATAAAATAAAATAGGAAAATAATCTATTTAAAACTTTCACAAATGAAAAATAAATTACAATAGAAATATATATCATAAAATATTTTCGAATACACAAAAAAAATTGTGAAAATATGCAAAGTATAATATACAGAAAAAAGTTGTCAGTTTTCTTTTAACTTCAGAAATGATGCTATTAAAATGAAATCAAAATAGAATGTAAGATTCATAAAAAAATATAAGATATTTAATTATTTAAATAAATAAATTATGTAAATGAAATGTATCAATAAATTCAGCAAAAACAATTTATTACGGCTGCTGAATAAAGTCTGCATTAATGTTATTCAGTCTTGTTTGCTGGTTTGAACATAAACAAATTAATAGTACCAGATTTCTCTGCAGCAGATCGCATTTTCAAAAACCATATTTCAAAATGCACTGATTGTAATAAACTCATTTTTTATAGTACATTCTCATGAAATAATACACTTTTATTCAAATGTTGTATACCCACATACATATACACAGAAACATAATCAACGATAATATATGCAAAGGTAAAGATGAACTTCAATGACAAATGAACACACTTCTTTACAACTAATATAACTCTTACACTTTATTCTCGATGTTTCTGTCGTGTGTGAGAGATGAGTGGAGACAGTGATAGACTACTATATTGACCCAAGTTATTCTCTTGACCATAGCAGCACTTCTTCCGCATCTTGGCCCAGGTTGCTCAACAGGGCATCGCTGGTTCTCACTTTGGCATCCTGTCACCGACTGCCTCAACAGCCGTGGGCACCCTGTCTATATTCTTTCCTAACACTCACCTGCTTCCAATGTTCTTCCACTAATTTACACAGGTGCATCTCTTGATTGATGGCTCGGTTGAGGGTCAATATATTACACAAACATCATCATCATTGTTTACTTCTTTGTAGACTTGTGACTGTTTACTTAGTAGAAGGGAAGGGGTCTACATGGCATAATGGCTAACTGCAACATTGTACTGAGTTTGTGTGATTATGTTACCTTTTGGCAATTACCCTTGGGAATAGTATGAACCTTCTTATTCCACCAAGCTATAGGTTAAATAGTACCACTACTGTTCATCTGTGAGGATGGATTTGGCATTAAATAACCTATTAAGGTTTATATACCTTTAAACAAACAAACAAAACCAAGCCAAACCAAACCATTGTTGTGGTACAGTTAAAAAATAATTTGTTGGATTCTTATAGTAGGAATTTATGTTTGATAGATAGATAGATGGAGAGAGAGAGAGAGAGAGAGAGATTCAATGAGGGAACTAGCTTCTTCTTCAGTTAAATATCTGGATCTGGTGGATCCAAATAATATTTGATTTCACATTTCTGTTAAACTGATACCAACTTGTCACTAGCTCATAACATGTTGGAAGAAATGAAGTTCTGCTGAATTTCAAATGCCTAAATGGCTAAACGTTGAATCCCTTCTCTAATCAATTGACCCATGTATTAACTCGTTCAGAAAATACTGTCCACTCATTGTATAAACTGTTTAAATTCCTGTTATAACATATTGTTTTAATAGTTATATAAAAAAACTCATGACGTATTTCTAGTTTAATGGTTATCATCATAAAAAATGAACATGGCGACCTGAGTTCAAATCCTGGATGAAGCTATTTTCATTTCAAATAGTGTTAATACACTTTAAAGATGTATTAATCCATTTATTATTGGATGGACTGGGTTCTTTAACTTTGATATGTCAACTGGTTTAGGAGAAGGAAAACTCTGTTAAACTCCACTTAAAAATTGACCTTGGGTCGCACCCTGCTCATGATAAGGAATTAGTAGTATATATATATATATATATAGGAAATACACATTCACACTTATGAGTAAAAGGTTCTCTTTGTTAACCTGCAATTACTTCTTTCAGAATTTGATTTTGAAGGTTATGTGAAGGTTTCACATAAGAAAAAAAGTGATGCTTTTACATTTTCTACACAAGTTTAAGCTTGGTCATAATTTAGTTTCTGAGTGATGCTTGGTCAGATATTGTCAGAATGATACTACAGAAGCTCACTAACTTTGGATATGAAACTTTACCTCATTAATGCATTATCCAGATCTCTCAACCATTTTTCAAGTATCTAAACGCTTTTTACACCAAAAAACATTCCATTCAAAAGAGAAGTAAAAACACCTTTAAGAATTTCTTGGTATCAAAACCATAAGAGTTTTATCAAACTAGCATAAATATCCTCGTTATTTGATGGCATAAGTGCATTGATGTTATAAGATCATATTTTAACTGACTAAAACACTGTTTAAATTAGAAATGAAATTTTATTTAAAACCAGATTTTATTTTCTGAATTACCAACAAGCTGAAAGTCTTCTTTTTCCAATACTCATCATTTAAAAAGCACTTATTTACATGTATATTCAAATTCACATCATCTGATTATATAGATTTATTTGATCTATAGACTATTTTTAACACAAGCACTTAAGTACTACAAAGTACTTCTGATGTCTAGTCATGAAGTTGAATATATTATAAGTAAAACAGTAAAGTTGGCAACCTTAGACGAGGGTGACCCAAAGGTTCTCTTTTCAATAGCTACTACACCGAGATGTTGGGAAGGGCGCTATTCCTTTCCTTAGATTGCTCCACCTTACCTTTGATTCATACCTTATAATGCTGAGTGTTTTGCAAGGAGATATCAAGTTCCATTTTTAAGTCTTTAGTATGACTCAATCTGGGATTGAACTGCAGTCTCCTGGGCCATTCATGAACATTCTACCCAATAGGCCAATGGGCTGAATATTCCTTAACAACTACAAAATCAATTAGTTTATGATATTATGCATAACTAAGATTAATAATTTTAGTGTGCTTAAATTAAGGATTAAGCTAGCAAAATCACCTGGAGAGAGAATAGTTGGATGAATACATTTCCCAAGGGTATTAGCCATATGTGGAATATAAAGAACTTCGTCCAGGATTTTAATTTGCTTGGCTTGGTCCATTTTCCATGATGATGACCATTATACCACAAGCGCCTCCCTACCAATATTTGTTATTTCTAAAATCTTTTTTATTCAATCATAAAAATGTATGGATTACATTTTATATTTATTTTGGACTTCTGCAATGAAGAAAATAATATGAAAATATCTCTTAAAAATTATTGTATAAAAGATATAGCTTAAAATTCATGTGTTTGAGCTATATGTTTCTATTACTTGTTTAATAAGATCTGTGTATCTCTTTCAGTATTGGACACCCACAACCAAAGAAAAAAACCCAGACAATGAAAAAACTGAACCATTTTCTTATTATTGCCACAAAATTTGATGATACTTCAATAGCTTAGATACTTATAAGAAATGATTATTTTCCTTGATTGTTGCTGCCAAAATTCCCTTGTAGTGAAAAGTTATAATTTCTAAAAAGAAACTTATCAGAAATACAAAAAAGATTTAAAATTTCTTAGAATTTTCTTTTCTTGATTTTATATCCTAATTTGTGATTAGACCTTCACTAATGGTCCATAAGCAGCTGTCTGAGTTTAAAAAAGGTCAAATTGTTCCATGCAATGTGAACTATCATCAAATTTCTTTAGAATTTTTTATCAGCTGTCTGTATTTTTCTTGTCCAATACTGTATAATGCTAGAACTGATAAAAACTAGGGTTATATTTTAGTTTCCAGCACCTCAGTATCAATAGATTTCATTCTATGTTTTAACTAATTCTAGATTGATTTTGTTTTGAAATGGCACCTATTTTATTGTAACTCAAATTTCAATTAGATTCCTCAGCATTATACCTATGCAATAAATATTCTTGGAAACTTATGCTCCGATAATTAGGTTGCTTGAAAAATAATGATCAATTTTACAATTAAATATGAAATAGAATGGCCATTATTTTCTAAATAACCTGATATTTGGTTGAGGCATCTTTACTCATGAATGTACATACATAATATTGTCAAAAATATCAGGGTGAGTAAAAAGTTTTTCAATATTTTTGTACATGTCAGTTTACCGATCATATATCACATAAACAAAACAGTTCTGCTGTGTAAAGTATCTGCTGTGGTTGGTATTATTATAGTAGTTGCTACATTGGCATATAGTGTGTTGCTTTACTTTGAGTGTGATTTGAAAACAACACAGATGAATGTGCAATGCAGTTTAATTTAGGAGCTTATTCTTTACAAATTCAAATTTAATGAATTTAATAGTGTTATTGAAGCTCTAACTTACCTCAAGACCACAGTCCAGTACTTCAGCCATTATGTCAGGGGACTTCCCCTAGAACTGAAGCCTCACCATCAGAGGCAGTTTAGTGTCATACCCATGATACTTCTCGTATAGATAGATAATAACCTTGTTCAGTTAGAAAAGCTTACATTAATACCTGACGACTGACAATCTTTCTCTTCCTGATTTTAAATGCATCTTTATAGTAAAATCATTTCAGTGTGCTTACGTTAAATATATAATAAACCTATTCTTTTCATAAGACTTACATTATGTCCTAACCACTGACTATTCTTTTTTTTTCTTATTTTCTTTGCATAACATATAGAATAAATTTAACAGCATCAATCAATTGCTGCAGAGATTCATTCTCTGGTAGGTTTAACTTAACTAATTAAGCATTTTTTGTGCTGGAATAAAATAGCTGTGCATGTCAAAGAATCATATAACCAAGTGCTCACAAACCCTAAGCTAATATTTTATAAATAAAAAAACATTGTATCCATAACTCTGAATAATTTCCAATTAGCCTCACCCAATGTATTTCTGCAAAACCAAGCTAATATCTAAATGAAGGTTTTTGATCAAGATAAAACATTTCTTTACATAACTTTGTTCATTGTTCGTAATATTTGCATATACTATATGTATAGGACTCACAAAATCATTATAACTTGAAACTTTCTTTTATTGCCAATCCAGAAGAGTTCACTTTAATAACCATCACTCTTGAGGCAAAAAAAGCCAAAATTATGACCAGCCCAACATAGTGACTTCCAGGACAAATGTGATAAAAATCAGTTATTAGAAAAGTCAATAAATATTTTTAGATCAATCAGCATTGGTTTTGTGACTTTCAAGTGGGTCTGTTTCTGAGCCAGTTTTGACAAGCCCTTCCGTATATAAAGGGATCAAATCCCATCAAGTACCCAGAACCATTTTTACCCTCTATGCAATACATCAAAGGGATCCAGTTGAGACAAACCAATAGTGATGACTTCAAGTGCAATGGCAGCAGCTTTTAGCAATGATTAAGCATCATCAGCTGTTGTAGCACTTAGTAGAAATCCGGACTTGACAGCCCCATCAAGTTCCCAGAACAATTTTCACCCATTATGCAATGCATGAAAGGGACCTAGTTATGCAAACCAGAAGCAATGACCCTAACTGAAGCAGTAACAGCTTTTAGCAATGACTAAGCATCATCAGATGCTGCAGTGCTCTGAAGAAATCCTGACTTGACAATCAAATGATAATAAAATCTTTCCTTTATTCATCTTATACAAATCTCATTTCCCTTTGTGTTACCTCTCACTCAATTTCTGTTTGTGCAAGTTATGGTACTCCAAGATGGTAAATATACATTTGTTTGCATTATAGTTATATTGAGTAAAAACTTTATCATCTTAACAAATAGCCTTTGTTTAGGTACAGGCTGAGCTCAGACACTTTGCTATTGTGTGGTTAAGCCTTGAAACAATGTAAATTTCTTTGTTTCAAAAGCATAAAACATATCTCATATAATGAATGACACCTTCTTTTTGAGATTTAAACTTTCTTTTGAAATATTATTCATTACACAAGTATATACTTCATTTCAAGATAGGCTTGTATATTAAGGTATGTTGCTGTAATTGGCAAACTAGTTTCTGATTTTACACAAAGTCCATTTTATTACACATATTTTTTATCATGCATAAGATAGACCGGAAAACTTTTAAAAAGTATAACACAACAATAAAAATGTAAATCTGCTTCACATATTGTAACTGTGACACTAAAGACAACTTTTAACTCACCCATTTAATTTTGAGAAAATCTATCAAGACAAACAGATTGATTAATGGCAACATTAAAAGAATTGAGTGTCTACTTCAACGGTTTTATGTATTTTTCTGCTGTAAAGTTGCACTCCTAGTAAAAATTCCCCAAACATAAACAGATGTCAAGTTTCTTTTTTCCCCTTTTACAGTCATATATAAAAGTTCAGGAAAGTTGGGCAAAATGATAAACAAAGATTTACTCATAACATAAAGATGGTTTAACTTTATCTTTTAAAGATGCTTTGTAGTCATGAGCCCATTCAGATTTTTTCTATATTGTTGCAACAACTGCCCTAAATACTTTTTTTTCTGATCATATAATCAGTTGATGCCAGAACTACAGTATGGTTACACCACTTAGACTCTAATGAAATGCTTGGAGAAATATCTAGATAAGAACCACCCAAGAATGTTGTGTGCAATTTTCAACAAATCCAAGAAGCAGCACTCTACAAAAAAGCAGCTTTACAGCTTATTATCTCTTATCTCAAAAACCATCCAAGCAAGATGTGCTGGGCATTGCTGAAGAAATCAGGATGAACTAATAAATGATGGTCTTCTACGGAACTCTGCACAAGGACAAAAACTTACAATCATCAATCATGTGGGCACTGTATACTAATGAGAGGAGTTGCCAAGATAGATGGATGATAGGGATGGATGGCGAGAGGGAGTCAAGGGAATCAATGCTGTCAGCATATCTTGATGATGGTGATGATGATGTTTCATCTTTTTTTCAAGGAAATGTGAATGCTGAACACGTTTGAATTCGAGTCATATGAACAGAAAGATATCTTCCCTAAAATGACAGTTTTACATTCTCACAATACCAGTTTCAGTTAATTAGTTTTCTATTGAGTGTTTTTCTTGTTATTCAAGCAAATATTTATAAAAAATATACAATAACTTTGCAGCTGCTGTTCATCACAGTGATAGGAGAGCAGCAGAATTGTTGCAGAGTATAGCCAGTGACTCATCTTTATGAGTGGCATCTAATGTGGAGAAAAATAACCATCAACAGATGACTATGACTCTGATTTAAACTACAGGTTTAAACCCTCACCCACTCTTCATGCAGGTCACCAAGTGGCATGTTCAGCTGAGGTAGAAGATCTGGCCACACTGTTACAAATATCATCATCATCAGAGCCATTGAGATCTTTTGTGTCAACAATTCCATTTTGCAAAGTTTGTTCTTCAGGAGAGAAGCCTTTTGACCAATGCTTTGAGTTGAAAAATATGAGTTTTGACAGCAATGAGTGTCATGATGAATCTATCAGAGAAACGTATTTTGCTTGTGATGATTTATGAAAATTTTGAGAGACCAAAGCAGAGAAACAGAAATAACATGTTGATCCAAATTTTGACGGAAAGTAATCCAGAAAAGAATCATGAATTTTAAAAATTTATTTCTTGTTTTTTATAGTTTCTTCACATTTCTCCATTCTATTTTAACTATTATCTTTAGAGATGTTTAATCATCTGATAAGAGAAAGCTTTCCCTTATTTTTTGTCACAGCAGTTGAATTTTATTGTCGTGGTAGTATCTGCAAATAGAAATACCATGCAGTGTCTTCGGTGGAAGCAGCACCTTACAAAGCAGCAGCCGTATAGCCACTTACCTTCCATCCAAGTAAGACAATCAAGACATGCTGGGCACTGCTGAAGAAGTTGAGTTCATAATTGCCATCAATTGCTTATCTTATAATTATCTAAATGATTATTGGGGTGCAAAAGAATCACACCAGTTAGTAGCACTGTCAATGGGTCTTAGAACAAGCTGACTATATCCCCAGCAGAGGGATGAGCAACCCCTAAATGAAGTGTCCTAGGAATTACAGCTGATGATGAGGATCCAGTTTTGAAGATTTGGAAAGTATAAAGTTATTTCTTCATTGTCATGACTCTGAAGTTCACTCTGACCTGGAGTGGTAATACCTGTTAATGTCCCATCAATAGTTCAAATAGATCTGTTTGAAAATTATTCATATTATATAGGAATACTTGATTCCATATAGTGGTGAATTATTTGCATTGAAGCTAAAATTGTTTACTAAGGATTATCATTAGCACCTTGAAACCATATGGCTGTGTACAAACAAATGACTACTTTTAAATAGAGATGATTACTTGATACCCTATAAATATGAGTATTAGATAAGAATACTTGAAATAATACAACTGTGTGCAAATTATGTGTATTAGATAAAAATTCTTGATATCATATAACTGTGTAAATATAAATGAATAATGAATGCATTTCCTTACCCGCTAAACATAAATAACGCTTGGTAGATTGACATGTTAAATACAATCAATCAATCCTTCCTTTCTTTTTTTGTTTATATCTTTTAAAGAGTAATAAAGAAAACTTTACTTGTAGTTTTAATTTCTCTTATCAATCTGCATTTTCATTGAAGTGAATATATATTTTTGTGTATTTCTTTTTAGAAAAATGACAATATCTGTTATTGCCTGCTCTGCAAGGGAAGATAACTCAATCAACAGCTTGATGTTTATCTAATACCAAATCCTGTTTTTATAGGTAATTGATTGTTGGTAACAATTTCTAAGCAAGTCAGTGCTCATTTGTTTACATATTGTTAATTGGTTTTAAGTATTGCTATCAAACACTGATATTTCAATTTAATATTAATCTTTTTTTTTTTGCTTACAGTTAAATGGTTCCAAGTATTGTAAATGGTTAGATATTTTTTTGTCCTATAGATAGGACTTTAACAGGTACTACCACTCTGGATCAGTGTGGACTTGGGAGTAATGGCAATCAAGAAGCCTTTCAAATTCCCAAACTCTAAGATTGGAGCCTCACCATCTGATGCAGATTAATATAATACCAAGGACACATTTTATAAGATTGAAGACAAGTGTTGAAATGTGAGATGAACTTATTGAATGTTTCCTGATTATCATGTGTTTGGTTGGGCAAAGAATTTTCAATATCCCCTATTTAGTTCAGCCTCAATGAGGAATTTATCATGCAGCAGTGATCTATGTCATTCTATAAACAATCCTGATTGGAGTAAAAGTGGGCATTTTCTCATGAGTCTAACTTTCTTAGCATTTTAAAGTTATCAGTGTCCTAGGTACTAAACTGCATCTGATGGTGGGGTTCCAGTTCTGAAGTTATGAGGAGTATAGAGTACTCATTCATTGCCATTACTAGCAGGTCCGGTCTGACCATGAGTACTAGTACCAGTTAGGATGCAATCTATGGGTCAAATAGAAATATTTAATCATTTAAAATACTTGAAAGCATTTAATTGCTGCATTCAAACAAATGACAATTAAGCTGAATTATTTGTATTTCATAGTATTACTTGGAACCATCTAGTCCTGTTTGAATGAATTGATAGAGCTGAATAATTTGTATTATTTAGTAATACTTGAAAAAATATCTAACCGTTTACAATACTTGGAACCATTTAACTGTAAGCAAAAAAAAAAAGATTAATATTAAATTGAAATATCAGTGTTTGATAGCAATACTTAAAACCAATTAACAATATGCAAACAAATGAGCTCAAGATCATTTAAAAATGTTTCAAACTATTCATTTACAAATCAAATATATATATATATATATATATATATGTGTGTGTGTGTGTGTGTGTGTGTGTGTGGTGCATTCAATAAGTTTCGAGACTTTTTTTGTACAGACATTTAAAATTGTTGTAGACTCTTGAAAATTCAGAATGTTATTGCTATACATGACTGACTAATTTTTATGATTTCAGATTCAAACGAACGGCTACAGCAGGAATTGGAATACACCCTACTAAAGCCTGATTGTCACAGCTGGTAAATTTCAAAAATCCAATCTGGATGTGAGGACACTTTAGAAGAACGATAGGCAATAAAATTCTGTTTTAAACTTGGAACAAATGATGCCACAGAAACATATGGAATGCTTCAGACTGCTTTTCGACCACCTTACATGAATTGAGCATCAGTTTTTGAGTGGCATAAGAGATTCAAGGAAGGCCCGGAGTCTGTCAGGGATGATGAGAGGTGTGGCAGGAGTAAGGAAGTCAATACACCAGAGTTGATTGGCCAAACAGTTAGGGTTACTATGTTGAGGTTTTAATGGAGTTCAGGAAGTGATTCCGTAGGCCAGCACTCTTCAAATCGGGTCAGTGGCATTTCCACCAGGACAATGCACCAGTCTACAACCCCATCCTTGTCACAGACTATTTGACCTAGATGGGCATCAAGACAGTTCCTCACCCTCCCTATAGTCCAGACCTTATTCCCTGTGACTTTTGCTTATTCCCTAAGCTCAGAGGCTGTTCTTATGAGACAATTGAGGAGATGAAAGAGGCTGTGATGAAGGTCATTGACACGCTCACACAAGAGGACTTCAATGGGGCCTTCCAGAAGTTGTTGGAATGGTAATACAATGGCATTGCAGCCAGAAGAGATTACTTGGAAGGAGACTAGAGTTTCATATGTGTACTATTAATAAAAGTGCCCATACGAAAAAAGTCTGGAAACTTATTTAATGAGCCTCGTATATATATATATATATATATATATATATATATATATATATATATATATGTATATAAACAGGATTTGGTAATGAATAACCAACAAGAGTTGATATGCCACATAACACAACCAACTAACATTTTTCTTATAATCAGAGACTCGGTAGAAGATAGACAATCTAGAATTGCCTGGCAAACAATAAACGAAGTGAGCAGAAGAAAGAACACAACCAAAGCAAAACTTAAAGCAGCAAACCAACAAGAAAGAATAAAACTGTGGAAACAGCACTTCGAAAACTTACTTGGAAACCCACCAAAAATAACGCATGAACCAATCACCAGAATAATTAGCAAACAATTAGACATTAAACTTGGACCGTTCACACAAGGAGAACTCGACTCGGTTCTCAGAAAAATTAAAAATAGGAAAGCTGCAGGACTGGACGAAATTCCCCCGGAAGTATGGAAGACCAGACAATTCGACGACATACTGCTCCGACACTGCAACGCAGTATACAATCAAAATCCGATAGATAGATGGACGAAGGGATGCATACTCCCCTTCCCTAAAAAGGGAGACCTCGGATTAGCCAAAAACTACCGAGGCATAACACTTACATCCATAGCTGCCAAAATCTACAATGCCCTACTACGAAACCGCATAGAACCCAAAATCGACAACATACTTAGAAAAAACCAAAATGGCTTCCGAAGAAATAGATCTACGACCTCACAAATACTAACCATCCGCAGAATCCTTGAGGGTGTACGGGCAAAGAACCTACAAGCGACATTAATATTTGTCGACTTTACCAAGGCTTTCGACTCCATTCACAGAGGAAAGATGGAACAAATCCTACTAGCGTACGGCATACCTAAAGAAACCGTAGCGGCAATAACGATTCTCTATAGAAACACTAAAGTAAAAGTACGATCACCAGATGGAGACACAGAATACTTCGACATTGTAGCAGGAGTACTACAAGGGGACACGCTGGCTCCGTATCTCTTTATCATTTGTCTAGACTACGTACTTAGAACATCGATTGACAAAATCAAAGAGAATGGCTTCGAACTGACGAAGAAAAGAAGCAGAAGATATCCCGCAACAACAATTACCGACGCCGACTACGCCGATGACATAGCGATACTGGCAAATACACCTGACCAAGCCGAAACACTTCTGCATAGCCTGGAACGAGCAGCAGCAAGCATAGGCCTCCATGTTAATGCACACAAAACGGAATATATGTGCTATAACCAAACAGGGGACATCTCCACTCTAGAAGGAACCCCTCTTAAACTAGTAGACAAATTCACGTACCTAGGAAGCAGCGTCGAATCAACCGAAAAGGACATCGAAACGAGGTTAACGAAAGCATGGACAGCTATCAATAGGCTATCGACTATATGGAAATCAGACCTAACCGATAAAATGAAACGCAGTTTCTTCCAGGCAGCGGTCACATCGATACTGCTATATGGATGCACTACATGGACGCTAACAAAACGGCTGGAGAAGAAACTAGATGGCAATTACACAAGAATGCTGCGTGCAATCCTCAACAAGTCCTGGCAGCAACACCCCACAAGACACCAACTGTACGGACACCTGCCCCCTATCACGAAATCTATTCAAGTTAGGCGAACCAGACATGCAGGACATTGCTGGAGAAGCAGAGATGAACTCATAAGAGATGTACTCTTATGGATCCCCACACACGGCCGCGCAAAAGCAGGACGACCAGCACGAACGTACATTCAGCAGCTATGTGAGGATACAGGTTGTTGTCCTGAAGACCTACCTAGGGCGATGAACGATAGGGAGGAGTGGCGAGAGAGGGTCAGGGATATCCGTGCTGCCAGCACGATATGATGATGATGATGATGATATTTTTACAACAATGATTATCGGGAAGGTTAGAGAAGTAGAATAAAAAAAACTTGTTCATCAGATTTTAAAGGTCTGTCACAATGCAAGTTTATTTTGTCAAAAGTAGATTAGTTGATACTGATGTGAGACATGGTTTCCTATCAACAGCTTCTCTAACTCTCTGGTGGTTATCAGTGTGAAAGAAAATGAAATTTTTAAAGGGATTTTGATACACTTTCATGATGTTTCTACTTCTCCTTCACCTCTTCCTTCTCCTTCACCTCTTCGGATAGACAGATATATAAATAGATAGATTTCAGCTTTTAGTATGAATATTTCTTTTGTAGAATCATAGAATTTTAATAGAACCTTATTCAGAAAAAATTTTCAACAAAGCCTATTGCAAAATTTACTTCATTGAAGATTTTAGTTTTGTTTGTTTTTTACCAAGTACCTACTCTATGAGTTGGATATAATTTTTCAAGTGGTAACAACTTATTTGAAATCGGAGTTTTCCTTCTCTTGGACCGGTTGTCATACCAAAGTTAAAAAGTCAGTCTGCCCTACTATGTATTCATAATTGGTGGAAGATTGGATTCATACCTTTCCTAAGAGTATTAGTGCTATGTGAAATACAAATGACCTCATTTGGGATTTGAACTCAGGCTACTGAATACATTTTCTATTATGATAATCATTATGCCATAAGCCCCATATTTCTTGTTAAAATAGCTACTTTCACTTTTCTTTTTATACTGGGTCAAATGAAATGGATCAATTCTCTTTG
Organism: Sepioteuthis lessoniana; assembly: GCA_963585895.1. NCBI lineage: Eukaryota > Metazoa > Mollusca > Cephalopoda > Myopsida > Loliginidae > Sepioteuthis > Sepioteuthis lessoniana. The sequence goes on from OY757916.1 coordinate 90,057,508, forward strand.
ATTAGGCTATGACATAGCTGATAAGAAATTCACAGGATCAATATATGCAGGATGAGAGAGGTCAATTAACATCTAAATTATGCAAAAAGGAAAATGACACTGACAGCTCTCACTTTATCAAATATATTTACCAAAATTCTTAGAAAATATCTTGAAATAGTTAGTAAGTAAAGTTAGCGACCTTAGTCGGGGGTTACCTGAAGGCTCCCTTTTCAATAGCTATTATGCTGAGGTGTAGGAGAGGGCACAACTCCATTCCCTGGATTGTTCCACTTTACCCTTGATCCTTACCTTATAATGCTGAGTGTTAAGTAAGGCAGAATCAAGAACCATTTTTTGAGTCTTTGGTATGACTCAACCTGGGATTGAACCCCAGTCTCCCTGACCTTTTGCAAACACTCTACTCATTTGGCTAATGTCCTGGTTAAATTGAATTTATTCAAAGAAATTGCAATTGGTTTCAACCACAGCCTCCAGAAAACTTTGAAATTTCCTGCTAGCCTTTCTGACAGTCTCCACGTTAAACTGGTAAATGCTGCGATCATCCTTGCCTTCAATTCATCTTTGGTTTTGGACAAAGTTTTACTGCTCTCTCATTCAATCATACTTCACATATAATGATCAGGAGGATGGCTGTCTGGGGAGTAAGGTGACCAAATGTTAGGTGTGATATGATCACAGAAATTTTCTCACAGCCAAGATTGGGTTCTTCTGCTTGTGTGGTATGGTACAGAGTCCTGCTACCAGACAAAGGGTCTTCTAGCATCCACTCTCTCAATCCAGGACATCACTAATTCCTCAAGGCACTTGATGTAGGCCTCCATGTCAAGTCTAAGGTCATGTCGAAGATGTATAGAAGCATAATAATATTTACCAACCCCTCTGCTCGGGCAGGATGTGACACAAGGTCAATTTTTAAGCGAAGTTTAACAGGTTTGAATTCAGAGTTTTCCTTCTCCTAGACTGGTTGCCTCGCCAAGGCTGAAGAACCCAGTCTGCCCTACAGAAGCATAATGCTTGTGACCACCCCAAACTCCCTGCTGTGGATTGGGTGTTTGGTTTTCATCAATATCAATATGAATCTGCTCTCAGATTGACTCTCAAATACTCTGAAATCTTTGAATTGGAGTTTCTGGCATTTATGACAAGCTGTACAGTATACCATTTTCAAGTTTCTGGAGGAGTGAATTGCATTCTGGGGCTGCTTTCCTCACAGACAGTGCCTAACTGCACAAGAGACTTAACTGAAAAGAAATAAAGTACATGTACAGAATTAATAATTTAAAATGGCAGCAATTTATCCATCATATCCTGTACAGAGTAATTCATTATCTTCATTGTTTGCTTGGTACTCATCAGTGAATTGATTTCAGTATTCACTGTGTTATATGTCTGGATATCATCTTTTATGAACGGTGATTGTGTTGTTGTGGTAAGAAACAGCAACACAAAAGTCTTCAAAACAAATGTAGAAAGTTGATGATATAATGCATTATAAAGTGCAGAGTCTGGTAATGGAATTTGTTCCTGAGGTCAAACACCTGCTAAGTGAGTGACAAGCTAAAAGGTTATAGGTGCAGGTGAGATCCAGTATGGAAGTGTGGAAATCAAGATTTAGAACTCTGTGTGTCTAAGCTTAAACTGGGTAGTTGGATTTTTGAGTGGCAAAAAAGGAATAAATCTTTCTTTTTTAGTTACTTTTGAGTTTTGCAGCATTTTTATGAAAGCTTAGAAACATGAATATTTGAGTTGTTTATTGTTTCCACAATTGTTCACATCTCCCCATCATATAGTTTCTAGTATGGTGTATGTTGTGCACACTGCAACTTCTTTCAGGTGTCTTCTATGACACCTGCATTTCCATAAATTACATCTGATGACATCAGAATTATTTCTAGATTATCCCATAACATATCTGCTTGCAGGTGTTCCTGATGTCATTTGTCTTAGACTACATACTTTGAGGTCATCAAATTATAATTGCCATTTGTGAGAACAAAAGTAGAATATCCTTAAATTATCATAAAAATAAAAGGTTGTTTTAACAACGTGGCAATAAATAACAATTAAGTTAATTGTTCAATATATTTTAAGAAAAATTTTAACCTTTTCCAGGTTATTTCAGAATATTATAAGTTTTAATGCATTGATATGGAGGCCATTGCCTGCGGTGGCTCATTCCAAACTATGCAGTAGTGTTTTGGCTTGGTCGGGTGTATTTGCCAGTATCGCTATGTCATCGGCGTAGTTGGCGTCGGTAATTGTTTTTGTGGGATACCTTCTGCTTCTTTTCTTTGTCAGCTTGAAGCCGTTCTCACTGATTTTATCAATCGATGTTCTAAGCATGTAGTCTAGACAGATGATAAAGAGGTATTGGGCTAGCGTGTCCCCTTGTAGTACTCCTGCTACAATGTTGAAGTATTCTGTGTCTCCATCTGGTGATCATACTTTCACTTTGGTGTTTCTATAGAGAATCGTTATTGCTGCTATGGTTTCATTTGGTAGGCTGTATGCTTGAAGGATTTGTTCCATCTTCCCTCTGTGAATGGAATCGAAGGCCTTGGTAAAGTCAACAAATAGTCATGTTGCCAGTAGGTTTTTTGCCCATTCACCTTCAAGGATTCTTCGGATGCCATTTTGGTTTTTCCTATAATCAAACAGGCGACATCTCCACACTAGACGGAACCTCTCTGAAACTGGTAGACAAATTCACCTACCTAGGAAGCAGTGTCTCATCAACCAAAAAAGACATCAATACACGGCTAATGAAGGCATGGAGAGCTATCGATCATATGGAAATCAGACCTGACTGATAAAATGAAACGCAGTTTCTTCCAGGCAGTGGTCGTATTGATACTGCTGTATGAATGCACTACTTGGACGCTGATTAAATGAGAGAAGAAGTTAGATCGCAATTACACAAGAATGTTGCAAGCAATATTGAACAAAACCTGGCAGCAACACCCCATGAGGCACTAACTATATGGGCACCTGCCTCGCATCACAAAAACCATCCAAGTCAGACAAACCAAACATGTAGGACACTGCTGGAGAAGCAGGGACGAGCTCATAAGTGATGTACTCCTATGGACCCCCATGTATGGCCGGGAAAAAGCAGGATGACCAGCTCGAGCATGCATACAGCAGCTATGTGATGATACAGGATGTAGCCCTGAAGACTTGCCAGAGGCGATGAGCGATAGGGAGAAGAGGCGAGAGAGGGTCAGGGATATCCGTGCCTGTGGCACAACATGATGATGATGATGATGATGATAAGTTTTAAATTTAAAGTTGAAACTAATCTGAAACAAAAATGGAACCTAAATTTGAAATATCTAAAAATGAAGCACATTATATTCAGATGAGTATTCTAATTTCATTATTTCTTTTAAAATGAATGTTTAAACTATTTTAACTAAGTAAAATGAAAAAAAAAACAGTAATTTTTTTTTAATTCATGAAAGACAAAACTAATAGCCTAAACATGAATAATAGAACAAAATATGAATGCATATTGCATTAAATTCATATATTATGATTGTATTTTATTCCAAATTTGTGCTTATTATGATGTTCACTAAAGAAAATTTCAGCAGTCATGTAAACAAAAAAGAATTATATAAAAAATATTACTTACATTTACCATCCAGACTAAAGTAAGAATCTGTGATGTGCTAAATTATTTTTATAACAGAGTTATATTTCAAAACTTACAAATCTGGCATATTTACTTAGTTTTTCCCTCCTCAAACCATTATGAAGATGTTCACTCAAGGTTGATTGCTGATATGTAAATTTTTGAGAATTGAATGTAACTCTTCAGTAAAAAAAGTGAAGCAAATGACTGAAACTTACTCTTATCTGCGCTGTGAATGCATTAAATAATTATAATTAAGTCTTTTTGCTTGCATGGATTTCCATAGTTCTCTCTCTCTCTCTCTATCTGTCTCTATAGTCCATCACTCCTGGAAGGTCTTCTAAACTGCATCCTGTGTGTGTACAGAGCTGTTGTAGGTAAATTTTTACTGGTCGACCAACACTGGCACATCTGTGTGTAGGAGTCAATAGGAGAATGTCTCTTATACATTTGTCTTTGCTTCTCTAGCAGTGTCTCACATGTCTTGTTCACCTTACTTGGATGGTTTCAGAGAGAGGAGGTAAATGGTCGTACAGCTCTTGTATTGTGGGGTGTTGTTTCCAGGATTTGTTTAATATAACTCGAAACTTTCTTGTGCAATTCTCATCGAGCGTTTTCTCTAAGCGTTTCCTTAGCATCTATGTCATTTATACATAGATGAGTATTGATACGACTGCTGCTTGTCAAGAAATCCCATTTTTTATCATATAGATCAGACTTCCATATGATTGATAGCCTATTGGTAACAGTCCACATCTTTGCTAGGAGAATATTGACATCACTTTCAGTAGCTAAGACGCTACTGCTAAGAAACATGAACTTGGCAACTAATTTCAGAGGACTGCTATTTAGAATGGCGATGACTCCTTCTCAATTAAAACACATGTTCTCCGTTTTGTTTACATTCACATTGAGGCCAATGCCTCCTGCTGCTTGCTCCAGGCTATGCTGCAGGGATTCAGTTTGGGTAGGTGTATTTGCAAGAAGCGTAATGTCATCTGCATAGTCTTCATCCACTTTATTTGATTATATCTATTGGCATTCAAAGTATTTTGCCAAGACAGATTATAAACAGATAGGGTGCTAATGTTTCTCCTTGCAGAACTCCAGCAACAATGTTGAAGAAATCCATATCTCCATCTGGTGTGTGAACTTTGACTTTCATATTTCAATAGAGTAATATCATGGCAGTAATATGGGGAGACCATATGCTAGAAGTATTTACTTCATTTTTACTCTGTGTATGAAATCAAAAGCATTGGAGAAATCTACAACCAATCGTGTTGCTTTGAGATTTTTTGCACAAACTTGATAGATTGTTAGAATCAGTGATGTTGCAGATTGTTTTCTCCAAAAATAGTTGTAATTTTTTCAAAGGAATTTCTCAATTTCAGGTTCAATGCATTTGCAAAGTAGAGAATTATGAACATCAGTCACAATAGAAGTAAGGGTTATGCTTCTATAGTTCTTGGTGATTCTGAGGTCACTTTCCTTTGAGAAGGGGAGGATGCCACCTTTTGTCTATCCCTCTTTTGTATTCTGTTTATGTACGGAGTAACAAAATCAAAGAAGTAATACATCAAATTTCCTTATCTTCCATACTTCTGGGGGTATTTTATCGAGGCCTGCCACTTTTCGGTTTTTATTCCTTTTAAGTATTTCAATGAGTTGACAAGTATCAATTAATAGTTTGTTGTAATCTATTGTTTGCCATGAAGTGTTTGCTAGTTTAAAATAGTAATGGAAAAAACCTGTTTGATTTGGGTGCCATGTAGTGACCATGAGATCAAATGAAAGCTTGTCTCTCATTGTATATGAGTAATCACATGATCCTGGAAAGAACATAGATAGAAACTTCAGCTAGTTAGAAGTGCTACCCTGGTGTAGTTGAATGCTCCATCTTTGTACATTAATTCCCAGTAGGTTGCAAAGGATAATGAAGTGCTCTTGATAAAAAAAAAAGTAAAATGAACCCATGAGGATTATGTCCAAGCTGTTTTCCATACCAGCACTGAAGAGCTAAAAGCATTTAGGGTTGTAACAAAAAACAGAGGGACAAAAAGATGACAAAATGGCGGATGGCAAAAAGATATAACCAGAGGTCTACAATAAAAGATCAATATGAAAAGATGGGTGTTGACTGAGAAGACAATTGGAATAAAGAAGTTAGATGCAGAAATAGTAATTAACATATACCTTGAAGAACAAATGTCAGTATTACATTTAAATGATATTTTTGTAATTTATTCTGAAATAATGGTCATTATTTTCGTTGAATTACTCCATACAAACACTTTTAAATTAAATCTAATTAAATCATTTTCCTCAAAATGCAGCCGAAATGTCAGGAGTAGAATTTTCTCGGACTGAAACGTTTTCAATGAACACACACTTTGGGAAAATACGATTCACTTCTAAAGAAAAATTTTTTTTGGTCAGCCAGATATTAATTGTTCATCTAAAATGGGTTAAAAACCGGGAATACATGTTTACATAAGAAATACTCTTTGCAATGCCATCATATCTGAGTACTGTCACCTTTCTCTCTGTAATCTTTAAACAATCAAAGAATTGTATTAAACATAGCATGAACATTTAAGCTGAATATTCTTAATAAGAATACATAGCAAATAAATGATACATGTGTTTTATAAGTGTTATTTGACTGATCTTGTATGGCAAATATTTATAGATATACCTTTCAGCAATACTTCCCTGGCTTTTTGGCTGGGCTGTCTGGCATTCGTGTCGGATGGAGTATCAAACAATGGCAGATTCGAGGTCAAAATGTCCTCAACTTCGGTTGGGTCACCTTTGGGTGGGCGAGCTGCAACCTTTGTCCCCTATGTATAGCACAAGACCTTGTTTTCTAGTTTAAGCTATAACCCGGCATACGTGCCCGGATCCAAGTTTGGATTCGTGAAACTGCTTGCCTCATTAGACCCACATTACACTCAGTGGATCAATGAGACCAGCAGGGATTGAGTCTCAGCTCGTTCCCAACCTTCCCCTCTCCTTTATCCCCACTTTAATCGGCCTTCAGGCTTTTGACCTTGTGTCAAGTCCTGTCTGGTGGGAGGCAGCGACAAATATTATACCTTTCAGCAAAGGCATAGATGTGAATATTTAAAAGCTCTAGACCTATTTATGATTTTTAATCACAAAAGTGCTTGAAATGCTTTTTGTATATTTTGGTCTACTCAAGGGTTTGCTAAAAATAAATATACTTTTTCACCACCCAATTTTAGCATGGCCTATAACAATAAATTATATATATATATGTGTGTGTGTGTGTGTGTGTGTGTGTGTGTGTGTGTGTGTGTGTGTGTTAGTGTCACAGTACAGTTTATGGTATAAATGGTTCAAGTATGTTTTTATTCTTTTACCCGTTAAAGAGCTCTCTATGTTATTTTCAATTTATATGCTTCTTCTAGTTGTATTCTGCTGCAAGGCTATCACTATAATCAGGGGTCTCATTGGGTTCCTATTTCAGATGGCCTTGTGCCACATCTACGCAAAAACCTTAGTAAATTACCTCTGCTGTCAGAGGTATGCTGTTGTATTGTTATAGTTAGAAACCTTTTGCCCCACCAAAAAAACAGTTTTTCATAAAAAAAATAATGACTGAATATGTTCCTCAGCGTTTTTATTGTCAATTCTTACTGATTTCTAGGTACCCACCAAAATGATCATTATTCTAAAGATGATGTAAAAATAAAAAGTTAATGATACTATACTTGAATAATATTTGTTTTACTTTTAAAGCAGTATGCTTTCTTGCAGATTTTCTCAGTGTGACAAAAAAGATTAGTATTTTTATATTGTAAATAGCATACAGCTAAAATTCTTTGTATATATAAATAGGTCTAAAGCTTTTAAATATTCACATTTATGCCTTTGCTGAAAGCTATATCTATTAATATTTTAGTTGATATTCTATTTGCCATACAAGATCAATCAAATGGCACAAAAAGAGAACACTATAAGGTTCCTAGCTTGATAAATAAAGATTTAAAAGGTTTTTCAATAATTCCATATAATTGTATTGATATAATGATAAAGATAGATAAGTTCATTGTCTAAAAATACTTTAGTGATTATTTTCTGTAATGATGTTACCACATTATTCTGGTTCAAGACTGCAGTTAAATGTCCTCTTTTTTTGTATATTATGTCTTGGAAATATTAGGAGAAAATAAATGATGGTCTTTCTTTGATCTTGGTGGTGTGTCCTTTGGACACCAGGTGGTCACATGAGATTCTCAGAATTCTTCTTGTCCTCTTTTGTCCCCATTCTTTGAATAATAAAGATGTGAGCTTCTGGTAAGCCATTTTTTCTTTTCATTGAAAAGTAGAGAGACTTTGTTACCCAACCTGTTGATGGACATTGCCTCTTGCTATGTCACTGAAAAGTTAAGCCAAATAGAGAAACCACCTAACTGAATCAAGGCCTTTTCTGATTTTGTACTCCTTTTCTGTTGGGTATCACCTACCTTTTCACCATAATGAGCTAGGCCATTTACCATATATGGCAGTAGCTCTAATACCAAGAGGTTCCAGTCCAGATCAGACAGAGATCAGTCTACGAGTCTGACCAGAAGAGCCGTTCCTATTGTTGAAGTATATCATTACTCTATCACTAATACTATGTTCTTACTACTAACAGTCTCTCTCTTGTAAATACTCTTCCTGTAAATATAACTATTTCCTCACATATCGTGGTTTGTCTTATTATAACTACTACTTGTGTTCACTAACTAGAACACAACATTTTCATATACTGCTTATTCATGGAACAATATGTGCACATTTTATCTGTTGGGATATGTTTATGTATTCTTGTTACTACTTCTTGTATGTACATATATTACTTGTGTTTTAAATGCTCCTATTGGTATAAATGAGCTTATCTTATCTTTCTTTCACTGTATTAAGTTTTAGTATATCACTGGATAAAATTGTGTATCTCTGGATATACTTATATTGCACCTTGGTGTTTGGAGACTTAACAAAATATTCTCCTTAGCGCCAACCAATCAAATAGTAGCATGAGTATATATCTAGCCCCTTCCTTCATACACAAGTGACATGCAACTAGTGTCCAATATCACTATATCTGTCTTTCTCATAATTTGGATATTTATGGATGACCATTTTTCAGTTGGATATTTATGGATGACCATTTTTAAGTTGATTTTTAAGAAATATAAAAATTTAAAAAGTTTTATTAAAAAAAATCTTTTATGATCTGCTATACATGAAATCTATTTTTGCTCTCTCAGCATTTTTTAGATTAATATTTTTCTAAGTTGTCATGGATTGTAAATTTTTATGACATACATACAAATAAGTATATATATATATATATATATATATATATATATATTGTCATCCACAGACAGATCTGTTTCATTCTATTAGAACTCTTCAATGTTGCAAGACAGGCTATATACATATATATATACATATATATACACACAGACAGAAATATACTCGCATATATACCATATATAAGCACACATAGCTATATATATCAACATATATATACATGCACATATATCTATAAATATATACATGCACACGTATCATATGTACACAAACACACACACACACACATATATATATATATATATATATATTTAAATATGGGAAAAAACAGATGTTTGCTTATGTATAAAATTATTTTTCTTTGTTGAACATGTATGATTCTGTGAAGACTTTTTGAAAATTAATAGTTTGTAAAATAGTTTAAATGGAGTATAAATTTTTACTACATAAATAAGTAAATATATATATATATATATATATATATATATATATATATATATATATATATATATATATATATATATTGAAATTGGGGGATGAATTTACCAAAATTGTCCTGAGCACTATCAGACCTTTCATAGGTCATCATCATGGTTTATTTGCATGTGTAAAGAGTTTTTTTAAGAGAATTTTAAAGAGTTTTTTTAATTTTTTTTTAATAACATTAGAAACTTATGTAAACACAAAGTTAGATAAAATTGAGATGCTGATGACATTGAATCAATTTAAAACAGAACATTATCAATGAAAATAGAACATTATCAATGAAAATAGAATTTTATCAAGAAAAATAGAATATTCTTTAAAAAAAACTAAAGGGATTTCAAAACATTGTTACTATTTTCAGAATTAATTCTATTAATTCAAGTTTTTTTTGTTCTTATAGGCTTCTCGGATTTGTAGTTGTAGCTTATCAAATTTGTGTGCTTTCTTAGTGATGTTTTCAACTAGAATTTTTCAAATTTTGGATTTAGGAATAGAGTTTTGGATTTGATTTCTTTGTTTAAAGGCATATTAACCTTTGTAGGTTATTCAATGCCAAAATCATCCTTCTAGAAGAACAGTAGTGGTACTATTTGACCCATAGCTGGAAGTATAAGGGGGATCATACCTTACCCAAGGTATTTGTCCAAAAGTGAATGTGATAGTGTGACTGGATTTCAAACTCGCTTACAACAATTCTGCAGTCCATTGCTATAACCATTACACCACGGGGACACCCCCAGAGAATAGAGTGGGTTTTAAGATGTAAGGCCATGGAGCTAGAATTATAGAAAGATGTCTTAAAAGAGTCATAGTGGTAAGACTAATGTATGTATTATTTTCATTGGAGATACAGTCTTCCAAGGGAATTTTGACATATATACGTTGTTTGTCCTATCAAGAAGTTCAGAGGAGGAAGAAGAGTTATTGGAAATAATTAGGTTGGACATTTTAAATTTGTTGTAGTAAATGATGTCTTATTTTTTTGGTAGGATCAGTAGGGAGAACATTTTTTTGGATATATTAAAAACCTTATCCAAAATAATGTTCTCCCTAGTTGAAATGTTCTTCTAGTCAAAATATATATATATGCTCTCCTCACTGGGGTTTGAGCACTTTGGTGAAGGAATTAACAGTTGCCACTCATGTAATACAAAGCTCACCAAATGAATTGAGCACTTCAGTATCCGATAGTGCAAAACAAACCTAAGTTAATACATACACATTAAATTCCCGAGCTTGCATTGGGTTAACTGCTGGCAGAGAGGTATTTTATCTGTCTGATGTAAAATTAGATGGGTTTCAATCCCATCTTGAAGCCTCTCATGTGTCTAGGCCCACTGAATAGTTGTGATATAACAAAACAGTCCATCTATGGATGACAATATATATATATATATATATATATATATATGTGTGTGTAAAGTAGTCGAGGGTGACCTGAAAGCTTCCTTTTCAATAGCTACTACACAGAGGTGTATGAGAGGGTGCTACTCCTTCCCCTAAATTGCTTCTCTTTACTCTTGATACATACCTTATAATGCTGAGTGTTAAGCAAGGAGTTATCAATTACCATTTTTTGAGTCTTTGGTATGACTCAACCTGGGATTGAACCCCAGTCTCCCAGGCCATTGTCGAACATTCTACCCACTCGGCCAATGAGCTGGTATATGTATAATAAATA